>CM021778.1:16893469-17136963 GCA_011076525.1 Nettapus auritus | reverse complement strand
AGGGTCAGGGATGTTGCCAGAAAGCTTCCCAGCCTCGTTCGCCCCTCTGATTACTACCCACTACTGATAGTCCAGGCTGGCAGTGATACCACTGATGAGAGAAGCCTGAAGGCTATCAAACTGGACTTCAGGGGGCTGGGACGGTTAGTGGACGGAGCAGGAGTACAGGTGGTGTTTTTGTCCATTCCTACAGTGGCAGGGAGGGATTCAGAGAGGTCACGGAAAGCCCACATGATAAACACATGGCTTAGAGGCTGGTGCCAACACAGAAGTTTTGGGTTCTTCGACCATGGGGCACTTTACTCGGCACCCGGCCTGATGGCCGCAGACGGGTCCCAACTGTCCCCAAGGGGAAAACAGATCCTGGCCCAGGAGCTGGCAGGGCTCATTGAGAGGGCTTTAAACTAGGTAAGAAGGGGGACGGGGAAGAAACAAAGCCTGTTGGAGGTGTGCCAGGGGGAACAGTGGCTAGGCTGGGGGAGAAGGCAAAGGCTCAGCTGAAGTGCATCCACACTAATGCACGCAGCATGGGCAACAAGCAGGAGGAGCTGGATGCCATTGTGCAGCACGTGGACTATGACTTGGTTGCCATCACGGAAACGTGGTAGGACCACTCTCATGACTGGAGTGCTGCCATCTCTGGCTATAGGCTCTTCAGAAGGGACAGGCAGCACGGAAGGGGTGGTGGAGTGGCTGTCTATATTAGAGAGTGTTTTGATGTCATTGAACTTGAGGCTGGCAATGACAGGGTGGAGTCGCTATGGGTTAGGATCAGTGGAAAGGCCAACAAGGCAAGCATCCTGATGGGGGGCTGTTATAGACCACCAAACCAGGATGAGGGGATGGATGAGGAGTTCTACAGGCAGATGACAGAAGTTGCGAAATCGCCAGCACTTGTTCTTGTGGGGGACTTTAACTTCCCAGACATATCCTGGAAACACAACAGTCCAGGAGGTTTCTGGAGAGCGTGAAAGATAACTTCCTGACGCAGCTGGTTGGTGAGCCTACCAGGGGAGGTACCCTGCTAGACCTTCTGTTCACTAACAGAGAAGGACTGGTGGGAGATGTGGTGGTCGGGGGCTGGCTTGGGCAGTGACCACTTCGCTCAATACTTGGCGAAGTCAGGAAGGGGACCAGTAAAACCTCTGTCTTGGACTTCCGGAGGGCTGACTTTGAGCTGTTCAGGACACTGGTTGGCAGAGTCCCTTGGGAGGCGGTTCTGAAGGACAGAGGAGCCCAGGAAGGCTGGGCGCTCTTCAAGAGGGAAATCTTAATGGCTCAGGAACGGTCTGTCCCCACGTGCCCCAAGACGAGCTGGCATGGAAGACCGGCCTGGCTGAACAGAGAGTTGTGGCTCAAGCTTAGGAGAAAAAAGAGGGTTTATAATCTTTGGAAAAGAGGGCGGGCCAGTCAAAGGGACTACAAGGATGTTGCGAGGCAGTGCAGGGACAAAATCAGAAAGGCCAAAGCTCATCTGGAGCTCAATCTGGCTACTGCTGTTAAAGACAACAAAAAATGTTTTTATAAATACATCAATACCAAAAGGAGGACTAAGGAGAATCGCCACCCTTTACTGGATGCGGGGGGAAATTTAGTTACCAAAGATGAGGAAAAAGCCGAGGTGCTTAACACCTTCTTTGCCTCAGTCTTTAGCAACAAAACCAGTTGTTCTCTGGACGCCCAGTACCCTGAGCTGGTGGGAGGGGATGGGGAGCAGAATGTGGCCCTCACAATCCACGAGGAAATGGTTGGCGACCTGCTACAGCATTTGGATGTACGCAAGTCGATGGGGCCGGATGGGATCCACCCGAGGGTACTGCGAGAACTGGCAGAGGAGCTGGCCAAGCCGCTTACCATCATTTATCAACAGTCTTGGCTATTGGGGGAGATCCCAGTTGACTGGCGGCTAGCAAACGTGACGCCCATCTACAAGAAGGGCCGGAGGACTGACCCGGGGAACTACAGGCCTGTCAGTTTAACATCAGTGCCAGGGAAGATCATGGAGCAGATTATCTTGAGAGTCATCACGCAGCACTTGCAGGGCAAGCAGGCGATCAGGCCCAGTCAGCATGGGTTTATGAAGGGCAGGTCCTGCTTGACGAACCTGATCTCCTTCTATGACAAAGTGACGCGCTGGGTGGATGAGGGAAAGGCTGTGGATGTGGTCTACCTTGACTTCAGTAAGGCTTTTGACACCATTTCCCACAGCATTCTCCTCGAGAAACTGGCTGCCCTTGGCTTTGATGTTGGGTTAGAAACTGACTGGATAGCCGGGCCCAGAGAGTTGTGGTGAATGGAGTCAAATCCAGGTGGAGGCCGGTCACTAGCGGAGTTCCCCAGGGCTCGGTGCTGGGGCCGGTCCTCTTTAATATCTTCATCGATGATCTGGATGAGGGGATCGAGTGCACCCTCAATAAGTTTGCAGATGACACCAAGTTAGGTGCGTGTGTCGACCTGCTCGAGGGTAGGAAGGCTCTGCAGGAGGATCTGGATAGGCTGCACCGATGGGCTGAGGTCAACTGCATGAAGTTCAACAAGGCCAAGTGCCGGGTCCTCCACCTGGGGCGCAATAACCCCAAGGAGAGCTACAGGCTGGGAGATGAGTGGTTGGAGAGCTGCCTGGCAGAGAAGGACATGGGAGTTTTGGTTGATAGTCGGCTGAATATGAGCCAGCAGTGTGCTCGGGCAGCCAAGAAGGCCAACAGCATCCTGGCCTGTATAAGAAACAGTGTGACCAGCAGGGCTAGGGAGGTGATTGTCCCCCTGTACTCAGCTCTGGTGAGGCCGCACCTCGAGTACTGTGTTCAGTTTTGGGCCCCTCACTACAAGAAGGACATCAAGGTGCTTGAACAAGTCCAGAGAAGGGTGACGAAGCTGATGAGGGGCCTGGAGAACAAGTCCTATGAGGAGCAGCTGAGGGAGCTGGGATTGTTCAGCCTGGAGAAGAGGAGGCTCAGGGGTGACCTTATCGCTCTCTACAGGTACCTCAAAGGAGGCTTTAGCAAGGTGGGGGTTGCTCTGTTCTCCCACGTGCCTGGTGACAGGACGAGGGGGAATGGGCTAAAGTTGCGCCAGGGGAGTTTTAGGTTGGATCTTAGGAAGAACTTCTTTACCAAAAGGGTTGTTAGACATTGGAACGGGCTGCCCAGGGAAGTGGTGGAGTCACCCATCCATCCCTGGAGGTCTTTAAAAGATGTTTAGATGTAGAGCTTAGGGATATGGTTTAGTGGAGGACTTGTTAGTGTTAGCTCAGAGGTTGGACTCAATGATCCTGAGGTCTCTTCCAACCTAGAAATTCTGTGATTCTGTGAATTTAAGTACAGTTTTAACTTGCTTTTCAATTCAATGAAGCATTCAGTCACAATTGATAAACAATCCTTGTCAAGTTCAAGTTTCAGTCAAACAAACACATTCTGACCCCTCTAAAGAGGCAGGATTTCAGCCCACCTACCTCACTTGCTTTCTTCATGTTTCTCCACAACACCATTTCCTTATTTCCTCTCACGTTCAGGTCTACACCCACAAGTTCTCATTTTCTCACCTCAGCATTAATCACAAAGTGTCCTCATTTTCCTCAATGAAATTTATCATTTTCTCCAATCCCTATTTTTAACAATTTTAGATACTGTTGTTTGTAACACCCAGCTAAGCATCCCCCTGCCCTGGCCTTCACACAGCTCCCATCTCCCTCCGTCACTGCCAAGTAACAGCTGCTCCCAAACTCACCACAAGCAAGGACAGCCACAGTTACAGCAAAGCCCCCAACCACTGGCTGAAGAAAATTTTTCATCTCAGTGCAACCAACAGCAAGATAAATACTGGATATTTTATACAACTGAAAAGCAGAAACGTGAATCCTGAGGGCGGCTGGGGCCACGCTTACCTCACCCTGGCCTGTTGTCTCTTGCTGAGGAGAAAGGTGGGACTGAGTGTGCCACTCCCCAACCCTCAGGGAAAGATGGAGGCCATGCCAACCATCCAGCTGCGAAAATCAGTGACAGAAGAGAGGTTTCCTCCTGCCCTGAGCCTGTTTTGGTTCTGACTTAGACAATTGAGCAAGACATGGAAATAAGTATAGCTATTGCTGCTCCTCCAAACAAAAGCAAACGAACAGCTCCAAAACTGAAAAAGATCCATGGGGTTTGCTCCCTCCTTTTCATTGGGGGAAAAGAGGAAATCAATTTAAACAAACAAACAAACAAAAAAAAAAAACTATCAAAGTATGACATTATCACATCTGACTTTTTACCAGGCCAAAACATAGCCTCTCAGCAACTTTCCAGTTGTCCCAGCTTCATAATGAAGCAGCCCAAAAGATTCCTCATCATACCTCCCAAGTCATGTAATAGCACATAAAACCCTAGAGATCACAACTCAGAAGACTTTGAAGCCACAAAGACTAGTGATGACATTTTTTTTTTTTTTTTTTTGAGAAACACCACAACCACCACCAAATGCAAATTCTAGGCACATGTTTTAAACATACATTAGGAAACAAATGTGGATCTGATTTAAGAAGCTACATTCCTTTCCTGCTAGAATTAGTGATTTGATTTAATGTGAAGGGCAAGTATACTAAAAAACACAGCATGAGTTTTGATGCAGTATCAGTAGGGTCAGCTCGTCCTTACAACAACATCTGTCCGTGACTGTTCTCCACCCAAACTTCATATTAGAAATACCACAGTACCAATCCAATCACGTTTTATTAGTTTAACTAGGTGTTACCTCAGAAAATCAAACAGTATGGCAGGACTAGAAAACAAAATAGTATTTTCTTAAGGGGTATTAAATATAGCTAGAGATAAATAACATCCTGCTCTCTAAAATGTCTATTCAGAGTAGGGAAAAGGGTGGAAATAGTGGTTATGTCTATTAACATTTGTAGTTCACAGTATATACCTAGCCTGCTCTGGAGAAAATAAATAAATAAAGGCTTTAAGGTTCTATATTGTAATGAAATTAAGACATGTTCCTGTGCTGGTATCTAAGTATTGCTGTTCAATACTGAAGTCAGTGTCAGATAGATTCTAACAGCCTCAAGATAAAGACTTCAGGTAGATCCTCTGCAATAGTGGAAGGCTTGAAAGCAAGTCTCTGTTCCAGAGCTATAATCTTATTGGGTATTTCTGGCAGTTCCTTTAAATACTTTTGTACCCTTTCGACATCATGACTCTGAGCTCTCTAAAAAAATACATTACGCCAATTTTTTAGGATGTATAGCAAACAACCTCAACATTTGGTTAGGACTCTGTAATAAGTTATTTATCTCTTATGGAGATGACTCGTTTTATACATTGTTTGTTTTAACTGTTGCATACATTCTGAGAACTGAATTCACAGTTTTTTGTAGGTTTGCATACTCAAGATAAAAGCAATTTAAGACTTGAGTTTTAGAGATAAGGAGCCTCTGGATCCTTGAGAGTAGAAGAGCTCAGTTACTAACTTCCCCTTGCATCACTACTAACAGTCTTCTTTCACACATTTTTATGTAAAAATGTGATATTAGTCTGCTATTAAAAACAAAACAACAACAAAAAACATACCACCCTTAATTCTACTACTCCAGGCAGTTCCAAGGTTAGAAATAGAACATTACACAATTGTGGAATTTAGATTATTTTTCCTTTTGCAATGCAAGTTCAAGATAGTTCTCCCAATCATTAAAAAAATAATAATAAAGAATTGCCATACCTTCAAGCAGGTTACTGCATTGTTTAAGTGACAGTGATTCACACTGTGATGTGAATACAGTCCAGTGAAAGCTTCTTAACCACTTCTAAACCACTCTTCCAAAGAAATGTTTTGAACTTGCTGATTTGTAGAGCTCTAATACTATTTTCCAAGGGAAATGCACAGCAATTTGCATCGTATTGTAAAAGGTTTGCTTTCCCTAACTACAATTCACAAATATCTTGAAAGTAGTCCATGGACCCAAAGGGTCTGTTAGTCACAGGCTGCAATCATTATGAAAATTAAAAAGTGTCACATTATGTCTTAGCAAAACAAGAACACATGAAAAACATTTCAGAAGCTAATAAATAAATTCCTAAGAAAATTTCTTTAATTTTCATTTTATGGAAATACATCTTTTGTTTTTATTTCCATGATACAAAAATGTTAAATATCAAACATTTTCTGAAATCTACCAATGCAGATCTTTTTTTAAACAAAGGGCTGGTGCAGTTAGCAGGTTTGTCACAGGTATCAAAAAAACATGCTTACAAAAACCCCACAAGCTGGGGAAGAAGGAGGGAAGAAATAAATCAAGACTTAAGAGTGAAAACAGCAAGATGTGAAAACAAAGAAAAACTACCTCCCACCACGATATTAATGTTTGAGGAACACAGAAGTTAAATTTATTTATTTATTTTAAAAGGATATGGTATGTGTAAAGCTGGTATTTAGAGGAACACTGGCTGCACTGGGGGTGGAGGGTGGCAGTAGAGAATGAAAAAAAGAAAAAAAATTCCAGATAAAGTAACTGGTAGAAAGCAATATGTGAAACTGCAGTTCTACCTGTATCAAGAATGCTGACAGCATGCTGACATTGCCTGAAAATGTAAAGATTAGGACATTTGTGGTAAGTCCCTTCAAGCAAAGGAGACAGCCTAGCACAAAATCAGAGTGCCAGTTCTTTTTGTACATTTCATAGCCAGCATGCCAAAGGAGGTGACCAAAATATACAGTCTTGCTTCTTAAATCTAACATCATTTACGACAGCAAGGATTTCACATGATCAACAACAGAATCATATACTAGTTAATATATGCACAAGTAAAATTGACAGTGATTGTTCAGTAAACAGTTTAAAAGAATTAAACTGCTTTTCAGGACACATACTGCTTTGTTAACAACACTTTATTTAAATAAAGTATGGCTTCCAGGAGTTGTGTTCTCACAACTTCTTTCAATCAATTCCACTTGTTCAGGCAGTTGTTTCCTACCATGTTTCAGGGACTTCAAAAATTTCAGTGGAACTACTTGTGAAGCTTCCTAAAAAAGGAGGAGTCATATGTTAAAGATTTCAATATACAAACACTAAAAAGAATAAAAAGATCAAGAATCTTTTCATTCTTTCAAAGCATACAAATAAATTTTCTTCTCTACAGAAAGGCTTTAGATATGTTATTTGCAAGTCAATACTTATGCAGGGAACCCAACAGACTGTTTATCACTGGGTACTAGAAAAAAAAGTTCAACTTGTTTGGAAAAAAAAAAACAGTCACACTAAAGAATGAAGAAAATTTTGTGAAAGAAATTGCTAACAAGTTCAAACAGAATCAACAACAAATAGATCAACAGATATCAATTACTTTGCGGTTTAAATTCACGTGACCTAAGGTTATTTGATTTCAACATATGCCCCCCCCCCCCTTTTTTTTTCAGACTGCAGTAATTTGTACAACATTGCAAAAATATAAGGTGAAAAATAGTCACCTGATTGTCACCTATCTGCATGTAGCCAGACAAACAATTAAAACGTATTTTGGCTAGAAAAATGTCAGTATTAAAGTCTGAAAAAAAAAAATTATCCAAATTATCCAACAACCTAAGTGAAAAGTCTTCAACCAAATAAAAACTAGATAGAAAGATTATGGTCAAATGCCACACAGAACATTATGTATATTGATTTATAAATCCTAACCATTTTTAGAAGGTAAGAAAAAGATTATTTGAATTTATATTTTGTATTAGAAACACTAATGATTTTCAATCTTTATATCTTGAATCCTAAACAAGGCTAAAAAAATAGAAGATTTGCAAAACACGAAAATAAAGAAAAAACATCATTCAGGCAAATCCATATTTTGACACTTTTACAGAGGTCTACAATTTCTTTTGTTTTTCAAAATCTGTATCTCCTGAAAGTTAGATTCTTCAAGCTTCAACAGCTAACAGTTCATGAAATGTGAATGAACTGCTCACAGTTCAGTAACCTTTCATACAAATGTAGGATTACTAAGAAAACGCTAGACTGCAAGAATTGCTAAGGGTGACTGTGACCCACCCATCCAAAATGCTTGGAAGGGATTTTAACAACTCTCACTCTTCATCACCATCTTGTCAATTAATATCAGAAATAAAAGCACAGCTATGTGATACATAAATGCAAAACGCTCAAAAGCCTGAAAGGCCTACTGAAGGTTAAAATCCTGGTATATCAGCACCTATCTGGCAGCTTACTGCTTCACTGAATTGTCCCAGAAAGCCAACGTGTTCTCAAGAGGTGTTCTAGGGAGGCACTGTGGCAAGCAGTGTGCTGGAGGGGCAGGCAGGTTGGCTGTCAAAGTTCTGGCTTAGTTGTAAAGGTAGATAACATTCTGACCACAGTGAGAAATTGCATTTTTTCTTCAACTTAAATAACTAATCTCACAAATGACCATGAATAAGGGAAATTAGTACAATTTTTTCAAGATATACGGTATAAGTTCTAATATATATTAAGTGCTAATTAAAAGGGCATATATATTAGCTTTCAAGGCAGCAGGCAGTTTTATTAAAATGGACTTATTTGTAAACAACAGTTTGTTTAATGACACATCTTGCAGATCAAGCTGCAGGCATTCAATCATGCTATGATTCCATCTAATTAAGCTTAAGTGAAAAGGTCTACATCAGGTAAGTCTTACAACTGATGATAAAAGTTTGTTGAATTAATAGGATCTACTCTAGAGTCCTAATTCCAGAATTCTTTCAGTTTTGTTTTTGATAAAGTTATCTGATTTTGCACAACAAGAATGTTACATAAAAGAAAAAAAGAAATTAAAAATAGCTACAAATATTCAAAGAGCTTTATTTTAAGGAAGAAAGTAGACAAGAAATCCAATACTACTACTTTTAGTTTGTCTCTGTTTTGTTTTGCTTTTTGATGCCATCTCCAGTTTAAATAACTCACAGCAAAATAACTTATAAAGCTGACTTACTGTGTTACATTCATAGAAGCCTCAGAAAAGTTGAGACATTAAAGAAAAATTCAATTTTGTTCAGGCCTAGGGCAGTTCCAAACAGAACAGAAAGTCATGAGCAAGAACATTGCTTTTACCTGCTGGAACTTGTTCTTTCTTGATCTTTTTGAACTTTTTGGCTCTCTTCTTACCATCTGGGAGGGGCTCTGCACAGGAGTCTGTCTGGTTGTATTCTGGACCTTCACCCTCTTCCATATCATCAGAACCGGTTTCTTCCTGAATAGGACTCATGCTTCTCTTTCCCACTGTACTGGTACCTGTGAAACTGAAATGTAGAAGAAATATTGTTATCAACAAGTCAAGAATAGCTATTACATAGGTACTAGTTACTATACATCTATTAAATGCTTATGAACGTAGTAGAATAAACTGAGGAAGTGATGTACCATGAAATTACATTACCTGGAAAATCTGACTTACAACTTAGGCAAATGAAGGTATTCATTGAGCTACTGATGCCTCAGGCTTAGCTGTTGTTCTGATGAGATTGCTCATCTCAACAGTAATTAAAGCTGTTCTCTGTCCCTGCTCGGGTTTATTGTTTTCCTCTCTTCGTTATGAAAGCTCTTGAATATAACTGAGTATCTATTGAGAATGCTTGTCACCTATTAAGCCCAAAAACATAGATCTTCATATTGAAGGATTCTACATTGTAAGTTTATCCACTCTCCTGCAACTATATGCAGTTTTAACAGTATTTCTACTATACAGAGAAAACAACGAAACTCTGTGTAATAAAAGTTAAAAATGGGTCTTAAAGTGAGATTCCAACAAGCTGGTGAAATAAAAAGCACAAAAAGTTGTATACATTTTGTAGGTAGCATTTAAATTGAAGTCTGATGAGCACATTACAAATGTTCACTTAGAGCTCTATTTCATTTGGCATACATTGAAATAACACTGCATAAATTTCATCCAACTATAATTCAATTGTTAAGCTTCCTTGAATGCCAAACGAAAATATTAAAATAAAGAATAAGTGGCAAAGCTAATTAAAAAAAAGAGTTCCCCTTGAACTTCTAGATATGAAAATACCAGCTATTTAAATGTACATTTAAATATCTTTTCAGAACAACAGATTTAAAAACAAAAAAAAAGTAGTTTTAGGCTTATAAACCTTTAGGTTTCTGTTAAAACCTACACAAAAAACTTTTTATTGAATATTCAATTCAATGCTTATATTTCAACAAAAAATGAATATTGAATTATAAAACAAAACTAAAATACTTTTTATTTTTTCTTTTAATCTATAGTATCTGGAAGCATTGTGTTTCCATGAAGTTTCAGATAAAGGACTGTCAAATTTATCTGTACAGTTTTGTCTTTGGAATAGACTTTTTTAAACTTTTTTTTTTTACCTGAACAATTTGCAATTTAAAACAGACTCATTCTGGGATCTCCAAAGGTTGTAAAAACTACCTTTTTGAATGAAACATATGATTACACTTTATGCTTTTACTTCCACTTTAGGAGTACACACACTATTTACTTTGATGAATGGCTGGCTTATCCTCCAAATGTTCACATACAAAACACCTTCTTGCATGATCTCTTACAAACCTTCATTTCGAGTCACATCACAACTATCATCAATAAAAAGATGTAAGCCAAAAAGCTGGAGAGAACCATTTGTCCTACATGCACACTTCAATATTACAAAAGAGAAATAAAATATGTCTGGAAAATGAAAAAAAAAGTCTTTTTAAGGAAGAGCATTTAGGAAATGAAAAATGACTTATTTTTAAAATAAATGTTTGGAAAATTTTCTAAGCATTCTAATTCTGGGAAATATATACATAAGGAAGAAAATTTAGGAGCCACAAATTACAATCCCAGGATTCGATAAATAATCAATAACTGTTGACTTCCATGCTTCCATTGATTGCATGGATTCCACATAAATACATATTAGGTGTTTTTTTGTTCTATTCTTCTTTGACTGAAAAAAAGGTTCAAGACTACAGGAACTTTTTTTTTTCCACTTAGCAATAGTAGCAAACCTGTATGGTTGTATATACAAGTTAGAGCACTACTCAGATCAAAGTTCAATTTTCTAATTATACCAGCTGTTTTGGAATATGTCCATATTTCTGTCTCAATTTCCTTACTCTGTTGAGAAACAACCAACCAAAGTGGAAAAAGCAAACAAACTACTAGTTACCGGTAATTTTCCAATTCAGATATACTGGTTAATACTTTCTGGTCATCTGAAGCACGTAGAAGACAGTGTTATATTAGCCATTAGCAAAAATAGCACTCAAGTTTCTCAAGAATGCAAATGTACAACAGTTATCCATGCAATAATATGATTTTTCAAAAAGAAAAAATATATATTTGAATAGGTTTTGAAGCTTCTTTTGTAATCTGAAATAAGATTTTTATTCTTTGTTTTTAAATAAAATTACTAGCCAAGTTTGGGGGAAAAAAAAGAAAAGAAAAGCCCACCATACATTGCCAGCTGGCAAATATATCTAGAGAACACAATGCAGCTTTCATTTCAATCAGCGATGATCATAGGTGTAGTTCCGCACCTCTTCAAAGACTCAGGACCCACCAGGTTTTTTTCCCAACCTCTCCCTTCTGTTGATCTATTTTAATGCCAGCCTGCTGGCAAAAGTAACTGGGATAAATACCACAGAAGGAAGATGGCAGAAATCTAAAATCTGTATTTCATTTTCTACTTCTATTCTTAAATGCAACTCCAATCATCAAGGAATATAGTATTTTTGTTAAATTCCAGCAGCATGAGTAACAACATTAGCACTAAATGCAATTTGATGAATCAACAGGATGTGGTGGACTTACATAGTGCTTTGCTGCCCAAAAGAGCAGACTCCACCTGATTAAAATGCTCACTGACTTTGTAATGTCATTTCGGCTACTAAATAGCAGCAATCCAGCCAGTGCTATAGTAATTACTTTGAAAGAATTAGAAAGTGGAGAGGAGTAAAAGTGGGGGAAACCATTATGATGATGTAGCATTAAGCATTTTCCATTTTGGAAAGGAATGTCCTACTTTTGAAAGGACCAATTCCATCATAACTGAGCATCTTGAATAGGCCTAGATACAGACAGACTTTTAACTTCAAGCATTTGCCAATTCTTATCCTCTAGTAACAAATCACGATAAACAAGTGTTTCTGTAAAAAATAAACTATAAGAAAAGGCACTACAAACTCAGTAAAGCAATCATCAGCAAAAACACAAGAACATTTCAAAAATAAGATAATCTATTTTCAGCAAAATAAAGGCATTCAAGAAACCAGTGCTACAGCTGGGATACTGACCGCAGATCTAGCACTCCTGGTTTTAGCTAGAAAACTTGTAAGGCAAAATCACCTATCACCTTCCTATTCTTTATACTCGTGTAAGTCTTCTGCCATTAGCTTATTTTATTTTACTCATTCCAACATTAGGAGAAGCAGTAACTGCAAGCAGACCAGGATATCTAGTTTTACATAGAACATAACCTATTTTTCATGCTGTGGTTTAACACTGTTTTGCAGAGGAAAGGATCCCAATTCCATGTGTTTATCAGTGAAGATTATTGGCAGACAGCTATTTGCTCAGCACAACACAGCTCGTGCTGTACACAGCCACACAAGAGGCCACGGTCCATCCATTTTGGAAAGCATGCTCTGAAAAAGGAGTGGCTTTAGAGGAGTGAATCCTATTAGCTACTTCAAGTTTTGCATTTCCTCTGTTTCCCTATCTGACATTAACAGTCAGACACCTTTCCATTAAAACTAATTGTTATATATAACAGTAGTAATATGCTACATGCCAGGAGTATATATTAATTATAAATTGTTGTACCTTGTAGCTACTATGATACAGCATTTTCTGAAGAGAAGTTCCTCTGTAACATTGGAGTATAGTTTGTTACTAGAACAGGAATTAATAAACCCTCATTACATACTTATCCGTCTGACAATCTAAGACAGAAGGTTGCTTATAAGAAATAACGAACAACTTCATTACTGAATGAAAAACTAGCCAGAACATACTGTCATCATGGAGAGGAACAGCTACTCCGCAGCTGTGCTCCCTTCCCTGGCAGAAGCTGATGCAGTAAGCTTATTAAATAATAAATAAATAAAGGATGCAGTAACATTAAGCTATTATAAAAGATCAGCTGCTAAATACATCACAGTACTGAGTGCTTAACTATGTATGATTCAGATTAATCTGGATGAATATCCACATATGTACACACAAATACATGAAAATAACCTGGACAGATACAAATATTTATAATATTGTATAAATATATTTACACATAAGCATATATAAATAAATATTTATTTGTAAGATATCTCTGTCTGGAAACAAAAAGATCTATCTACAGTCAGCTTGAGTGAACTGAAACTACCAAGCGTGCAGTTACACGTTGTGTCTAACCCGGTGTAATTGCCAGCTTACACTTACAGAGGAAATATTTACAAAAGACTAATTGACAAGAGAACACAATCTAGCTAGTAACAAGGAGAAATAAAACAAAGAAACAAACAAAATACATGTCAAAAAATCTGCATGAAAGGGAGTTTGGATCAGAATCAAGTCGCTTTATTCTTGGAAGAATGAGAGAACCAAAATTCATGTAATGGCAATTACAAAACAAGTTCTGTCTATAAACAAAATAAGGACTGCTATCCAAAGCTACCAAAGTGTTGATCATCAAAAAATAAGGGAAACAAGGCTGTTTCTTGAGGAATTTCTCAATACTAGAGAAAATAGATAAAAATCTTTCAAGGAGATAGTGTTTAGGCAGACAACTCATTGAGACATAACTTTAAGGAAAGAATTTGCTAAAAAATTTATTCAGCAGTTTTCCAAATTACACATTTGTGGCCATCCCCAACTTCTTTGAAAAATAAGTCTGCTTTCCACATTTACTGTTTTCCAACATATCTGTTGAAAGAAGTTGTCTACAGTTCATACCGTAAGCCACTACTCTTAGTGTCCTGCCTAGAATCTGTGAGATACCCGAAATACCTGTAAAAACATTCAGTGAGACTTCTTCCAGTAGAAATAAAACTATGACTTGCGATTTCTTTGCAATAGACTCAAGATGTTCAATATGTTCAGACTATTTAATACAGACTTAACTATAAGCTACAGACTTGAACCTTAGCTACCAGGTACTGAGAATACATGTAAACCAGTGCCAGGACAATCTTGAGCTCTTCATCTCTTCACAGCATGTATTCCCAAGTTTTCCTAAGTACAACAGTTTAATTGAAAACTAACTTCATAACTTCATTTGATATGGATTTTATCACCAGGTTCTTCCATACGCTTTTTTTTTATTATTATTTTTTAAGGCGTCTAACAAGTCTAACACATTTAGAATTCCCACCATGATAAAAGGCACAAAAATCTGACACCTAGCTAAAACACACACCTGCATTTAATTTTGCAAAGTAGGCAAATCATAAGCTCATGTAAGTGAGAAGATCAGAACAAGTTTAGTACATTTGTTACATGAAAGATAACATTTACAGGAAGATTTAATGAGAGAATTTATCATAGCATTCCCAAGGAAGGTAAAGCAGGAAGAGCTCAATGTTGTTTTTATGCTCATCTCATTTGGTTTGATTTGGTTTGTTTAAAGAGAGGGAGTGGAGGTGGGTAAGGGAGAAAAAAATAAACATCTACATTAATGTAACTTATGCGCTCCGCCAAAAGTTTTTTAATATATTATTGATATAATTTTGAAAAACCAAGAATACCAATAACTTAACAGCTGAATTATTTAATTTTATTAACACTGAAAGACCCTTTCTATTCACAACCACACAGATCACTGAAAAAAAAAACCTCATGTTCTCTTTATGTCTAAAACCTCTCTTCAATAGTGTGGGTAAAAACAGAACAAGAAATACACACAGCCACCTACTGTATCAGAATGAAAACAGACACCTCCTGATTTAGCTAACTATTTAAAAACAAAATTAAAACCCTTTTCAAATTTTACTCCAAAAACTCAAAGCCTCACAAGCATCATCATTTGCCTTCCTGTTTCTGAACCATAACTTCATCAGGACTGCCTAAGATGGTAATTTATACCCTTCACATAGCAGTATCACCATGGAAAGTCATCAAAAAAATAAGACTACCTTTAGAGGATAATCCAAAGACAAGCTTTCAAAGTTTCCAAATTACACGTGTCCTAGTTTTGACTGTGCTACAGCCAATTTTATTCCTAGTAGCTGGTAAGGTGCTGCGTTGTGGGTTTAAGATTAAAATAATGCTGATAACACACAGATGGCTTAGTTGTAGAGCAGATGACAGAACTAGGACAGATGACCCAGAGTGGCCAAAGGCCACATGTGGAACAACAAAGTAGGGTGGCTAGCTGGAGTAAGGCAGGGGTCCACTGCTGGACATCAGGCAGTGGGTGGTGAGCAATCTCATTGTGCATCACTTGCTTTGTTAAGTGTTTTATTACTATTTTCCCTTCCTTTTCTATCCTATTAAATTGTCTTTATCTCAACCCTTTTACATTTTTGCCCCTGATTCTCTCCCCCATCCCACTGCAGAGAGGGGAGCGTGAGCGAATGGCTGTGCAGTGCTCTGCTACTTGCTGGGTTAAACCAGAATACCAAAGCTATTCAAAGGTGTATAACAAAGAGGAATGTAATTCTTTTTTTTTGGTTGTAAGAAATGGTACTGCTACAAGATCAGAAGCTGTGAGTTGACCTGTCCCCAGTATCCTAATATTTTAAAAAGTTTGTCTAACTACTAACTCCCCTCCACTCCTTTACCTATGATATTTTGACAGGTCATGTACCACTATTGATTCATGTGCAAATAAAAAATAAAAGAAAAATACCAGATAAGAACTACCTCAAAAGTGCCAGACTTAATAAAATGCAATAAAAATACAGCAATTTGCAATACAGAAGTCTCACCTGTTAACACAGTAGTATCGACTCTGGGAAACATAAGGTGTGCATTGAGTTTTTAACCGCTTTCTCTCCATCTCCTTCCAACTATCTTCTGTACATTTTCTCTTTGCCTGTTTTTCTTCATGTTTTTTCTCAACATATTCAGCATATGTCTGGATCCTATAACTTTCAGCATACCTGCTGGTGTTTACAGCTATAGGGAAGAAGAGTGATGTTATATACAAAATGATTAAATTACAACATACCCTCTCCTGAGATAACTTAGTCTGAAAAACAGAAGGCTATTTGTTCAATTCATAAAAATTACTTTATCTAGTTCCACTATTAGTGATAAAATAAGTATGTAAATAAATAAATGTTGTACACTCCTAAATTCACATTGTACATTTGAATTACACATTTAAAATATTTCTGAGTCAGACTTCTTCCAAGAAGGGTTAATTCTACTGAAGACTTTTCTTTTAAATTAGAAACCATCAATTCTTCACTCATAACCCTCTTCCAGATTGCTTGTTGGCAAGAAAAGATTTCCTGGATTTTTTCCCTTTTAGTCTCATTATTTAACCCAGCAGGTTTATTTTGCAAGTCTGCCAGGAAAAGACGACATTTGCACAGGCTTTGCCAAAACTGTTTGATTGCTGTGAAACATAAGCTTATTTGAGCTGCATTTTTTGTTGCACAAGATACCCCTGGAAGCAGCACTTCACTAGCATCCAGCTGTTCTATCCTTGTGTCTTTGTAATGTTGTCTCCACTTAACTAAAAAAGCCTGACAGTTCAAGGTAGAAGGATTTCTGTCAACATAAAATTTGAATCACTTAAAAAAAAACTTTCACTGCCTTCACTCAGCAACAGTTCACTAACATTCCTCCAAGTCCCAGCATCTTCGCAACTCTCAACCTTTAATCTGGAAGCCAAGCTCTGGCCTGAAGCCATCACTATAACAGATGAATCAGCAAATTAAACTGGCTGTCAGCTGGTGTCCTCTACCGTTTTCAGCCTAACTCACTGAAAGAAAGTATTGTAAACTAACCAGCAAACCTGTTTTAATCTAAAACAAACTAAAGAACACATTCCTGTCTGCTATGCATTTTAAAATACCATAATAGTAAAATGGAGATAAAATCCTGATTTTATTACTGCTCTTCTAAACTTCCCATAGAAATTTCAGATGTATAATCAATCTTCTGATCCCAGCTGAAGCACTGCCATCTTAAATACAGGGCATTCTGTACTAGCCCTAGCCCATGCACAAGACATAGTATGCTCCAACATTGCAATTCAGACAAGTAAGGAATATGGATAGTGGATTTTTTTTTTCTTTCAGAAAAAAATCTTCTATTCTACATATTGGCTACACTAACATGAAATGAAGCAGCTGTAACACAAGTCATGGCACATAGATGTTTCTGCTACAAAGTTTTTCAAATATACATAAAACTTGAAAATACGTTTTTATATTTAATTTTAATCCCAAGAATAGATCACTAATTATGATTAACAGTCTCATGAGACTGCTGTATTAACCAGATACATGTTAAACATACCTCCCGTCCCCCCCTTTTATTTATTTTGAACTGTGAAGTTACAGGATCTGTTTGAAGAATTAGGAGCATATTTATTGCCCATGAACTTACAGGTATCATAAGTGAATTAATAATGCTCACTGAAGTTACTGCGTGCCAGCTGACATTCTTAAGGGTAAAATTTGTTTAGTCAAACACAGGAATGTTTTTACTTGCTAAAATCAAGCCCGCAGTGGATCATCTGACAAATACTGATTTGTTAAAACACAATAACCATTTCACATTGTTTTGCTATAAACTACGAAGCAGAGTTATGGCTCAACCATTTAATTTCCTAACATACTCTGCCTATATGCAAGGAAAAAAAATAATCCTTATCAATCAGCCTAAATATAATTCTTAAAAATTATCTATATGAAAGTTAGAAGAGCTGTATGTCCAAAAATACTATATTGAAGCCACATGCATACTTTTAAATATATGTATATGCATATAAGAAGTTCTAAAAAGTCAAATGCTGAATATAACTAGCATATTTTATGTCAAATTCAGTATATAGAAAGTGCAAATGCTTTATGCATTGAACTGAAATGAAGGCACATAAACCATTCTATGGAGCCACACAGACAAGTGAATCTTGCATAGTTTTGATCTGCGAAACAGCTCCCTTTAGAGTTTTAAATACGTTCTCTCTGATGCTCTTCTGGTGAATGATGTCCCTGCTGCCAAACAAACCAAATACAGTTACATCACCCTGCAATGCCCATGGAAGAAATGCATTCCTAGAATACCTGGTGAATTCTAATGAACTGAAGAGAACAGAGGTTTTTATTTACTTGTTTTTAAATCATAGAGAAGACAATTTTTTTTTTGGTGAGAAACCTGACATACTAACTAGCACCACATGGCTACATTTCATTACATTGAGTGCAGCTGTAAAGTTAAGTTTCTGCCTTAAAGTCAAATAATAGTAATTGCACATTACTTCAGGAAAGATTTCTAGATGACGGCATCTTCCCTAGTTATTACGCAAGCTATTAAACAGGCTGGCTGACACTTAGTGATGCAAGAGGAATGTGTACAAAGATGCTCTTTAACCAAGTAATTACTGTCATACAGAGCAAAATCCTTACTGATGGCCACCAACAATATTAAGCTTCTTAAAAATTGTCAAATATGTAAGTGAACTGTGTAAGTAAAATAACCACAACTCTTAAATTACAGAGAACTACACAGATTAAGGCTGTGATACTAAACACTCAAATTTATGAAATAATAAAAGTAAAATATCACCTATAAAGTATTAAAGTGACCTCTGCATAGATGCTGCTTTGAGACTACTCCCTCAATCAGATTGAGGGTGTTCAAATTGCGAGTAGCTAATTCAGTGCTTTGTTTTATCCTCATTACTTGTGACTGTTCCAAAAAGTTTATATATCCATTTTTTTCGTTTGTTTTTTTTAAGTTGTCCAGTTTGAAAGTAAAGCTCCTTAGCTCAAGAAGCTAACAAGTGCCTGTTTTTATAAACAGAAAGCAGAAGTAAAGTAAAGACCAGACATCCCAAACTAGGGGATATATTTTTAATTAATCTAAATGGAATTAAATTGTCCACTACACAAAGCATCCAATCATGGCTGGGATCCCCCACACAAACATATTAACATATTGCCAGAAAAGTCATAAATCAAAATTCACCAAAAGAAACAACACATGATCATGTGGCCATGGACTTTATCAATGGAAGTGCAATTGACCTCCATTATATTAAATATTAGTGAAACTGGTATTGCAATATTATTTTTTCTCCCACTTAGCTAATAAGCAGTTTTCAGACTTCAGTATACCTGGAAAAGTTCTACTGCAAGGCACTACACTGTTTGACAATTGACTAGTCAGACCAGAAATTGTAAATGTATTTATCCAACCTCTCCCATTCAAATTATGAAAATTACTGATAGTTGCTAGTGCTGGTTCAACCAGAAAGGACTGGTTACACTCTGTTGGTTTCTCTCGGAAAGATATGTGAACTTGGCAGAACCCTCACCAATCTGCCAATATTTCTGTTTACTGCTGCTCTTTTCCTACCCTGATTCCTCTCCCATTTCAGCCTTTTCGTGGCAGTGCCCGTCTCATACTGGCCTCATAACTCACCAAACCCCTAAACATTCTTTAGTGTTAAACTCACGGATCCCAGTTCTGCTACAACCATGCACTACTCCCACCTTCTTTTATAAATTGCATGTTTCTGCTGCCATTCAATGCCACTTTTACCTTGTATTGCATTATCCAGTTCTGGTTTTTATCCCAGTTTTCTACATACAGGTTAGCCTGTCTTGTCAAATACAATTTTCTTTAGTATCCACGGTATTTCAGAACGGGCCTGCTCACAGCCACTTTGCTGCATCTAAACATGCCAACTAGTTCCCAGTCTCACCCCGTTAACTTGCTCCCTGGCTGTCCCTTGCCTAAAACAAGGGAGTGGGACTGGCCCCAGGCACTGGTCCAAGCACTACCACAAAACCCCTTGGTGATGCAGAAGTGGTTACAAGACCCCATACCTCGTTCACACCCCAAAAGGACCAGCACACCCCAAAGAAGTAAACAAAAACATATGATAAAAATCACTACCATTTTTTTTTTCTGCTTAGAAGTCTGTTTTGACAGCCAAAATAAAAACACTGTAAGAACAGCAACAGGCTGGTAGCGCATTCCTTCCCCCACCAAAGTAAATGGACAAATTGTAAAACTGAATAATCCTTAGGATTAGGAAGGAGGCAGGCTACGCTGGCCCTAACCATGCCTTTTTAGCTACCAATAAACTACTCGTTTTTAGTTTTCTTTCCAAAGGTTTCTTCACTTGGTACCTGTGCAGTACCGCAGAATACAAGCGGCAGCCATTCGAATATAGAAACCCAGTGCAGATCCAACCTCATACACTTTGTGTGCTCTTCTCACTACTTCAAGAGAACGAAATCCTAAACTAGCTGTTTTATTGTATTATTTAGCAATTTTCAGAGAAATGATGTTAAGAGTAACTGCTCTATATTACTCTTATCTCTGACAAAATATTTTTTAAAAAAACAACTATACATAGTGGACAAAACCACTTTCTCAGGTATATTTGTCACAATAATATTTACCAAAAAAAAAAAAGTTAGCTAAACCTGCTTGCTTTTGGCAGCAACTCAGAAGGATGGAAATTCATTTGCATTTCAACAGCAACACCTGAATGCTTCTTTAAATCCTGCTTTAAAACCAGCCATTCTAAGCCAAACAGCTGAAGAGCACAGTGGAGTTTTAAGGGAGCAAATCCATCTGACACTGCTACTGTCAGAGCTGTCTAAAGCCCCATCAGTTCCCAAGGGCAAGCCACCTACACAAGACAGGCACAACTCTTTAAAGCATTGGTTTTCAACCCACACCAGCAACGTAGGTATTTTGTTGAGTTGGATGTATTTAGCATGCCCCTTGCTAGAGCTTTTATTAAAATGCAACTACCTTGAAAATAGTCCACTTCTCATAGTCGAGCAAATACGTTTCAACTGTGACTGAAGGGAGTCAAAAATAACTGCTAATTCAGCTACAGATCACCTGCTTTCCATTTTCCTTAACAGCTGTGCTGCCACATTCAAGCCCTTTTGCACATGCCAAGGTAAATACAGAGGGCTTGTACAGCATTACCAAATGAAGTGACACTTCATTAACGTGCTTCTCAAGATCCTTGTCCTCAAGGAAAGTTAAAGATTAAAAAAAAAAATCATTGTAAACTGTTTAAAAAAAACAACAACATGATAGTCAAGAATTAGATTGAGCAAGGTCCTCTAGGATCATCCTGCATTGAAGCATCACGAAGGGAAAGTCTGAGTTTGCTCTGACAGCAGGAAATAAAACATATCTAAAAATTTTGGTTTAAAAAAATAAATCACTACTACATAATTCTTTGGAGTCCATGAAGAAAATCCTACCTTTGAATAAACCACTCTCGTTCTGAGACACAGGTACAGAATTCAGTACAAAATGTACAAGTCACTATGCTAAGGACACCATTTTTACAAGTCACTAAATGTGATAAATAACACATTTCACACTAAATACATCAACTTTGTTATTTAACTCCATACCTAATTTAACAAGCTGCATACTAACTGCACAAAAACATAAATAAGGATGGTGAAGATGCATTTCCTCGGTCAACAGAACAAGTGTACTGGTCAAAAGTTACTTTACAACAAGGAATCTGTTGTATCTGAATAACACATGGGATTAGCAGCTATTTGCAGGCTATATCAGAACTGAAAACACCAACTTGTACACGGCACTGACCATCTCTTTCTATTTTCTCCTCCTGTATTAGTCTAAAGACTAATACAGATTAATACAGATTTAAAAACAGACTTTTTCTAAAAGACTGCCTTACAAAGATTGTCATTTCTTGAAACCTGCATCAGGGTAGAGGGAGCAGTGTCAGTGTGATGGCAAAGCAGCCCTTCACCTTGTGAAGGACGATGGCCAGGTTAGCCAGAGAGCAAACCAAAATGAGTCTCTGACTGTTTTGGAGAAAATGGGAAAATTAAGAGGTGATCTGAAATAAGATGGTTTTACAGACAAGAAAAGAAAAAAATGCCAAGTACAAAGCATAGCAAAGAAACGGACACTTAGACAATATTTTAAACTCAAATATTATAAAGGAATTTTAAAGGAAAGAGCCTACTGACGGTTCTGTTTCCACACCACTATAACAAAATATGCAATAAATCAATTTTATATTTATATAAAACAAAGCAAAACAAAACCACACCTGCCCACTGAGCAATGTTTGGCGTCCCTGGGGTGCTGGCTTCCCCTCCTACCCTTTTGCTGATATCCTGGGTCTGTTCTATTGCCATTTAACAGGACTAGGAACAGCTCAAAGGCGAGACTCTTAGATTTACAATATCTGACATTATTCTGAAAAACGCAGACAGGAAACTGCAGCCACACAGTGCTAGGCCTAATATTTTATGTAAATTATAATCATATACATGCACTTACTTGGTGTACTGGGTCTGGCTGGGATGTTAACTTTCCCTGCAGCAGCCCATACAGTGCCACGCTCTGCACTTGTAGCTAGAACAGCAGTGGTATCACACCAGTGTTGTGTCTGCTGCTGAGCAGGGCTGGCACAGCATCAGGACTTTCTCCAACCCTCCTGGGGGTGGGCAAAAAGTGAGAAAGAAACATCACCAGGGCAGCTGACCTAAACCAACCAAGGAGATATTCCATACCATATGATATCACACTCAGCAATAAAAGGTGGAAGAAGGAGGAAGAGAGGAGGGGTGGGCTTTCGTTGGGAAAACGTCTGTCCTCCTCGTGAACACCGGCTACGTGCGTTGAGGCCCTGCTTCAAGGACGTGGTCAGGCATCGCTCATTTTGTGGGAAGTAGAGAGTAATTTCTTTCCTCTGCATTTCCACATAGCCTTTACTTGTTTTGTTTTGCTGTTCCCTTTCCCCCTCCCTTTCCCTTTTCCCTTTTTTTTCCCTTTAGTTGAATTGTTAATTAGTAATTCATATATATATATATATATAATTATTTTTTTTTCCTTTAATTAAATTATCCTTATCTCAACCTGTGAGTTGTTCTTTCCTTTACTTCTTCCCCTCCTCATCTGAGGAGGGGGAGTGAGAGAGCGGTTGTGGTGTTCAGCTGCCCAGCACGGTAAAACCACCACACTTGGATGTGATACAACATCCTTAGAAGTTCAGATACATGTGCAAAGAACATCACTTACGCTCTTTTCCTTTCTGCATTGTAAACACGTACTTAGAAATTGTTGTTGTTGTTGTTTTAAATAAAAATACCAAACTTGTCTAACATGTCTGTAGATACCATCTGTATCATTCTTGCACAAAATGTAGGCACATAGGAACTTTGTAAGTAGAAAATTAAAGTGAAATGCTTTTTTATACAGGTTAGTTGGTGGCACAGAATCAAACCTCTCCAAGTAAGCAGGTATGCCAGCAAAGTATCAGAATGGCATCATTGTCTCCTCTCCACAGTGTACAGCTGCACGTGCTAGATAAGTCATTTGGCGTTCCCAGAGCAGCTACTGGAGAAAAAAAATTCTCCCCACAGCGAACACAGATGATGGTACAGTCCACTGAGACATTTCACACTGTATACATATATACAGATTGTTAGGATTTCAACTTTCTTAAAGTTGCAGTTGAAGTACTAAAAGAAGTCAAACCATTTTGCCTTTGCACCCTGTTTAAATGCCTCAGTAATATAAACAAAATCTGTGAAATTTGAATTTTTTTTAAAAAAAATCCTAAACAGATGAAAAGCTAGTTAGAGTTCCAAGATTATATTAATAAAAAACTTATTATATTCAAACTTGTATGGCACAGGGTTAGCTTTGTTAGTTTGCTTTTTGTTTTTTAAGCAATGAGAAGAAAACATTGCCGCAGATGCCTGACAAGTCCATCCCTAATCTGTCCTCTACATAATTAGTGATGAAAGTTGGAAAACAGCTGTGTTGTGATTGAGATCTCCAGCTCTAATGTAAGACAAGGACTAGAATATATAATCCAGCAATTCAGCTTGTTGTTACAGACAAAACTCCTGAACCACACAAGTACAAAATTCACCATATCTCATTGCCAGCACTTACTAGCACAGAAACGCTAGTAGAACTAGTAAAATGTTTAGATCTGTTAACATACTGAAAGTGTAAAACGTATAGAACACTTCCTTTCCCATAAGATAGGTCTTTGAGTAACCGTAGATGTTGGGAATGGATTGCTCAGATGTGAGATTTTTTCTGGAAGGCACACCACGCTGCGGCTAGCTGGCTAGGCAGCTGATTTCATGTAACAAGGAATCCCCTTCCTTGCTCCTTAGCCCCTGCAAGCCACATGGTCCCATGCCCTTCTTTATGGTGTTTCTCTGGTTTATAGACCTGCTGATGAGCTACGTGACCCCCACTGAACGAACAGCATTTTTTTTTTTTTTTTTCTGTGCACAGAATCAGCAAAAGGAAAGCAGTGAGAGCTCACTGTTAGAGTAGGTTAGGAGTCATGCCCTTTATACATGAAGGATTACAACTGGCACAAATCATTTACTACATTTTAATGCCAGTAAATTAAATATTTCAGCTAAGGCTGAGCAGTCACAGGAAGCAAACTCCTGCAAATCTGATGACATTTCCGATGCTTGTTAATAACTTCAGACCACGGAAGTAGTGAACTGAGCTTGGAGACATCCTCGAGGCAGTGCTTTTCAGTGACAGAGGCAGGTTCACAGCAATTCAGGCAGTTCTCAATCCAAGCCTATTAATACTCCAGGTCACTGTAAGACTCAAGTAACAAGCCCACCCACCGTATTGGGGGATACACTGGAGAATGGCTGCACTGCATTGCCAGAATTAGCACGTTCCCTAATGCATGAAATAAATGCATTGATACAATCAATAAAAGAAAACTTGTAACTTTTCCATTTTGATACCTCTTGTTGCCCATGAGGAGTGCAAAACCTACAGATTCACTGCTCAGGCACAATTTCTGTCTTGGACTTCCCAGTGAAACCATTTCACTGGGGCCCTTACATTGCCTGCAGACACGTGGAACAAAGATCCCTGCAATCTTCTGTAAAACAACATGCAGCTTCAAGGCAACATGGTTTAAGAAATCCAACTTGCATGAATGTAATTCTTCAAAGAATCTAGGTGATGCAGTAGATGCTACTTACCACTTCCCCAAATTCTGTGTACGTTTCCATCTCTTCTCACTATCTCAATACACTTGTACACAATTTTAAATTGCATTGGTAAGTATTCATGCTAAGTAGAAGGTTGTACAGTAAACCTTGTAATACCCTGGTAAAGTATGAAGTTTAGCCCTCTCTGAGAACTCACAGGTTCGGAAAGAATAACGATTTAAACAAAAATCATTGAAAGGTTATCACAGATTCAGCTGCTGCACCTGCTTTAGTCTTTTGCTCCCCTGCTGTCTGAATACATTGCGCCACTTGGTGCCTAGAGGAAGAAGGTATCTTGCACGCAGTAAATTCTGTATGAGCTCATGTATCAGGGCATTAACACATGGAAGAACTTAACATTATTTCAATGCTTGCCATTTAGGACGAGCAGTTGCTTTTCACATCTATTTAAAATTTCTGGTTAACTGTATTTATTACATTTTAAAACAGTGAGAAAAAAGGTTCTCAGGAACCTTTTCAAAGTTAAAATTGCTCTTAAACTGAAGCTATGGTCTTAAAAGTATTGTAGAACTTGCTCGTAACCAGAACATAGACATTATTAAACTGCACCTAAGTCTTATATAAAGATAATTAAGAGCAAGTATTACCCACTAAGAACAAATAAAAGATCTATTTTGGAGGTATTTTTTGTCAATTATTTCTATTAACAATACAGCTAGAAATCAAGACTATTCACAGACTGCCTGTGTAATAGCCATAAGTCTCAAAACTGAACTTACTGTCAAACTCTTTAAAAAATTTAACATGTTTATAGGAGTTCTATATTTTAGAAATTATCCCACTCTCAGGTAACTGCAATTCTTTCAGAGCACATGTTAGGAGTGCTATAAAGACTCCCTGAGCGTAAAGGCACATAAAGAAACCTCCCTGTAAGTTCATCTAGGTTCTTTTTAGACCAGTGACCTAGATAGTCACTGAAAGCTGGCAGGCAGGCAACAAAACTTGAGGGAAACCCAAACAGTCAGAGCTTATCATTGAGGCAGAGCGTTAACCGAGGACTTGCTGATGAGTAAACTGCTCAGAGTGCTTGAAGTGCTGGAATAGTATTTTAGGTTGTATCAAGTTATTAATTAAAACCAAAAAAAAATTGATTTTGTTTCAAAGTTAAGAAAAGCTGAAGCATCTCCCATCTCCCCCACCATTTCCAGAATATTTGTATGAAATGCAGGTTCCTCTAAGTGAAGACGCATTGAAATAGTATTTATTTCATACTAACCTTTCCAGAAGAAAGAGCCAACCTTTTAAATATATGAAGCTGAACAGCATCCAAGAGCAAGCTTATCTAGCAAGCTAGAAGTCATAAGAGCCAGAAGTTGTGCACCAAGAGTTCATTCTGAAGTTTTTTATATTCATACGAGCTCATACCGCTTTATCTTTTGTCACTCACTCAAAAAGTATGTGCTCAATGTTTGACAGAAATATTGAGAACTCATGAAGTGCAATTTGGCAACAGCAAGCTCTGTCTCCCATATGTTCAACAAAAGGAGTATCAACCATTTAACAAGCTCTCCGTAATTACCTACTCTGAACAGCAAACCTCAGCAGAAAATAAAGAATATTTATTTTTCATTTTTGTTTTCATGACGCTACTAACTTAGTTTACAGCAGAGCATAGTGCAAAAAGTGACAACGTAATCTACACCACCACTTCCACAGACTGGTTACTCGCTTTGGCATGATAACATGGCAAGTTCAACAAGAACTTACACTGAGAGCACAGCCCACCAGAACTCAAAAACTCTTCTCCCCCTCCAAATGAGCAGGCACAGCTTGCACGTACAGACATCAGGCATGCAGCGTCGTGGTGCCTATGAGTGGTTAACCAGCATTTGTCTCGATGCAGCTCCCACTTGACGCCGAAGCTTTAGTCTGACTTTGCAGGGTAATATCATCTTACACAAGAGTAAGGCTTCGCTGCTCCTGATAGCTACACCAAATCGCTGCCAACACACGAGTCACGTGATTAACCAAATTAAGTGAAGATTCTTGGACATTATTATAAAAAGCAAAATGAGAAGGTTAAGGGATTTGCTTTTTGTTTCCTGAGGTTTCTGTTTTATGTGTTTTGAGCATGCTATATTCATACTGAAACTTAAGAGCAGCTCCAAAATTGCCTATAAAAATCCTTCCCTTTCCCCTAGTTGTTTCAGAGAGAAAGAAAGAGAAAGAGGGAGCAAGTCTCTTTATACCATGCAAAGATTCAGATACTGTGGTTTAACACCTCAACAACCAGGAACTGGAATCTGTTCTTCCTTGCCACATACATGCTATGGATCGCCATGTCAAACAGTTTAATCATTAGTTTAATTTAGCAAAACAGGTTTATTCTTTCCAAATAGAAAAGTACATGGACCAATGTTTTATCAAGGGTTTTTGACTGGCTCTTTATGGTTACCATTCACAATTTATATAACTCAGGAATACTGTTTTGAAGACCACTGGGATAAATAGATACATTTTATTACCTACATATTTAAGACTGATTTTCATGCATATTAACATGAGATCTCCAGTATATTCCTAGTGTGCAAGATGAACAAGTTTTTAGTCCATAAAAAAAAAAATGAAGCCAGGAGAGACAGGAGCACCAGAAACAGCACACGAAAGCCTATAAAAAGCATCATGGTTTAGGAGATCTGTCACTTGTTTGATGCAAAGGATAAACATGAGAATCAAAATTAATTATAATTTATTATCTGAAATGTAAAAAACAAACTGAAGAAAAAAATCCCCTCCTCATCAGGTAGAAATTAATCTCAAATAAAAAGCAAAAATTTTCAAAGACAATATTTCCTTTTTTTCTTTTTAACCTCAGAAATACTTACAAAAAGCCAACTAATCAATAATTTAGGCAGACACTTTTATAAAAACCATTCACAGCTAAATTGTTCCAACAACGGGATATTGAGCTAACAGAATCTGTTTTATACCAAAGTGATTGTTTCAGCTTGAGAGTTCAAGCAAAGAGGTCACTTTATTATTCATTTCCACTGAATATTTATTCAATTATTTTGATTAGTTTTTGAACAGCCGCATAAGTCTTGCAACATCTTACTGCTATACTGCTAGACAAACAGGTCGACATGACTCAGTAAATCACAAACTGGTTACAATTTCCAAAGCACAGCATATGTGAAAAACTAGCACTTGCACAGTAAGTACAGGCTAGCATGCAGTTTGGGGAACCGAATACAGATAGCTCTTAAGAACTGAGAAATCCTACTCTGGCACTAATTGTATCCAAACAGAACCAGTAACTTGCCCAATCACACCTGTGGAACTATCTGAGATCTTTTTGCATTCATTTATTCTACTCATATTTCAGGAGTGACTTATTTCAGTGAAAAAAAAAGTATGACTGCACCCATGCATCATCTAGGGTTTTTGTTTGTTTGTTGCTTTTATGTGTGTTTTGTGTGTTTTAATGATGTTTTTAAGACACATGTATTTATCTCAGATTGACCTTAGAGACCAACACAGCTGGCTTAGGACAGTTCGCCTAGAGGGCAGGGCTCAACCTGAGGGCCTTCAGAATTCTCATTTTTGGGAGGAAGATTCCCCACACAGGGACAAGCAATGTTGCATCAAGACTCTGCCCCTTCCCACCTACCAGCAACATTCTCCCCTGCCATCCTGTCTCAGTTTACTATGGAACCAACCACTACCTTTCCTTTTCTGTTCTTCCTCTGACTCTGATGGAAAACGAGAACAATTATGGAAAAGGTGGCTTCTTGTAGGGGCAGAATGTTTGGTTTAAGAGAGGGACTTGGGCCCCCATCTCTGGAATGGAGGAGATGGGTACCTTACAAGCAAGCAACAGATTGGCCCCAAACCCTGAAACAGTCCTCCTGTCTTTCATTGTCCTTCTTAGTCTTCTTTGCCCACTCACATCACCACCCCTTCCATTTCCTTCATCAGCTGCCCACCGGCTGTCTGCTCCCAAGGAACCTGCTCTGGCATTATCATGCCCAGCCGGGCACACTGTACCTACAGCCTACAACAGCAACACGAAAACACTGTACCTAGGACACAAGACCATCACAATTTCAGTGCCACCCTTATACACAAAACTAGTGATATGAGCAATCACACGCTTCAACTTCTTTTAACACTCACAAGGATGGAAAAAAAAAAAAAAGCAGTAAATTTTGTAACAAACAAACCAGCTGTATCAACTGGCTATCCGGAGCACACCAGTGCAAGGGTGCCTGCGAATCGGCCTTCAAATGATCTGCTGTTCAGTTTTATGACTGCATATTAGTTCAGTCCAATATGCAGTATTTGAATTACTGCTGCAACTGAAAAATAAGGATACCTTCCAAGTCTGAACCAAGTTTAAAAAAAATTGGTAGGCATACAATCAGTTAACACCCCATCCAGATCATTATAGAACAAATCAGATTTTCATAGCTTTTCCCACACATTCTCCTCATTAAAAGGATTCAAAACAAATCTGAATTTTATTCATTTTTACAGTGTTTAGACTCGCATGAGGCCAAATTTGACCACCCTATAAATATAGGGAAACTTCCACACATCCTTCATGTTCTCATTTATTTTCTGCAAATGTTTCTGTTGCGTGTGTTACACATATTAATACCAGCTCAAAGCCAGAAGCAACTCTAAGAGGTAAGCATAAACATGTCTGCAGCAACATCTTGCTTTGTATCGTTTGCCAGTTCTGAGTTTTTTTTTTTTATATAGTCCAGAAGATGCAGACATTTATATGAACAGGTTAAAAAACAGACCACATCATTAGTTTTTCCGAGGTTCTTTACCTAAACACAGCTCACTAAATCACAAGGACAAGTAGTGACTCTTATTGCCAAAGCAGTTCATAAAAGAATTTTAAATCAGGAAATAGAATAACAGAATTGATTTTATGATGTATTTATTACAGCAAAAACCAAGAGGCTTGAGCAATTTTACAGTAAAAATGGCACAGCTTTTTGGTAATTGAGGTTTGCTGTAGTTATCAGTTTGGCTGGCTGAGTACTTTCATATAAGTATATAAGATTTTAGTATCTAAGATTTTACTAACCTGATTTCATAGAAATCTATGAAAAACTATAATCACCTGAGCTTTCAAATAAATAACTTGTTTCCTACCACACAGACCACAGAACAAGCCTCCCAGTTTGTCAGTGCATTAAAAAGAAAAAGACAGACACGGGTGCCAGACAGATTCAGTTTACAGACATTCAGTTCTTTTCACAATATCTCCCTGCTGTAACAAAATTAACTTGAAAACAAAAAAAAATGGTGATGACGGTGAATGTGTCTGAATGCTTGGCACACAATGGGCTATTAACTCAGTTGACAGTAGTGGGGAAGTTACTGTAGCAGTATGTGTGTATACATGCACACAAATATATATATACACACATATACAACAAATAGCCTTGGAAGTGGTGCCCAGAGAAACAAGCAAGCAGCTTGAAAAGGCGGTGGAAAATGTACAAAGAGAAACTTGTTTTTGTGATTTACAGATATTCTGTACATGAAGTTATCAACTTAAAAGCAGGAAAAAAATGTTGTAATTCACCACAAAGACATCCTTTTGGAAATGCAAAAAGGTGGAGCAATTCTAACCCTTCATTCAATTCCTTCTCAGCCTATACCTCACATGTTGAGACCAAACTGAGTAAGATTAAATCAGTCTGAAGTAAAAAGCTGCAGACACTTCAGGTAAGTTCCTACTTCACAAACATCATTTGCAAATGCACAGCCCAGAGTACACGTCTACTGAACATAATTTAGATTAAGTCTTTTTCTCTCCAGTCTTCTAATGTGCTCACTACTGCATGAACGGCGTTTCCCTCGAAACTTTGATGGCATATCAGTAGCACCGCTAACTATAATGCGGAGATTATGACATGCAAGAAGTGTCAGCAATGCTCTTCCGAGTTAGGCAGCTAGCTAAAAGAGGAACACTTTTATTTTGACATAATTATTTATTGTTAACTTCTCACTAGGAGTTATATGGTCCATCTGTCTAAATATAGGTGGGGCAACAATGCTCCTTCTGCTATGGAGTGGTTTCTGTAAGGAGGCTGCTGGTAAGCACTCAATTCTCTGCAGAAATAAGAACATATGAAGAAGTATGATAAACACTCAGAGAATGTTAAAAAAGAATTAGATAATAATGCAGTATTTATGCATCCTAAACCTGAAAGCTTCTTTATTTTGGATTTGTAAGACAGATAATGGTGATCTTAGTGGCTTTTTCTACACTGCTTTTTCCTTTTAGAACTTAAGTGTGGGAATTCAGACAGAATAACTCTAAAGTGGGATAAAATTTCAGCCGCTTAATCAAAAGCGCAATGTACACTGCTATTCTTACTGGCTCCACAGCATTTGACATGAGCATTTGAATAAATAGGGATGACACTCGTAGAACTATCATGTATAATGGTCTATCTCCAGTCATTTTTCTCTGCAGTAAGTTTATGGGTAGTTCCTCAACCCAGAAACCACTAAGGGCTCATGGATCCAACTACAATCAACCAAAAAAAAGTATCTCAAAAACAAACTGCTTTTATTCATAACTGGAAGCAATACTTCCAGTAAATTCAGAGACAGTGGTCTTTTTTCATTTTTTTTTATTTTTTTTTACGATGTGCATCTGAGCAGAGAAGCAATGTCAGACAGCCTTATGAAAGTTTGTAACTCACTACAATTTACAGGATCCTCATAACCCATGTAAACACCCATGTTAGCTTGCACCTCTTAAAAGTTTAAAACAGAAACAACCATAAATGTGCTCAGTTCCAGTAATTCCAATATTTTCAAGAGTCTGCTACCCCTCCTCAACCACGATAGTAGTCCATTCTTTGCCCTCTATGCACACATTACTACTATGCAATACTTGCCCCAGTCTCATTTCATTCCATACAATCCACTGCTACTAAAACCATTCTGTTTGCTACTAATTAGAATCAAGCGAGTTGCTGTTTACTCTGACAAAATAATTGTCCTCCTAAATCATCTGCTTCTTGGTATTTTATTTAACCTCATGCTTATTGTTCCATTCAGCTCTGATTTTATTTACATGTATACTCTCATTATCCATTAAATGATACTTAACCCAATTACTACCATCTCCTTTCACTCCTCAGGTGCAAGAATCGCGATCTGAATAGCTTTCCTAGCACCAGATACACCCTAGACTATCTTCACATGCCTCTTTTGACTGGCATGTTAAAGCCACTCTTTCCTATAGACAGTGTAAACAAAACAGACATGGATATGGAAACAATGAACACAGTAACTATAAGAATTAATCCTTTCCTGTGGAAAGCAAGTGGATAATCTGAACATGAGGTAGTATGTTCAATGATCTGTACAATGTGAAATGGGATTATCTGATTCCCAAAGCATTCACAAATATATTTGGCTAATTCTTAATGATTGCTCAAGAGTGTTACCTTGCACAATACTTAAGTAATGTGTTACTATCTATAGTAATTATGTGAAATAGGAACACAGGTTCACGAGTTGTTTACATAGTCATGCAGTTTTTTCTTTAAACCAATTCCTCTCCTAAAATCCAAAATATTTAAATATATTGAATATGCAAACAAGAAGCAACATGAAAAAATACGAAAGCAACTTCCCAGAAAGTTAAATGTGTATTTCCTGTAGATCTTAGCTCCATGAATTTGTTTCTAAGCTAAGCTCAAAAGTTTGAATGAAGACTAAAAAAAAATAAAGTCCAGAGACACTGCATGTTATTGATACACAAATTGTAGACACATTATCAGTCCAGACTCAGTTATGAGACTTAAGTTATTTTGCATGTGCTCTACAACACATGAAAAGGCTTTCTACTGCAGTTGTCACTTGCAAATGGAAACAAATCAAACATGCATCAGTCCCAAGGATAGCTGGAGGCAAAAACAGATCATAAAAGTCCTGATAGCTTTGCTTTGTGCAAAGTGACAGTAAATAACTTTAAAAGAAAACAACACTGCATCAAGTGAAAGAAGTATCCATACTCTACTTACAGGTTCGGCTACTAGGAGGGTCGTGGAAAACTGTCAACTAAATCCAGTTTGGGCTTGTTGTTTTTGCTGCGACATGTGCTGGCACTACGACAGTTTTGTTCCTCCTAAAGGATCTGGACCAGCTCAATGGCTTTGCCATTTGTATTGCAGACACTGTTAGCCTAGAGGATTTTACAGGAGATAGCTGAAGTCCTGGCTTAGTACTGAAGTAATTTCAGAAACGCTTACCTATTTGTACTTGTTCTGGCTGGCTTAATGATACAAATGCTGATGTGTCATCAATCCACGACACCTGAATGTTACCTAGAAAAGGCAAAGGAAATGGTTATGACTATTTCCGTCTCAAAATTAGTCATGTATTTTATATGCCGTGCCATGGCAGAGAAGATAGTCAGCTAAGCATATCTTCAGCAGAGAATATCTTTTTTTTTTTGTCAACAATAGTCCCTGGTAAAGGTGTATAATTATGAGCCTGGAACTGTTCAGAAAGCAGTGACCATTACGGCTGTATATTCATCCTGTTTACTATCAAACCCTCTTAGTAAGGGCCAAAAGGAAAAAGGTAAGAGACATGTAACACCTTTCTGATCCTACAGGATTTTTGCTTCTTCATAGCTTCAGCTTCACCCCTTGATCTTTTAACAATTCAAGTAATCTTGGTGGTTTTTTTTTGTTTGTTTGTTTGTTTTGTTTTATTACTCCTTCCATGTGTCCTGTATAATTCTGAAACAAAGATTTAAGCAGTTTTGCTAGGAAATTTCCGTTCCGTACTAAGAGGAAGAACAGCTTTTTCGGTTTAAAAACTTCTCCATCCTTCAGAACTGCAACATTTCCTGAAGACACTGCATGGAATGGCCAAGTTATCGCTCAGTTTCTTTCCTCGCACAGACACGCAAAATAAGGGATTCCAGTAGAGGAATGGGACATGGGGGTGGAAGATGGTTCACACAAGCGGAGAACTCTAGGTATTGCAACACTCTAAATCCTCAAAATATGGTTTGTGTCACACTACGCACTATTTCCTGGATGTGCAATGAAAACTTGTGTTAATTGAGTAAATACAAGGACAAATACATGAAACTGTGCACCTCATTTGGAAGCTGTTACCATGGAAGAGTGACTAGAAATACGTTCCTCCACTCATCAAGCAGAGATTCCATTTCCTATGCGAATGGCTTAAAATGTCACATCAGCACAAGAAGAGCTTACGAACAAGCAAAAGAATAAGCAAGGATTCTCAGCCCAGACACAAGGACTTACTGTAGTCTGAAATTCCTTTACATCTCCTGTCCTCATCTAAGTGCTTTACTGTTTGTCTACTTCAGATACTGAAAATTGCTACAACTTTTTTTCAGTGAGACTAAGGAAATCAAGTTTGTGATGTTACATTACTGTTTAACCTTCAGACATTACAAGGTTAAAAAAATGACACAAAATGACTAAAAACGCTTTTTATTTTCAGATGTCTAATCTATTAAAATTTAATTTAATTAGAGGTTACAAGGTTAGAGAAGTCTCTTCTGAAATCCAGCCAGATAATAAACAGATTTACTAATTATAAAAAAAAATAAAAGCCTAGTTAGATTTAGTTTGCTTGCTATACATCTGACTAGCCAGCTATTTAGAACTTTAAGTTATGATCATTTTGATCATTGCCAAAACCATAATTAAATCAGTATGGTTTCTGATATTTTCCTATATTAAAGAGCTAAGGCTGCTAGTAAGAGCAGCTTCCACTGAGAAGGCAAATGTTAGAATTTATTTAAACACTTCATAAGGCAAATTTAACTTCTAATAATCCAGCCTTGAAAAACATAGGTCTTAACTGCCTATGGGTAAGGATCTTTACTCTGTGGAGAATAAGATTTAGGCAGGCAACTTAACATTTCACAACATGGGAACTGCTGAAGCGGATTTAAAATTGCACTTCAAAATTAGTGTATGTTTGGCAGAATCCTAGCACGCAGCTTTCTTTAAATATTAGAAACTACTGAAAAAATTAACTTTGCTCTAAGGATATTTGCAACTTACTGCTCCAAATTTCTCTAAGTACTGAGTCCTCCTTTTTTGCAAATTCTTCTAATTACAAATTCTTATAATTACATTTTTTTCTAATTACAAATGTTTAAGTTTTGTTTTGTTTTTGGGACAACTGACATATTCTTCTGTAATTCTGTAAGACCTAAGTGCTGTCCAGATTCTATCCCTTTCCTATATGGAAATTAATGAATTCCATACCTATCTTGAGCAGACAACAAAAAAAGACCAGAAAGAAAAATTATCCTGCATATCTTACAAACGTATCCTTAGAATAAAACAGCACAGAGGATCAGTGACAGACCAAAATCTCCTGAACTAATTTAGCTGATACCAAAGTGGACATCAGTGCCCATGTTTCCATTAAGTGCCAATTAAAACTTAGTAAATAAAAATCCAATCTGTTGATGGCACATGATTTCAGTATCAGATACTTATTCATTGCTACAGTAAGGCTGCTGCACTCTAAATGGCTTTGGTATTTATAGAATTAAGTGTTTCAATACCTGCCAACATAAGCTATCTTTATACTTACATTTATTCAGCTTAAATATATAACTGTAATAGCATGTCAAACATTAAATAGTGAACACTGAGCTGCAGTCTAAAGAGAACTGCAACAAATGGTCTTTTGCAATTCTCCATGCTTAACAGACATTCTGTTCAGATACGTTGCATTTCTTTTTTGTTAAGAAATAGGAATTTAAGAGACAAGATTGATAAATGAGGTCATCCAGAAGTATTGCTAGGTACTCAGTAAATATTGCGTATTTCAAAAGTATGGTGAAAGGACAATAAAGATCCGAAAAGCAAATGCATCTGTACTTGAAGTGCAATATTAAGCAATCAACATAGCCACATGCCAGCTTACTGCAAGGCTAATCCAAACACGCAACATTCAGCAATGTAATAGAATACCAGCTCTAGAGAAATAAAACAGAAGATTTCTTCCTCTGCACTTCCAGAATAGGTCAAATGCCTCCAATACTTTGAAATGACCACTGCTAGCTAAACGACCCTTGTCTGTTTGCTACTACACTACTACAGGCAAAAGTCCCTTGCTAATAAAAGTTAACGTCATGTATTAGAACTTAGAATAAAAACATCTTCACCTAAATAGATTAAAACCGGATTTGTTGCTTCTGAGATGAAGGTGGAAAGTAACGTGTGTGTTTGGGTTTTATTATTATTTTAAACAAATTAATTTAAAGTCTTTCAACATAAACACATACAAATAAGTAAACAACATTAAAATCTATAGAATAAAATGATACTGTTAGATTATGTCATTCAGACAGGTTTTTCTTCATTTTTTGTACAACAATGATAGAAGGTATGGAAAGTCTTCTGTATAAGAGACTAAGTAAACTAGGATTCAGACTTCAGAGAAATTCTTAGAAAGATGCCCGTACAGATTTATGGGGAAGATATTAGAACAGAAACCATACGAAGGACATACAGGGGGAATTCACTATTTCATTACTAAACAACTAAGAGACATTTAACAAAATATGTGAAGTTTTTAAACTAAATGAAGTTGTCACAGAACAGTTAATATCATGTATAAACTATTCTTATATATTTCTAATCAGCTGCTACCTAGAACTAAAGCCTTAGCACAGATATTAAAGATAACATGGATCTTCTTTAACAAAAAATAAAAAATAACAAGAAATTAACACTTACTACATCAGACAAAAGAGATAGATGAATCTTTTATTCTGTGAAGAACGCTTGAAGCCCATGTTAAATGCAAACAACATTTTTGTGGTGAATAACTGAGAAGAGTTAACAGAGCTTCCACCTTTCTGGCAGCAAGACAGTACAAAGAAAGCAACAACAGCTGAAGGAAACATTGGCATGAGGAGGGGGAAGAAAGTCCAGAAATCCATAGGGGAATACAGGATTAAAATAAAAAATAATACAAACAATAACAGAAAACACACTATACAAAGCTCAGATGTCTATTTGAACACGTGCTGTAGGAGAATACTTTGCATAGAATGTGTGCTATGCTATGTTGCCTTATATTGTCCTGTGCTATGTTGCCTACCCTTGAAAGGGATATTTTTCAAGCCTTTTTTTTTTTTTTTTTTTTAAGAGGAGTTAAACAGGAAGATAGCAGTACAGGGGGAAGCAGGAACAGGTATCATAGTGTATGGAACCAATCCAATTTTGAGATTGTATGATTCATTTAAAAAGTCATTTAAAACTCACGTATGTAGCAGCTTAAACAGGTTTAGGTTTAAAAAAGGTTTAAACACACAAAAGGACTGGTTACATTTTAAAAGCAATTTATGTATTAAAATCACTACGATTCCATGAACTACTACTACTACGCTATACCAGAGTTCCCCTCTCCCTCAAAGAGAGGGATTACTCTCATGTTCTCACAAATTATAATACCAGAGGTTTGACTCCACTCATCTGGAAAAAAAAAGATTAGCAGCAGTTTTTAAAATACTTTGTTAGGATATGTTTTAATCAAAGCCCATTAAACATATTCCTTTAAATAGCAGTGAAAGTAATATATAAAAGCTATGATTTCCAACAAATACTATTTTAATAGCTTCACATTTTGCATCAGCATTTCAAGAGAATGTTTTAAGAGACTGCATAGTACTGCAAGTACTTGTACAGTGAAATTACATTCACCCATGAGACTGTAAAAACATCTTGCATGAACAGGTGTTCACTTGGTATGCATGCAGTATTGGAAGACTTCAGAATCATGAGCACCCCTTCTAGAATAGGGAATGTAAAATAGTTCCAAGTTTAACACTGCTGTCCCTTCAGCTGTCTCACTGCTTTCATCAGAAACTTCATGGAAAATTACAACTCTGTTTCAATTTGTACTAGACTAAAACAAGTTCAAAATTATTTTTCTATATCAGATTAAGGTTGCTATTTAATTTAACAACTGATTTATAATCCAGGTAAAAGTTTAAATTAAAAGCACATTCAATCAAATGGCACTGTAAATTGGAATAATTGAAGTCTGTTGCTGCCATGATTTTTGGCTTCTGGCAAATCAACCTCACATTACCCCATATTCTGTGTCTCTGTCCAGCTGAAAAAGCATGGGTGCTCCTAGAATTTTGGAAGGCATCACCTGCGGTTTGCATGGCAATAAGACCTAAAATAAAATGTGAATTAAGCACTATCCAAATACCATGAATTTGTAAATCTGGAACTGAAAACACACAGCTCCAGAATCCATAAAAACAAGATAAATAACAATTTCAAAATTAATATTTCAGATGTGTAAGCCTGACACCTGGTGGTAGTGATATGTACACGCATTTCATAACAATGAAAAGAAGGAATTGTTAAAATAAGGAAAGTTACATGGCTGAGCCTTCAAAACTCTATAGAAATAATACCAAACTGTACAGGTTCTTAATCCTGTAAGTCCACCTCTGGAAGAATCTCAGCACCTTTCTATATTCTAGACTTACCAAGTGGGAATATTAAGTTCTATTCTGCATTATAATGGCATCATACTGCAGTGCAGATCAGGTCAGAAAGAACCTAGTCAATTTTTAGATATTCAGAAACCCTGCATAGATTACCGAATCATAATTATAGGTGAAGAAGAGACAAATGCTGTTACTATGTAAACTAGAGTGGCAAACCAAAGCAAGTCCAAGAGTAACGACAGTATTCTGAAGGATTTCTATCCCTCTACTTTTAATTAAATATCCTTATGCTTAGCTTAGTAATATTGACAGTGTAGGTTAGGTTCAGGCTTGCCCTGTATCTTTTTGCCAAACTGCAAACTCTGACTTAAGTCATTAATCACGGCAAATCAAATATTTCAAAACACTTACGGTATATACTGATCAAGTACTAGCTACAGATATCTCTTTACTTGCTTTTCTACAAAATGGGAAAGGTCCATTTCGTAATACATACAGAAGCAATTAGACACTTTTCTACTTGCAAGACCAGAATGTCTTTTTAAGCATTACCTTACTTATCTGTAAGCAACTAGAAACTAGTCTACAATAAAAATCTTGGAAACAACAACCAACGTAAGGCTACAGCCCTATGAAAGACCACTCCTGTTCAGCACAAGGCACAACCATTGCTTTCCATTGCAAGATTTACATATCAGGAGATCAATGCCAGTTACGAAAGACTTCCATGTCCTTAAATTATATACGCTATTACTTAGTAGAGGAGTAATAGGACTACCCAGTTATTGATAGCTTTTGTTGTTATTGTTTCCCCCAACTTGAATGGTGTTTACAATCTTGAAATCAAATTTTAAAGCTTGCTTGCTTGCCTAAACTCACAAGAGTTTCAGTTTTGCTTTAAGTACCCTACGGAAGGAACCTTATTCCTCACATCTTGATCTACCTTTCACATCAAATTCCATTCCCTTCAGCCACCTATATAATAAACTCTTACCTCCTCCCAGGAGAGGCTATGAAAAAAGGGGTCAAAGGTCCACAATATTGAACAAGCACCTGATAACAAAGATTACTAAAGAGCAGGTCAGCAAGGCAGACATTCACACACATCACTACAAAACAAGTCCACAGGACACCACTCAAAATCACTAAGGATCACTCATCATTGCCTATACTAGGAATAAATCTGCATCCACAAATTAAAAATAAACCCAGAGGTACTTGCTAACAAAAGAGGAAAAAAAAGATGTAAGAAAGGATAGACCATATTACTCACCAAAGGCACTAAAAAGCTGGTAAAGGTCACTCGTCTTCCACTCTTTGGGAAAAGTAACATGAAGAACATGATCTCGTTTAGGCTGCACTTCAAAACAAGAAGTTACTTATTAGAATACAAATTACCACTGGTATCTTTAGCAAATCCTAAAATAAAAGTTGCCTAATACAGTCCCATAACTTTAATTGAAAAAAAAAAATAAAGAAAACAGGCCAAGACCTATGAAACTACATCAGGCACTAGTGAGAATGTGTTTGCAATTATACATGAAGTAGATATACAGATATGCTAGCAGGATTTTAGTACAAGAAATTGAAGCAGCATTACATGCAGCAGGAACTGCCCACAAAATTAACATCTTTTGTGCCAAGTTCTAGGACAGAAAAAAAAAAAAAATCCATCCTCTTTGTGCTCTAACTCTAGTTTAAGCAAATCGTTAGCAATAATTCAATGATACCATTTTTCTATCAATAAAAAAAACTTACTGTGAAACAATGTTCAATGTAGTTTTCACATAACATTAGGTACAAGCTAGAATATACACACTGACAGGCTTTTTTAAAATTAAAACTACACCAGGAGAGGCCAACCTCTAACAAAGAAGCACCAAATAAATCTTTGGTGTGCACTGACAATTATTTGGAGTTCTGCGAGAGAGAGAACCCAAGTCACAAGCTGCTGGACAAGACCAGAGCACAGCACAAATTATCACTGTATATCTAACCTACTTTTACACACTTCCCCTACAACTCTGGTTTCGGTCATCAGAGAGAGGACACTGAACAAGACAGACCCTTGACATCGTCCAGTACAGACCATTTGTACATAGGAAAATTCCACAACAATATATCTGCAACTGAAGTTCTTTTTGCTAAACACTCAAGCTTTTAGAGCCTGAGAATTCCTACCATGCAGGAAGCAAGTGGAATCTATATTTTATGGCGCAAAGAAATTGATAGGTTTTCCATATTCATATGAAACTATTTACCAGTCATCAAGTGAGCCCCTTCACAGCTATCTACAGAGATTTGTTTTTCTACATGCCACTTTGCTAGGTCTCACCTTGTCATTTTACATCTGATGTCAGACAGAGACTGAACCATTAAGGTGCAGCAGTTTTACTTCATAATTTACTGCCCCAATTTCTTAAAGGCAATTCAAGGCATAACTACACACAGCATTAAATGATAAGATTTTTACTTAACCACAACGAAAAACCTCTCAGGAAGAGTCTCTCTTCTTCGGATATACAGATACGCGAGTGACTCACAGTGAATTTCTCTCCTGAATTTTTTTTTTTTTGGATACGAACTTCTCTAGTTACTGATCTCTTTCTCTCAGCATTAGAATAGGATAGTTTTTCAACTTGGACCTTACTCATAGAGCACACGTGCAAAAAAATCACTCCACCAACCACTTGCTATTCCTATATTCAGGTTTCACTTCTACTTAACCCAATTATGCAAGGACAAACCTGCTCGGTTTTGTTGCCACATTTGGTTAAGATGCAACTATGCACTGCTCACTGAACAAAAGACCTGTGGACTGCTCACGTCACAAACAGCTAAGCATTAGCAATGACTAAAGTTTAATTTTGGTTAGTGGTTATGAACAAAGTATGCTCAGCCTGGTATGTGCATTATAGCAGAACAGATGTACGTTTCTGGGTGCAGTTCTATTCCACCAACCAAGGCTTTCACTTTCGCAAGAAAATTGAGAACCGTAGCTTTCAATAGTTTCCTGAATAGATGACACTGATTTTAATGGGCTTTAGTTTTAAGCCTTCCCACTCACTTCCAAAATGCCCATGTAATTTTTAATTCCCAAATAATTTTTGAACCCCTTGTGTAAATTCAACGGAACATAGCAGCTACTTAGAAGCCTGTAAAACAAAAGTTCCTAAACCAAACAAGGCATGACAACAGCACAGATTTCCAAGTGCATCTATCTTCTATGGAAGTAATTGCAGAATAACTCAATGACAATGTTAAAATACTAAAAGAAATCTTCATGGAAGCTCCACTATGAACACAGCAACAGGAAAAAAAACAGTCCTAACTTGTCATCTCATGACTAAAATGCTGAATCCTTAATGAAGTCAGTGGAAAATAGGTTTCATAACTTGTGTTGAGTAGACTACCTGCTTTTGCTCCACATCAGTAAAGAGACAGTTTTTGAGCTGCCAAAAATATAGAAGACTAAAACACGAACCTGCAGTAAGTTGCAACATGTCTGATTAGTTGGTTAGCGGAATCTGTGCAGCTTAGAAAAACATGAAGTGGTCACCTGTCTGATCACAGCAATTAAAATATAATTTATACAACTTGTGAGTTGTTTTTAAGTGCTTTAACCCGTTTCACTGAAAATGAGCCAGGCTAGTATGAGTTTGCTAGCAATTACCTGTCAACAAATTATAGGTTTTCATGAGCACCTGACCATCTGATTGGATGGAAGCAGCTAAAGAAAATAATCACTTCATGAGCACAAGTGAAGTCTCTTTGATTAAATCTACTACTTCAAAAACCAAAAAAGGGCACAACAGAGCCACTGATCAGTGATCTGATCACCTACTACATTTGAAAGTTATATACATGCCTTTACAGCAGGCATTTTCCTCTCCAGCATTTACTTCTATCTTTCTGGAATTGCCTTTTTTTTTTAATTACTATTAAGCTAGTATTTAACAAAGGGTCATCATTCATTCTAAGCTTTCCAATGTATGATGTGGCAAATGTCTTCACATAGAAATGCTACTCATCTGGAAGCACTATTCAAGACATTTATGCATCTCTAAGACATATTACAGAAGTAATAAGTTAAGCCTTCATCTAGTAAAGGACTTGATTGGCATGCAGGGCTTCACTTTATTGGAAAAAAAAAGTCAAGGCAGTGGTAACACTCATCCAAAGTTAACAATGAAATAAGCTACTTACAGTCTGGTCCTTCCAAATTCAGATATGGAATGTCCATTACTCTCATAAGAAATAGCCTGAAGCAAAACAGAGAAGCGCCATTAGCAAATTTATGCCTAAAGACCTTTTAATAAGCTGTCCTTTCTATCGTTTATTTCAACGTTGCTTCTTCAAGGTAGCTAGAAGTGGGCTTTAACATCCTAAACATAGCTTAAACTATAATAAGACAAAAAGACCCTCCAAATAAGTCTAATCCACTGTTTAACAATGCAGTTTCAAGAAACTGGACATCTTGCCAGTAATTTTACTTATTCAAAAAAGAAGTCTAAAAAGCCTCAAGCCCACTGACTGTTACTGCTGAAAACTATTAAAATAATGGGGAAACGAGGAGAGCAGTAGCTCTGTGCAGCAAATTTCAGGTTCATGGCAGGGTGAAAGCTCTCATTACAAACACATATATTCTCTCCTGTGTTCTGAGCATTGCATCATGCTTTAGACAGAATTGATCTCAAAATCCTAAAACTGAGAAAGTCACTATGACTCTTCAGTGGAGATCAACCAGGTCACTCTTTTTGCCCTTTAATGTGTAATTAAATAGTTTCAAATGACACTTATGAAATGCTTTCCGTATAAGCTCATATTCAGTTCATACAGTATTTTCCTCCAAAACAAGAATTAAAAGTAGTCTTAAATCCTGTCATAGGCATAGATGTTACAGTACTGTCACAAAATATTTGCAGTGCGTTATGTTCACTGGGGAGCTAAAATAAATGTTTTCTATCACAGCTTCGAAAAGCTTTAAAAATGTTTACCAGATTAATTACAGTATTAAAGTAAATAAAAACCTCATATAAGTAGACAATGATAACATTTTAAATATGTAGACTGATCTGTTATTCCCTAGAGTCTTTGTATCTTACTATATTCACTATTAGTGTTAATTATTTTAAGCAATATTCTTACAGTTACTCGTATCACTGAAGTCTCCAGGAACGCATATTGTAACTTGTCTTTACTATAAATATTTAGGAAAAAAACGCTGGGGGAAAACAGATATTGTGACTGGTGTAGACGTGAGCCAGAGGGGTTTCCGAGAGCTGGCAGCAGTTATGGTGCACACTGTCCTATCTCATTTCTCTTCCTAAGCCTCAGGGCAAATATGACATAATGTGTGTTGTGCCCCTGAGCACTGAGGAACCCCAAAGCAGTTTTTAAAATCAATATATATTAGAAACATTCAAATCAATTAACTTTAGAAATTTTAGCAATGCAAACATGCCACTGAGTGATTGAGACAGTTTACAAAGGAGTCAGAGTTTCTTCTTAGGTTTAGCCTTAGCCATACTTGTACAACTTTGGCTTCATTACAGTCACTCGTCAAAACTGGACAGGAATGACATCTCGAGAACCAGGCTAGCTTCAGAACAGATTCCATAAGGAACCCAAAAAACGTCATTACGCTGACATTTCCTTGACAACTCCAAGAAATCCAGAGTAATATTGACAGGACACAGTTTGTCTGGGAGCTATTGCTCCCAGACAAACACAAAGCCACCCACCCTGACCAAAAATGGACAGGATGCTTTGCTCATATCACAGTTATCTCTGAGCCATAAAGGTACACCTTACAAGAATAAATTAAACGGAGGGGGAATACAAAGAGGCAGTGTGGGACAACTTGACAACTGAATGAAGTTTAGTAAAATTCAGTAAAAACTTCTAGCAAAAATTCTGAAAATCCTGGGCAAGCTACCCTCGCCCAGGTTTTATGACATTTAGGAAAGCAATGCAAGGCCCAACAGCAAGAACAGATTTATGCCAAAAATGCATACACCAGAGATTAAGATCAGTTCTTCATTCTCTGAGGCACCAGTCCTACATTTATCTATTTAGCCAAAGAATTTCTCCATACAGCATTTACACATGTACAAACACATACGCACACTCCCTGAAGAAGTGGTGTTAACACTGATTTAAGTGCATTTCAAGTATGTTACAGCAGCAATGACATGTTGTAGCACTGATTTATATCATATGTATTATGTGCAGAGAACTGCAGCATAATCTGTAATCATGTATCCATGATTATGGCTGCAAGATTCCTCATCTGCAAAAAAAAATAATAAGGTTGTTCCGTATGACAACATAAACTCTATATTAAGTTAGCTAGGTTCTTGAAGTTGTAGCTATGGCATTGGTTTTCATTACATTAAGCTGTAATTATTTAAAGATACATTAATCAAACTAAGAAAAGTTAATTCCTAATCTGTTTAGAGGCTACAGCCAGATCACATGGTCAGAGATCTATTTCTAAATGTACAATATCATCTTAGGAACTCTGATATATTTTAAGTCAGCTACTTGAAAGCTGGTTGCTTCTGTGGCAAGTCAAGTAAAAGAAGGAGAGCAAGGCTATGATCAGGACATTTCACAGGAACGCGTAAGTAGTCTCCAGTAGTCAACATCTTTTCTCCGCAGTGAGCTAGGATGAAAGTTTTCACAGCTGTGTGATGAACTCAGTAGAGAAACCAATGCAGCTGAAGAAAGAAAAGGCCTTTTTTTTTTACCTAGATGGGTTTACCAATCCTGCACTGCCACACGTGGCTGAAAGCACAAGGACAGCAACTGTTTACCTGTACGCTGTGTTTGAAAAGCTATTGGTCAGGCTGCAGAAGAGCGCACTGACATTCTTTTGCAATTCTTCTGCGAATAAAATTAAATTCATATAAAAGCTGATTTGCAGGACATGCTGGAGAATCTGACTCCCACAAACACAGCACAAAAGCAAGCTATTTGCGCATACTTCAAATTTTGGTTTCTGATATCCCTTTGTATGAAAAATATATTTCTAAGACAATTTCTACCTCTATAGATAATCATGCTATCCAGCTCAGTAAAACATGGTGTTTTCATTTGTTTCCACCTCCAGCTACATCAAAAGGAAAAGAATACATACAAATAACCTAGAGAGATCTGAATTAGAGCTGTCACTTCCCATCGCTCATTGACGGGAAGTAGAGAATAATTGTTGTTTGTTTGTTTTTCCTTTCTCTTTGCTTCCCCGTGGCCTTTGTGTCGTTTCCCCCCCCCCGTTTTTTTTATTTTTGCTTTAATTACATTATCCTTATCTCAACCCATGAGCCTTTTTCTTTCCATCATACTTTCTTCTCCCCCTTCTTCTTCTGAGGAGGGTGAACAAGAGAACAGTTGTGGTGGAAATTTAGCCTCCCAACAGGACACAATCACCACATATGAAGAAACACCTGAACTATACATGTAATAGCTTAGATATTAAAATACAAAGTCTCATCATTTCAACTCTTGAATTCATCAAGATTAGAGGGATTACTCACAGCAGGTGACTTTCAAAGACTATGTATATAAAATGAAGCATAAAGACTAAAGAAACGCATGTCTATGGAATTCTTGGCTTATGAGTTGTTTACCAGATAGCTTACTCCATTATATCTACAAAGAGCTAAACAACCCTAAAGCAAAGTTGGGTTTTAATTAGTTCTGCTCTTACAAGAAGCTGCAACTAAAGATTTTACCTATGTTCATCATTAACCCATACGAAAATTAACCTATATGCTGCCGGACACCGCTCTTGAACAGCAAGCCAGGAAGTTCCGTTACTGTAGTAACATAATTAAAGAGGTCAAACTAACAACCAAAAAAAAGGTATTACCTTCCCTTTGTTAAGGGAAGTTTGTAAAAAATAAAAATAATAAAAAAATCAAAGCTCAGTTTTTCAGTTTACTCTTACTGTTCACATTAGTGAAAAGTCTATCTGAAAAGAAAACATCTCCAAAATCCTATCAGTCACACCAATCATTAAAAAAATTAATCTCTGAACTGTTTAAATATTAACTTGCAGAATTCAGCTAGGTTGAAATTAAGACTTTCTAAGCAACCCAAAGAATCAGAAAGAAGTGGTCTGCTTTAAAGAACATTTTTCAAAGCTTTATCTTGATAGTTCAAACCGAGAACGTTGCTTCGAAATAATGGAAGAACTACGCTGTTCAGCTTCTTTCAGGAAAATCTCTTGTGAGAGATAAACTTTCATTCATTTAGCTTACTGTTTGCATGTTGCAGTTTGTATTTTGCTTGAAGAACATGACTACAACACAAAGAAAAAGGTTTCCTTGTTCTGACTGCTGCCCACAGGATCAGGTAGAACTTCTGGAGGAAGGAGGAAGATAGGTTTTTTTCTCCCCAAGAAGAAAAGATGCTCAGCTAGGGAAAGTTGCTAGACAACAAATTAGAGAAAAGCAGGAGTAGCAGAAAGCTAACTGGCAGCCCCAAGTACACCTGCAAAAAAGCCCCATAAGCAACATATTTCCTGGGGACTTTAAGATATCTCTGTAAATTTCATAAGCCCTGGATGCTACTTAAAGATGCTAAACAGACCAAGTGCTGTAAATAAACATCTGGTCTGCAAGGACATACTGCACAGAGCAGATGACTTGGTCATTTAGATATCCAACAGATCTGGCTTCTGGTGGGTACTTTTATCTTAAAAAAGAAAAAAGTCACCTTATTCTGGTTTGTTATTTTGCATTATAGAAAAAAAAGCTTTAAAAAAATGCAAGCCTTGGCCTACTCATTGTAAGGAAAAGGTGATATAGTCTCACCTCCAAGCTCTGAGGTAAGATGACAGATGTTATTCAGAATACAGTAATTCAAAATCAAAGTAATTTCATGTGAAAGTAAGGTATGGCAAGCCTTCCAAGTTTCCTTGATTCAAAAATTATAAATAGCCTTTCAGAAACAAGAAGCTACAAGCTCTGAATAATGACAGAATGGATGAGTATCCTTTTTTCCCCTCTTGTAAACAGCAATTTTCAGCTGTTGCTTAAGAAAAAAAAAAAAAAAAGCTGTTCTCCTAATTTTTTGGAAACTTTCCCTTTTGTTAGTTAGGCGGTGTTAACTCTGAAGCCAAAACAGACCAATTTTACAATTCCATGGCAGGCTTCCTCTAAAAAACATTGAAATGCTACTGTTGGAGGAATGCCACATTCAAAGCAGCCAACTTAATTCACTTGAAAAGTTTAAACTTAACCCATTGTTGTGACAATTTTAGAAGTCTCAGTTTTTACTTGCTACAGATATCCTTCTCTAGGAAGAACTGAAAAAGCATATTGGTTAATGACTGAAAAAAAATCACTCCTGCAAATGGCATCTACTAGTTGGCACATGTGTGCTTGTTTGTGTTGGTGTTACAGAAAACAACCCTGTGACAAGTCTTATCTTAAAATGAAATTATGCTGACCAATTTTATCACCACTTTTACATTCAAATCAAGTGGTTATTGTATCAAAACTGTCCATAGAGACTTCTAAAGACTTGAGAAATCCTCAAGTCTTGCATGTAATTTATGCAAGTACTTGCATGAATGTCTAACTCAAAAATACCAAACAAAGCATCATCCAATAAAATTACAAATCATATGTGCTTCCTATGCCTTTAAAAAATCCATTACCTGATAATACAATAGCTTTGTGTTATTTCGGATTATTTTAGCTATTCACTTTGTTTAAGCATACTTAGTGTTAACAAATCAGCAGTACCAGGAAGTGTCCTACAACAAAGAACACTTGACAAGTTTCTCCTCCACTAATCCCAAAGATTACTCTAAAAATAATTTTCTAAATTATAATCATATTCTCAACAACGGCATGGACAAAACCATTAAAGCAACTTGGGTTCAATTCTCTTTTAAGTTTGCTTTTACAGGCTAGCAGAAAGTAAACCATTGTCTTCCAAAGAAAAGGTATTTACTGTACAAATTCTGGCCTCTTTGCAGCATTACTAGTGTGAAGAAAGCCAGTCAAAAAAATGAAGCATAAAGAAAAATGAAGTTAGCCATTAATCTGGATGCCAGAGTTATATATATTCTAAGACTATTGTTATATTTCCATGTTTTAGCATTCTTTTTTTAATACAGAAACTACTTACTTGTTAAAAAAAGGTTCTATGAGTTTTGATCTAGCAGACACATGATTTTTTGGAGGACTGAGGAACGAACCTGATAAAAAAAAGAAAATCAGCGTGTAATGAGCAGCTACATATACCACTAAGAAAAAGGTTTGAAAAAGACTACGTAGATACCTAGGAAATTAGCCATGGAGATGAAGCACAGTCCAGTAATGTAAGCATCATATCCTGCTTCATGGAGCTGTTCAGAAGAGGTATCATAACTTGGAAACCCTTCTGCACTTTCTGAGGAGAAAAAGTACTTTGTAAACAAATGTCACATGTTAAATATAGCTGTGTATGTTTACCTCCCGTATTTATTATGTCAGAGAGTATCATTTGTACTGTTTTATGATTTTCAGAAGTTCTGAACCAAGCACAGCTTTTTTTTTTTTTTTTCCTCAAAGAATAGGTTCCTAGGATAGAAACCACTTCCTATTAAAAAGCTATTAATCTCCTCTCACAGACCTACTTAGCTACAACAGAATGTTAATACTAATACAGTGACAGATATCCTCCCACACCTCATTTTCTCATGACTGTCTTGTATTTAAGAGAACAGTCACTCAGGCTGATTCAAAACTAACACTAACCCCTTTGCTAGCTATCCAGCTGAACTATGGCCAGATCTTTTCAAGCTATTTAAACTGTTAAGATGTAACTAAGTGACTAAAGGATATCTTTATAGATGACCATGTATGGTGTTTCTGTGGTCTTGAAAAGTTTTCCTTGAATCATCCCTGAAGGCAGAAACCTCAGTATGCACCTGCCTGAAGAGAAGCATCCAAGAGTGCCTAAGTCTCACTACCAGAGATGCCTGTGCATATCACTTTTCCTTTAGTTAAAATTTTCCCTCTCCCAACATAAAAGTTATTTCATCTCTGTAGCTACTATCAGCCTCTAGAAAGATGGTTCCTTTACCTCTACAAGGTATACTCAGAATAGGACTGGAAGAATGTAAGTAACTGTTTCAAAAGCCTGAATTTTGTACCTTTACTTTACCTTTTGTACCTTTACATTAAGGTACAGACTGAGGAGTAAACTCCATAATTTCACCTAATTTATTACATTCTACCATAGCATGAGAAGCTAAAACAATGGTGAAACATACATAGGACTTAAAATAGTAATACAGAAATATTGTCCTAACTTATATAATGTAAATAAGCAAATATACCTGTCATATTTTTTAAAAAGTAACTGGAATCCAAATTTGATAAATGAGTAACAAAACACCAGGCATTTTTCAGATGAGTCCTTGTAATTGAGTTAACCTATAGGAACATATTTTGCTCAAGAAAATAATTTTTAAAAAATGGTAAAATAATAACTCTATATAACATGAGCAAAAAAAGAGTACTTGACAACTGCCAAATTATGTTACATCCTCAGGAGAAACTACAGGGGACACAACACTAAAAGGTCTGCATGCAATTACTGTACACTCCACGTGCATGGTACTTCTTAGGTCTAGGCACAAGGGACTCCTGGTCTTTGTCCAGGATTGTAGAAGTAAAAATTGGTCATACATCTTATTCTCTCTCCTGTTACTACAGCTTAAGTGCATCTGCTGTGCACATTCAGCAATATAAAAAGTATCATTCATCTTGATTTTGATTAAGCATAGACCTTCCCTCCCAACATACTCCACTGTTCTGTATTACCCTCGTTCTAAACCAGCAGCTCAAGAGAAATTCCAGAACCTTGAGATAAACTTGGCCTTTTATAACATCTCCTTTCTTTCACCTCAAAGCAAAGAAAGCTCTAAAGGAACTTCACTAATTTCTAGAAAATCTGTAAATAGTCGCTACTTGCGAATTTTCTTGGCTTTCTTTGTTCAAGTGCCTAACAGAGTATTCTGGCTTCAATCTGAACGACTATAGCAAACAAATTAAACCATTTGAAAGAGTTTCACCAAAAATCAAGCTAAAGAACAAATGCCATCATTAGAAGATGACAGAACTGCTGTTCACTGAAATACTCCCATTCTTCTATTAACTGAAATAAAGTGCAAGGATTCCTACCGACTTCCTCTAACAGTTCTAAATGCAACTGCATTTATTTTTTAAGGTCCTTTTCAACAAAATACTAAGTATTAGAAGGGAAACTCACATTTCAGGACAAGAATGAAAATAATGAAGACACACTCTTTCCTCTGCTAGAGGAAAACATTGTCAAAAGACTGTTTTGATATATCCTTACCAACTTTTGGAGGACTGAATGGATCTTCTTTCAAACGCTTTTCCAGTTCTGCAAGGGATGTATTATTAATGATCTCCTGCAAGAAAGGACAGCATTAACTGCCAGTGCACATTAACTGCACATTTTCTCTGAAAACTGAAATCAAGTAGGATAAAATGAGCATTTACTGCTGCCACCTTGTGTCCTCTAAGGATTTATACACAGCCTCATTTTGAATTAAAACACCAGAGAAGTCTGCCAAGACAAGTTTTAAAAAGTTAACTTGCCTAGCCTACAACATACTCTCTCTGAGTTGCAAGTATTTATTAATGCTCTTCGGAATTCTGGAGGTCAAATTATGCCAAAATACTATTTCTATTTGAATCTGTCACCATGCAGGGCATGCGTGGTAAGGGGAGGCAACACAAAGAACAAGGTAAAATATCCTAAATATCAATCATAATGTTTGAAGGCATTCAAGGTGAGTATCGAGGTGTGCTTGCCAACTGAAAATTCTTGAATATCTGTGTGTGTAAATACTGCCCATTTTTAAGTAGTTCAAAGACAGGGAAAGAAGTTTTACAACCAGAAAGCTCATTTCATCAAATCCTACACTTCCACTCAGCCGAGATGCAATACTGAATATAATTTATGCACATACAATGTCATTAAAAATATCCAGATTATTAAGTTTCTTTAAACCAAACTTAATTCACATTATTGAATAATCAAATATTCTTTGTCAGTCAGTACAATGGAAAAACCATGCAGAATGAACAGCAACAGAAAACCAAAAATATCACACAATATTTCTTAAGCAGAATTGGCTGAAATTTGAGGACCAGGTTTTGCTTTGCTTCTAAATCAAGACAGCTGTTTACAGTTATCATTGTGTTTCTGTTCTGTAAAGGTATGAAGAATTCCATACAGTGAGCAAGCTCAACTCACGCACTGCATTGGCATCCCAAAGCGCCATTTGGTAACAGTTGCCTAAAACCTGAGTATCTACTGTAAAAACTAAAAATATCAACATAACTGTACTAAACATAAAACTTGTGCTGGATTATTACTTTTCAGAGTACAAAAGCCTCTATTATTACTACAGTAATATTCAAGACAAACTTGAAAATATCTAAGTAGATCTTAATGACATTTGCTGTTATGCAATATTTTTAAGTAAGGAAAGTATGCAGAAAGATGCTGCTCCATCAGCGCCTTTTTTTTTTTTTTTCATATTTAATTCAATAGCTACACAAGAGAGCACAAGAATATGCTCGCCTATGTCAATACGTCTTCCCTGGAAAAATAAAACTCATACTGAAAGAAGTTTTAAGATAAACCTTTAATTTTTTTTTCTCCTGCTGACTACCCACAGAACAGTAGGACACAGTAAAACCTAATGAAGTTCCAGGGCCATTTTCTAGACAAATCTGAGTCAGATTCACAATATTCTGAAGCTTTGCATTTACAAGCAGTTTTGTGTCTTATTCGTTCCTGAGTAACACTTCCCCTATCCCGAGTAGGTATGCAGTTTTGTGCTAGTTTACAATACAAACAAATACATATCTAATCACATTTTAATTAGCCAAAGGTGTACATTTTGGAATTCAGAGCTGCTGTTATGTTAAAACTGCAACAAATACATATCACTCATACAAATGTAAAAGTCTGTATTCCAAAATTTTCAGAAGTTTCAATCAGGAGGTCAATGATTTATTTTATTTATTTATAAACACAAAAAGGAGCATTGCAGGAAAAAACTGTTAGACATTTATCTCAAATAAAATATTTATTTCAGTACACATAATGCAAATTTGTATCTTCAAATGATTCTATAAAACTACATTAATTTACCTTAAAAGGTTGTGTACTTGCCATGAGTTTAGTATCCAATAGCCTAGAAACAAAGTAAGAGTTAAGTATATTGAAACACAATAATGTCAATTTTACCAAATCCTCAAAAATGTTTTGACTAATTAGCTGGGAAGCACCAGTTTCACCCTACTGTAACATTACTCTCTGGTCCTGGAGCAGCCAAAACATTTTTGGCTTTTTCCATTAACTTTCCAATTTCCATTTCCATTAACTAAGTAGGAAGAGATGTAGCAAATATATCAGTATATGATCAGTAGCAAATATATCTTGTTCCAAACACAGTGCAGACTCAAAATGCCAATCATCATGTCAAAAACAAGGGGGTAGCCAAAAACATCTTTTGCCAAGAAGTAGAAGAGCACTACTTTTGTGAAAGAGATGTTGCATAACACTTAAAACTGTATTTAACTTGTTCCAAATTTTACTTCTAGTCATAGTTCTACAACAAACAGTATCACCTTAATAAAAAAAACAGAACTCACAAGTTTGAACTAAGATCTTACCGGGGAAAGACACATGATGTTACTTCTTTGAATTCACTTAGGTCCTAAATTAACAGTAACAAGACAGTAAAACCCAAATTGTTAACTGTTTGTCAGTCTCAGGATGGTAGTTAACAATAGCAACAATTATCCAATCAGCTTCTAAAAATTGAGATACAGTGACTAAATTCACGTTTTATAAGAGATGAGATGCATTTGTCAGCATCGCTATAAATACCACCTCCAATTACACAGAACTACAGACTGATTATTTCTGGTTTGTTCGTGATTCATAGAAGAAGCATTCTATCACCTCCAATACCCTATCCTATCATATATCCCAAGCTACCTCTAATTTCAGCTGCAACAACAGTTTTACTTAAATGTCTGAAAGGACATTCCCGGCGTTTAATGTGTCCCTGGAAGATAAGCCATGACTCCAGGTGGACTGGTGACTTCCTATGGGTTTTGATCTCCCAAGATTCAAAAGTGCAGGCATAACTGATGACTGCTTGTGTTCAACATGATGTGAACATGTCCCAAACTGCTTTCACCCACCTCACCATCAAGTCTTTCCCATAACATCTACAAGTCCTTGAGGATCACAAGTAATATAACTACTATAATGTAACTAATCCCTCCAATGAAACCCGTGGCTTCCTCAGACACCATCCTCAGCGCCAACACATTACTTAACCTAACTTAATTGTAAGACTGCTGCAGCCAGGAATTGTCAAACTGCCCGGGGCAGTCATGAATGCATGCTCCCTCAAATTATTCAGGCATTCCAGCTCTTTAACCTAATGGACATCATCATAAATTTCTGTTATGAGATTTCTTATCATTCTATTAATTTTACTATATTTTATATAAAGACATTTTCCAACTTTGTAACTACAAGCACAAAAAATAACATAATACACAAGTTCCAATCACGTCTCCTAACAAATGTATCAGTTACATTTATCTGCCCTTATGCAAGCAGATTTTGAAGGACTAACAGACGTGCAGAAGGCACAATTCACTTCCAACGTTTAACCCCAATGTTTTAAAAACGTAAAGAATTCAGCTAAACTTTCTACATGAAGAATTAAGAAAATAAGGCAGTAACCCAGAAGCCACAAGTGCTCTTTTTAAAATACCTTTCTATGGTTCTCAGACTAAACACATATATTAAGGCATTTATGTCATCATCTAAACACTAAGAAGATCACCTACTTCAGGAAGAGGACAATAGAACTGGTGTATGGTATGCATAACATCAAGCAGCATGTTGTGCCCAATAACAAGCTTGCCCTGTGAAAAGTAAGTTAAACGTTAGTCACACTTCTAGCCATGGACAAAGCAGGGGCAGTATGTGAAAAGCACCTGTCACAGATGCTAGCTGAGAGCAGCTGGGAACAAACAGAAATCAAACCTCACGACTTGCTCTCCACCTGCCCCACAGACTCCTCCATTCTCTGAGGGCTGCTACTCCTCTCTTTCCTCTACTCCCAACCACTTATCACAGCCTTCGGCAACAGCTTGAAATGATGAGAAGTAGAAAATAACACTAAGAGAGCTTCTCACAACTTTAACGTATTAAAGATTAAAGTAATATGTCAGTCTGCTAACTTTTAATTTACAGCTTGTGCAACAAATCACAATATATTCTTTATGGTTGTAATTAATATATAGCAGTTATTAAGGGTGTGACATGGCTTCTCACAGTACAGAAACATTCATGCCAGATGCTATACAAGTTCCTTCTCGAAAAGGTGCAAGGATTTTTTTTTAATGTTAACTCTGCTTCATTTGACATGACAACTTTTTCTGCTTCCATGCAACCTTCCTTAGCTAAAGAAAGCAATATGCACACACATTTGTTATCTCAAAAGCAGGCTGTGTCACTTACTTGAAAATAATCTAGCTGATAGGTACATATGTCAAACTATAGCATACTTAAACTATGTAAGTAGAAAAGACCCAGATGACCTTCTGTGATTAAGCATTTAACTGCGGGAAAAATAAACAATCTTTTTTTGAACATAGAAAAAACCTGAACGCTTAGTTACCTAAGAGAATCTTGTTAAATAAAAACTCTGCCGTTGACTCTTACAGATAATGAGCTCATTCACATCAATCAGTTTATGAGCTTACTTAACCTAACATACTAACCCATTGTAAACCATGTAACAATGTCAACTGGAAAAAAAAATACCAAAAAGAGAAGCAACTTTAATATGCATGCCACCTTATCTTGCAAAATATAACAACAAAAGAAGCCTTTGTTGGAATTATTTTTCTAAAGGTACATTAAAAATCACATTACTCACAGAATTTGCAATAGCATGAACAACTCTGGAAAATCCTACCGCATCATTCAGTTCTTCCTGTAAGTAAAAGATTCTGGCATTAGTGAAATATAAATACAAATACTGTCAAAACAGTACCTGTAAACAGGCGTACTGAAAATTTTAATCCCTGTTTGGCTCAGATGTTTTCTCAGATATAAGCAAGAGCAGACCACAACGGAAATGTCGATGTTTGGAAAATACATGAGGCCGAAGCCAGATGCTGGTGAGAATTCCAGTTATAATATAGCTCTGGTTCACTGTAAGGTTGGACAAGTTGCAAGCTACTCTTGCAGGTTGACTCCAGCCAGCAGCCAAGTACCCACACTGCCTTTTGCTCACTCGCCTCTCCCAGGGACTGGGGAGAAATTGATAATAAGTAAAAAGAAGGGAAAAAGACAAGTGGATAATGATGAGAAAAGCAAAAGCTCCATGCACAAGCAAAGCAAAAAGAGGAATTCATTGACTACTTCCCATCAGCGGGTAGATGTCTAGCCACTTCCTGGGAATCATGGGCTCAGTATGCTTGCTTAATGGCTGCTTAGGAAAAAAAGACACCATAACCACAAACATCCCCCCTTCCTTCCTCCTTTCCCACAGCACCCTATGTGCTGCTACGAGGAAAGAACACTTCATCTAAACCAGACCCAGTAAAGTTATACCCAATTCGTTGTCTATACAGTATTTTCAGTAGTGCTCACCAGTTATTAGACTGTAAACAGCTCAAGAAGATACTAAAACTGTTATGTATCTTCAGCTTCACTTCATTCTTCAGCTTAGTTTCACTTAAAGCACTATTCCCCCAATAGGTTCTTCTTTTTCAAGTATTTTTTCAAGTTATTTCTACCTTGCATTATTTGTCTTTGCTCAACCATAAGTGAAATTCAATAAAGCATTCACTGCTATTTTAGTTCAGCTCCTAGTGCCACTAGTCAGACTGATTAATACACCTATAAAAACTGCTTCAGAAAAGTCTACTGCAGTAATAAGTTGTTCCTAACATGCCTTTGGCAAGAAGAGATGTCACTTCAGATAAAGTCTCTGTTAGATAGCTCCTTCTCTCTTAAGAGGGATTCTGCATGCAAACATTATTCACTCCATCCAAGTTGATATTATCTTGAAACACATATGCACAAATGACGACATCAACGAGACACAACCATGGCCACAATTTCAGTCTTAAGACTCCCAAAAACTTGCTTCAGACTTGGTATCAAATCCCATAAATAAAGCTGAGAGTGACTGAACACCACATATGACTTTGCAGTCAACTTGTTACTACAGTATTTGTGTTCAGCGTGTTTCTATTAAGAAAAATCACATTACATTAATTGTACAACTAAAAGCAAGCAAGTTTTTTTTTTTTTAACGGGGCATCACATCAAGGTCAGATCACAAATCCTAATAACGTGAACACTTGTTCCAGAATTTTTGCAAGACTTCTTGCAAGGACTGTTGTTACAGAGCGCTAACAAATGCAATTCAGCTATGTTTCCTATGTCTAGACCTTGCTTTTCTGTCAGAGCAGATTCAGGTATTCAGATAAGGAGGAATCCAGTGCTCCACAATATTGGTTAAGTATTCTACAATTACTTACTCCTTAAAACTTTGTAGAATATCTTGCAACTCTTTTTGCTATACTGCAAAGCAAAAAGATATCTGAGTAGAATTTGGAGAATCAGTTTCAAACAACAGCTACAGCCAAGCAAAAGGGAAATACTACCAAACCCTATCACATGCAATTTTGCACAGCTGATTGAAGTAATAGATTCTCCCCCTCTCTCTTTCATTCAAACTAAAGAAATTGAACTTACTGCAAATATTTACCTGTTCCTTTGCTTGTTTCTGCTGTTCTCTTCTTTTTCGTTCTTCATCATCTACCTTGCTAATAACAATATATCTCTCCTTCTAAAATCAGAAAAGTATCACTTGAGGAATGACTCTGAGAAGTTCACAGTTACAACCATTGCAAGTTTTAGTAAATTAAATTGTACAGAAAATTAAGTCATATCTCAGCAGCAGTAACTTGGCAACATGACTGTTTCTACTATAAGCACCACTTTATCATCCACACCCAAAAGTCTGATTTAGAAAGCTGTATTATATATACCCACTAAACCTAACTTTTAGTAAAACCACTTCTTACTTTTTAAGGAAGGTTATCAGTATTTCATTATAGCTAACAGATTTCAAATATTTTTGAAACAGAGATTTGAGCTGGGAAGAGAGGATGCAGTATGCAATGATACTATTGTTCTCATAAGATCGAGTCACTTTTCACCCATATACATACTCTTCACCAACACTGAATGTCACAAACACTGCATTTTGAAGTACCCTTTGGTGCCCCTCTTTAAAATTTTAAGTAATAAACATATATATGAATTATATTAAGTCACGCAAGTATAATTCATATTTAAAGACTAGAAGCTGGTTAATCATATTTTAAAGATGTTCCACATTTTGTATAACAAAGCTCAAGTTGGATGTAGAAATCAGGACTGTTGGTCAGACCTAGAGATCTGGAACATTAGTAAAATCGAGAAGTACAATTTTCTTTCAACAGGAAAAATGTTACAGGCAGTAACTTGCCTAGTTACCTTATCCGACTCCAGAGTTTCAACATGGATACCTTTTGGATACCTACATCATCAGAACACATGAAAAGTAAATAAGTTATAAAACCAAAACACTTGTGAGAAAGTTCTCATTTATCGGCAGCCACAAGCCAGCTTCTTTGGTGGCAGCATGCCTTTACCATGTCATTTATTTTAGTATTTATAAGCCACTCTGAGTTTCCTGCTAATAGTAAGCTCTAATAGTAAATATTTATATAAATTTGGTTAGCTCTGCTATTTGGTTGCATCACTGCACCGCAACTACATTTAATTACCAAAGTGCTGCCACAGAACACCCACAAATAGCAAGGCCAGAGAACATCATGCCTTGTTTTTAAGGCAATGAAATACCATCTTGTTCATCTTATGATCTTCGCATCATAAAAAAAATAACCACAATTACATAACCCACACAGAACCAGAACGTTTCCTTCATCCTCTGGCTACTACTCAATCTAGTATTAGAGAAACTGTAGTATTAGAACTACCAAAAAGAGTCCTTAGGGAACACATACTAGAGTACTATTGTGTCCTCTTCACCCTGACTTCCCACATAATTTTCAACCTGGGATTCACTTTCAAGTTCTTTCATGTCATAGACCTTGGATGCATTAGAACACTTGCACAACAGAGCTCTTGAAGAGAAAGTGACCTGTGAAGAGTTCAGGACTGCATCACTCTCCCTTCAAGAGAGGAAGACAATCAGTAACCTCATGGTTTTCTGCTTTAATTATCTCCAAGCTAACTTCACAACTTCACTTTCTCTCACCATTATCCCCATGCAGTGTACACAGCTGAAAATTTAAAAAAAACAGTTTGTGAACACTTCTATACATTGCAAGAAGATACATGAATAAACATCAAACAAGCATAACACATCCTACTGGAAGCCACAGATATTTTATCAATATATTCAGAAACAGAGTAACATTCTTGAAAACACCTCTGTTCTTCTCAAGTTAGTTCTCAAGTTCACTTCTTGACAATCCGTTTTATACAGAGCAGCTTTATTTCATCCAGTTCCAGTACAAGTAACAGTGCCAGATACTGTTTGCAACACTGAAATAACTAAGTGTACAAAAAATCTACCTTCTACTAGTGTAGTTGCAGCAAAACCTCATCTCTAAAGACCCACTCAAACAGCCTTACAGCCTTAAGGGATATATAATTAGGCAAAGATATAGGATAAAGAAAGTCAGAAGAGGGGAACTGCCACTAGAACTAGGATTTTTTTTTTTTAAGTCAGACATGGTTATACTTGGTATCTAACAGTAAAATTAGATGTCAATATGAGCAACACAGAAGTTTTTCCAAGTAAAGCCACAACATACATAAGCACATGCACTTTCATTTTCACTAAATACTGTCAAGCTGCATTTGTTACATAACTCCAGGCTTCTGCACTTTGCTGTTCTATTCACAGGTTTTAGACAGGAATGATAAAATTAATATTAAGCTTCAAAATATTCAAATGAATAATTACAAGCCAGTTTAATGCAATTTATCTGTAGAACACCATAGAAATCTTCTCTTAAAGGAAAAAAAAAAACTAAATCACCTCTGAAATTAAATAGATCAGCTTTCACCCCTCCCCCCCTTTTTTTTTTTAAAAAAAAAAAACAAATACTAAAATTATAGAGTAAGACAGAATTATCAGTAACTTACTTCCAGCTCAAGGTCTGATAAATTAATTTCCTCTGAAATCTAAAACCAAAAGATAATAATGTTACTAAGTTGTATCTTACATACGTGTTTCAAAGTAATAATGTTCAAATAAAGCCTGCTTTAGTTCCTGTGTAGAAATATGTTTAAGTTAAGAGTATAATTCACTCATACCAAAACCTGTAGGCCAGTTGCCAAGTTGTGAAGGCATTTGGAACATTTTGTACAGCTATTCATGAATCTTCTCACAAGCAAACATCCTGCAGTCATGATTACTGAATATAGATGCAGCAATGTAACCTTACTCCAGTTTCACAATGCTCTAGCATCTCTAAGTTTGGATAACTTTTTTTTTCCTAGGATAATAACTGTACACCTGGATTCCAAAGCTAAATAGGCTAATAAGTAAGTTTGGGAAGGAGATCCACTAGAAACAGTTTTAAAAACAGTGTCAACAATGAACAAAACAATTAATTGCTTCATAGATTTGAGAAAGTTGTTTATAAAATGCATCTCCAATGCTTATAGAGCACTACAGCAACTGCAAGAGTAGGCTTATGTATGCAAGACACTTCTTAGCTATACTTACATATGTTGACACTGCAGGCAGAAATTACGGCTCATAAAGCAGAGTATGACAATCATATCGATTACCAGGTTTTCTCAACATTCAGAGATAAGTCAAGTGTAGTTTTTGTTACAGTTAGCCCGGGGTCAATATATCTTCTTCCCTGTAACTCCCCTAATTCAATATAGCCAAAAAAATCATGTTTAGAAGACAAATTCAGAAACTGACCCTGTACATGGCTCCAGTTCCAAACTTTCATTTTCTTCATTGTTTAACAATTCTTCTATCTGTTCCCTGGAGAAAAAAAAAAAAAAAAAAAAAAAAAAAAAAAGATTAAATAGATGATTTGCCCCTATACCCATTGGTTTCTTTTTACTGAGATGTTTACAGCTCTTCCCAAAAGAAAACACCTAAACATAGAAATCACAGAAATCACAGAATAGTCTAGGTTGGAAGAGACCTCCAAGATTACCGAGTCCAACCTCTGACCTAACACTAACAAGTCCTCCACTAAACCATATCCCTAAGCTCTACATCTAAATGTCTTTTAAAGACCTCCAGGGATGGTGACTCAGCCACTTCCCTGGGCAGCCTATTCCAGTGCCTAACAACCCTTTCAGTAAAGAAGTTCTTCCTAAGATCCAACCTAAACCTCCCCTGGCGCAACTTTAGCCCATTCCCCCTCGTCCTGTCACCAGGCACGTGGGAGAACAGACCAACCCCACCTCGCTACAGCCTCCTTTCAGGTACCTGTAGAGTGCGATAAGGTCGCCCCTGAGCCTCCTCTTCTCCAGGCTAAATAGTCCCAGCTCCCTCAGCCGCTCCTCGTAGGACTTGTTCTCCAGGCCCCTCACCAGCTTCGTCGCCCTTCTCTGGACTTGCTCAAGCACCTCCATGTCCTTCTTGTAGCGAGGGGCCCAAAACTGAACACAGCACTCGAGGTGCGGCCTCACCAGAGCCGAGTACAGGGGGACAGTCACTTCCCTGGACCTGCTGGCCACGCTGTTTCTTATGCAAGCCAGGATGCTGTTGGCCTTCTTGGCTGCCCGAGCACACTGCTGGCTCTTATTCAGCCGACTATCAACCATCACTCCCAGGTCCTTCTCTGACAGGCAGCTTTCTAACCACTCATCTCCCAGCCTGTAGCTCTGCTTGGGGTTGTTGTGCCCCAGGTGCAGGACCCGGCACTTGGCCTTGTTGAACTTCATACCGTTGGCCTCGGCCCATCGGTCCAGCCTATCCAGATCTTCCTGCAGAGCCTTCCTACCCTCGAGCAGGTCGACACACGCACCTAACTTGGTGTCGTCTGCAAACTTACTGAGGGTGCACTCGATCCCCTCATCCAGATCATCGATGAAGATGTTAAAGAGGACTGGCCCCAGTACCGAGCCATAAAAAAAATGAAAAAATAAAAACAAAAACATCTTCAATTTACAAACATGTCACTATGTTTATGTTATGTCAACATGTTTATGTTTTAGTTTCAACAACATCCAAGAAAGATATCATTAAAATGTCACATTAGTGGGGGGATGTCTTGTTTTTCACCTAAGACCATTAAGCGTTGCTAGGCAGATGCAGATTTAATAGAAGTATTGGCTAAGTGTTTCTTCCCCTAACTCTGTTCTGTTTTGCAAAGGATGAGATTGCCATCAGATAAAAAACACCCACAACCAAAATTCTACACCTCCTTATGTTGAAGGCCGACTAAAGGGTTTGGGTTTCTTTTGCTAAACAAATGAAACTCACAATGAATTTCTCTCTGTATTTTCTAATTTGTCTTTCACATGATATTTTATCATAAACAGTAGTAAACTAAATATTTTAAGAATTATGGTTTATTGTAATGTCACCATATGCATAATAAAGTTTCATTTTATATTAGACAATTTTACTTACACTACTTTCTCAATGAATTTTTTCTGATCTTCAGGAATTGTGACAGGACATTTTGGGGTATTGGGAGAAATATAGGAGAGAGATCCTGCACCATTGGCCTGAGAACGTTTTTCATCATACTGTTCCCTTAGCTGTCTTTCTTCTTCCTGATTTAAATACGGAATTCCTAAAGAATTAAAAACTCATAATAATTACAAACAGGTTAAGGATGTAGATTTAGGAAAGAGTTATTACTAACCAAGAATCTGCCAATGTTACCCCCCTGAAAGCTCAAAACACATTCCGCCCTTTCAGTCACCCATTCTAGATCCCATTCTTTATTTATCAGTATAAAGGCTTTCTTCGACCACATGTGAGATTAGCTGGTACTGTTGGATTCTTAAGATCTGCATGCCTCATCCACACAAAGCATGAGCCTGAGAACTGCAAAGCTGTAGGTCAGGTTCACAGGAATATTTGGCACTTCTCTTCCTTGATATCTGTAATGGTTTGATAATAGCAGCACCTATTACAAAGCACTGACACCTTTCCTTAAAAGGTTACTTAAAAGGCCTTACAATTGTTCTATTACCCTGCTATGTAATTTATTACTCATCTATTTATGTTTAGTCAGCAAATAAACTACTAAGCACTTATTTAAATAGGAATACTATTCAGTTGAATTCCATATCATTAATTTTTGAAAAGGGAGTAACTATCAGCATAATTCTAGAACCAGGTGAGTAATTTTGAATTATGCCCAGAATTTAAGAATTTAGAATTACTTTTACAGAACTTCACTCTGTGATACGAGAATACTGTGAATGGCTGCCTTTTTTTCTTTTTGCATAAAATGAAGAAAGAAGTCATCATAAATTTTGCAGATATGGAAAGAAAAAAAACTCACCGTTGCGAAAAACTTTATTAAAATCAAATCCTTGGTTTGCTAAAAAATCTATACTTGAACTCTGTAACAAAAGAAAATAAAGAAAAGAAAAGAGTATCAATGGCTTACAAAGATCAACTATTTTTAAGTTACTTAAGTTTTTAAGAAATTATGGTAAGTTCAGGATCAAGAGCAAGTAAGTTTGCGAACCTAAAGAAGCCAAAGCCAATTTAAACCATGTTACTTTTGGTATGTATTTTCAGCTTCTATAGGATATCTCAAAATCAGCTGCGTCTCCCAAAGCTATTCTTACATGTGGATCAACCTTAAACAATTTAGGGTTTCAATGCTATATATGAGCACAAGATACATCAACAACAAAAAAGCCAGTGAAAACATACTAGTTTCAACTTTACTTATTATGTGAATTTTCATTGGCTTCATTTTCTGAATCAAGACAACCAAGTTCAAGACTGGACAACCTTTTAAGGCAATGACTCAAAGAACACATACTGAAGTTTTAGCGATGAGAAGCCTGGTTTCTCTACTGCCCCAAATACTATCCAATAAAGTCCTACCATAGACAGTCCAAAATTTCTTCTTGCCCTGTTCAGTGTCATTAAATCTAGAGCAGTTATCCAGTTTCATTTTCAATAACTGGTTTAGGAGCACTTACGATCTTTTATTAAAGTCTAAAAATCAAAACAAACAACCAGGAGACAGATGAAAGATCACACAGGAATTAACCTGAGCACAAAATTTAGCTAGATGAAGGAGGAAAACACAGTACAGAGGAACACAGTACAGATACAATGAAAATAAACAAAAAGGAATGAAATTACTAACAGTAAGTCTCAAATGCCAGAAAAAAAAAAAATCCATCTAGGACAAGCAGTATGTTTGGCTTTTACAATAACAACACTGCATAATAATACATAGCAATAACACTGCCATTCAGTTCTCTAAAGGAATAAGGAGGCTTTGTTTAGCTGTTTTTTTGTTTGAACAGAAAAGTTGTAGAAGACAACCTCATTTCTCCAAATCGAAATGAACTGAGAGACCATACTTCTTTGTCTAGCCATTCAGGCCAAAAAGATAACCTGATAAACTTAATCCAAGCACAGAGCTCACTAAAGGCTTTTTACGTATCTATCTTTTATTACAATTTTCCTCACTAAATACATACATCATCTTCTCCTAAGGAAAAACAGATGTAATAAACAGAACCCTAGCAAGTTGGGGTAGAAAGTTTCAGTAATTCAGCTAAATGCAACATTTAAGCAGACCATTTCTAGATTTTCTTATCTATTTTTATTTTAGATTTTTCTTTTGTTTCCTCAAATACTGATCTCAAACTGTAACTTCTGCATTAGTTTATAATTCATTTTTTATTTACAAAATAAGAGCAGATACACTAAAGGGATAAAGGTGAAAAACCAAATTACATGGAGAGAAAAAGCTAGAGTGAAAAATATGGTTCAGTAAAAAAAAAATCTGAGACCAGGAAAATGCTGGCAATAGTTTGGAAATAAATGAAAATGAGATAAGCAATTGAGAATAAAGAATCAAACTGGAAAGAGCAAGGAAACAGGAAGTCAGACAAGGGAAAAAGAAATAGAATCATCTTGCCAGGTTTGAAACACTATCTCCAATTCCAGAAAACAGGGAATACAACATAACATGTAATGAGACTTAAGTGAAGTCCAAGGTATTCCCTTGAAGGAGAAAAATCCTTGGGAAGATTTTCTTAACTGATGCTTTTATTTCTTCTTTAAGAATACAAAAAAAAAAAAAAAAACCTATCTGTCTTTGAAACTGTTAAAAGAAGCAACTACTTCTCCCCCTACAATGATTTAGTATTTTCAGGAAAACCTACTCAGAAGCCTCCTGTAGGTATATCTTACCCAGGAAAATTCAAATTGTTTTTCTACTAACCTGACAGACAAACTTGACATCTGGTGAACTTCTGTTAAAGGGTTTTGGAAAAATATAGAAATTAAATGACTTCATTATATACCTGCGAAAAAGATGAGTTGCATGTCAATACATCTTATCTATATTCATAAATTCCTCAATGAACAAAGCAAGGAATAAGAGAATTACATACTTCTCTTCTGTGTGGTCATATTTAAAAGTGCAAAGGCCAAACTGAAAGAGCAAAAAATCCATGGAATGCTGGAAAGGAAAGGAAAATTTTGCGTGAGAATAAGAGCTGTACACTTTAAAAATAACAGGTGCACCCAGAGTAGGTATGATTTCTCTTTATTTCAAATTTAAACAGATCTGGATCTTCATAACCAACATTTATTCTGTTGGTAATTTTGAAGCAAATTCATCACATCTTAATTAGTTTTCAACCTCATTTACCTAGAGATCATCACACTACTGCCTACAGATGACTTGTAGAATGCATTTTTATTCCCTGAACACATGAGAACTAATGGAAGTCCCCTATTTCTCTACCTGTTGCTCACATACAAGGAAAAGATGGTGTACCTAAAGCAGCTGTCAGTTCACCTTCTTACATTCACTTAAACTCCAGGTAGCGTGGCAAGAGGCTATGAGGGATGCTGGCTGCATATTGTTTCCAAATATGTATGATAATACTTTTAATATTCTTCTAATACATGTGGCTAACAATGATAGAAGTACGAGATAGATACTTACCATCCTGTCCTCTATTTCACAATTGTTGAATCAACATTGGAAATGTTTTGAACACTGCTGTAGGTGTATAGGAAAATAAACAAGCATCCTGGTTGCACTGACTTATTCTTCCTGAGGGCCAAACAGCCCTTTTAAACACAATGAACACACAGAATTATTCAACTCAGTTGTGGGGGGGGGATTGGGCAGTCACAGGATGTACAACACTGATCTTCTAATCTTTGAGCATAAAGACCAAAAATATCAATAATCATGTTAATTCATTGGCTAGTAATAGAGAAATTTTAAGAAGATGATAAAGTTTCAGGTTAGGCTCAGATACACCAGACTGTTTGTGCCTGCAGAGCCTAAATCATCCGCTGCCTTGAAGCCCTGAAAGTTTTGACTGGCTCTAGCACTTTTTGGGCTTCCAGCCCATGGCAGCTCTTGCAGGTACACAAAGAGTAGCCAGAGGCTCTGTTACAACAACCAAACTAGGAGCCCTGTTTACATTGGCTATCTGCCTGGTCTCCAAACTGGGAGGAGCCACAAAAGTCTTTGAATTATTTGATCTGAAGCTATGCATCAAGAACTCCAGGTACCTGCATAATGGTACCCACGCATGTTCACCTTTTGGACTTTGTCTGCCTTTACAAACACATGCCAGAGGGAAGGCTGGAGAACTACAGATCTCCTGTGGTCTTAACATAGTGCTTCCTGTCTCCAAGTTGTCTCTAAAATATTATACATTAAGAAGGTACCACTGCATAAAAGACAATAAATAAATAAACTAACATTAAGTTCACCTGGCCTTTCTCATATGGAGCCAGAGGAATAGCAGGTTGCATCCACTAGCTTATTGGATGCTCTTGAGAAACCAGTCTCCATTAGTGTCTTCTGGGTCACTCTTTGCCTTTTTTTGTTTGTTTTCAAGCTATAGCCTCTTCCCTAGTTTTTGCCATTTGTTGCTCTAGTTTCTCAATGGCTACCCCTAATAGAGAGGAACAATAGGAACACTAACCAGCAATTCCCTCATGCTGCAATGCCTCTTAAAATAACAGTAAGCAGTGTTTATCGACTCCCTGCAGCTCAAGAAACAGCATGTGCTAAAACATTTAACACTCCTCTTTTCTGATCCCTCTCCTACAGGGGGAAGAGGAAATAAAAAACAACCCAAAACATCACAGTTTTGACCATTAGATGCTCACGCACTACATGTTATCTCCCATGGTCATTTGGCTATTTTTCAAGACTCTTTTGATTTCTTTTAGCACTTCTTCTCTCCCCTCCCCTCCTGCATAGAGGCAGAGGTGGTGGCAACTGGCATTTCAATTTGCTTAGCCACAGCTCCTGCTGCAGGGGAGGTAATTCAGGAAGGACCTTAGTCCTGATGTAGTTTCTCTGTTACTGAATTTCTCTTACCTAGTCCCATTTCAAACTGATTAACACCCTCAACATCTTTTGATAACAAGCTCCACGTATCTATTACCTTTTATACGAAGAATCATGCCCCTTTGTTCTGACCACTGACTTCTGCCAGTTTTATGTGACACTCCCTAATTCTTGGGTTAGCAAGGATAATGAAACAAGCAATCCTTACCTGCTCTATGTAACTCAATTGTATAGACCTCTATCATTGTCTCCATTCTGAACTAAGGAACTTTTTTCCAGCATTTTTGTTTTAGTCATGGTAAACACTTTACCTTTTTAAGTTTCTGATATCTTTCTTCTGGAGTGTCAAAGCCATTGGTTAATGCACTAACAGAAGGCCCATCGCTGATCCCTGAAAAAGCAGAATGTATTTGGCTTTGGGTAAGCTTTTCAAAATTAGCCACAGCTAAGCAGTGTTACAACTGGTAAGTTCAGAAAAATGTTTTCGCTTAAAATACATGTTAAGAGTATTTCAGTTAAGAACAAATTTCCACTGTGTAAAAACATGCTTCTTCCACAGAGAAGACACCCAATGTAATAGTACTGTTCTAGCAGTCAAGCCTTGCTGCAGGAGTCTGGTTCCTATCCTATGAGACACTAACATGACAACATCTTCTACCAGTAACATGATGTTGATGTTACAACACAATGGAGGATCAAAGTCAAACTAAGAAACATGAGGAGTGCAGCACAGAGATTCATTGAATGACTTAGTCACCTTACACAACACAAAATACTAACTGTATTTGCATAAGCACTACAGCTAACAAAACCATTTTTTAATCATATTTACTTTTCATGGTTGCCTAAAGACTACATCCCAAAGCTAAAACACTTATTAAAGAGTCTCCCTCCAGGCTTTATAAATATAGAAGTCCTTACTAGTCTCTTTCCCTATCCAAACACTTGCAGGATCTCCCCTTTTTATCCCCACTTCTTGTTTTCATGAGGCACAAAAACCTCTATGTCTTTCCTGAGGCTCCTTTGACAGCTGCAGCTGAGAATCAATTAACGTGCTCAATAAATTACTGTGGGGAGAGAGTAGAACTGTGAGCATGACACGTACCTTTCCTTGGCCAAAATCTTGCTATGATACATAGAATAAGTGGTTTAATCGCTTTCCAGTAGCCTTTGCTTCACCTGCTTCAAGCCAACACTTGGATATACCACACAGCAAACTCGTGCACCTTGCACCACACAGATACTGCCAGAACACGCGACTGTACCTGAAAACTCCCCATCAATGGCCAGGAAGTCCGCCTCTTCGATGGCTTCACAGACTTTGCTCAGGTTATCCTTAAAATCTGCGGGGAAAAAGGCAAAACATGCCTGAGCCGCCCGGGGCCCATGCCCTCCCGCCGCCTCTCAGGGCTGCCCCTGCGGTGCGAGGGGCTGCGCGGGGCCGCCCCCCGCCGAGAGCCTGAGGCCGGGGTGAGGGGAACGGGGAAGCCGGAACTGCGGGGAACCCCCAGCCGCGAGGTGCGAGGCAAGCAGGGGCTGCCGCTCACTCACTGCTTCTGATCACCTCCATCCCTCGCCCACACCAGCCAGCCCGCCCGGCCCGGCACCACTCGCAACCGCCGCCGCCAAGCGCTTCCGGAGATCGGCCCGCCTAGCCCGGCCCGCCCCTCAGGAGGCGGGCGGCCGCCGCCATCTTCTGGGGGCAGGCACCGCGCCTCAGGTGGGGTGTCTCTCAGCGCCCTGCTGTGGTGCGTCGGGGGTACAGACTGCCCTGGTCGCCGCTACAGTGACCTAAAAATGCTTTTTATGCTCTTCCTTCTCCCCCCCCCTTTTTTTTTTTTTTTGGGGGGGGGGGGGATGTGTTTCGAAGTGTCACGGGTGTGGGGAAATATGTCCTTTCAGAAGGGTGAAGCAGCTAGCACTACATAGATGGAAGTGATGGAAAGTTGGCAAGATGGTGAAATGCTAACGCTGGTTATGGATTCACCTTGATGAGCAGGTGTGTGTGGAAGTGCTGTGGATGAAGCATTTGTCATTCCACTGCATAAAACCAACACTTTGTGCAGATCACTGTACAGTCACTATAAAGCTCAATGCCCAGCAAAATATCCCACACCTCTACTATGGAAGGACATTCTTAAAATTAGGCCTGGTACAACAGCAGGAAACTAAACTCATGAGGAAGAATAGTATGAAACCCAAGGGTTCACACAGCAAATGAAAGCTCTTTTCCAGCATTCCAGTGGAATGAAAACAAATGGGAAATTCCTAATGAATTGGGAGGTAATTTTTGCATCGAGTAGATGATATGGAACTATGCAGGACTAGGCAGTGAAAAAAGAGAGCTTTTAAAGATTCTTCAAGATGAGGCTTTGCCTCTTCACTGCAAGCAGGTTATTCTACACGTGCCCACAGCAAATCATCTATATGATTAAATGGTGCAAAGCAAGAGGTAGTTGAAATAGTAGTAGAGGTTCTTCTGTTTTGCAGTAAATTGGCTGAAGCATGACATTTGCATCTTGCTCCTATATTTTTTAAGAAATGCTCCTGCTGCTTCTTGTTAAAGAGCTTAAACAAAAGACTTAGAGGTAGCTGCAGTGTTCAACTAGTGAGTAAAACGCAAATCAGATTTTGAGATACCAAGCAACCTGCTCACAGCACTGTTCAGTTTGAACATGTGTAGTGCCAGTGCAGCCCCTGAGGTCAGCGGTTGCAGAGGCTGTGTTAAGGAAGAAAATAACCCCAGGCTAGCAGTGTTTGGCCCAAGGAAAAGAGGTGCTAGACCCAGCTGCAGAACTGGGCCAAGGGCAGCAAAGCTGCAAGCCAAGGCTTTGAGACAGAAGGGCTGTGCTTCTCAGAAGGCAGAGCCTCAAGGGCAGCTCTGTGGTGCAATGGAGCTGGGTCTCCAGGGAGAGAACACCAGCTGATTTTCAAGAGCAACTTAATTTTCCCAATGCATGGGCCACAATTATAGTAGTATTTGCTCAGTGACATAAACCATGTGTTTTAGAGAATGAAATTTTTGCATAATCTCCTGGGCTCAGCTACTCGATACAACAAATCTGAGAATCAGTAGTAACCAATGTACCTGTAATCAAAGTTGAACTTTAGATATAATATAGAAAAAATGCAAATGTCATTCCAAGGGAAAAGCAAACTGCAAGGTAACTTTGCTTGAAGTTTGAACCTCTCTTTGAGGTTCACTTAAATTTAGAAGGATGGATCTTGTGATTTCTAAACAGTTTTATAGAATACAGTGTGGTTTTCACAAGTTGTTACCTGTTTTCATTTAGTTGTAAAATTATGATAAACTATTACAGAATTACGAAAAGTGGTGGAATGTTACATTACTAATAGGTAGTGTAAATGTCTGTACTTATTCTGGAAACAGAAAGATCTGCATAGAGCAGTACTATGCATGGAATAGTATTAGAGATAACCTGAAAGTAAGTATAATGCTGTGTCCCTTCTTAGCACAGAGAGATCACTGGCTAATAGTTTTATTCATACTTCAAGCAAATTGTGTTTTGTCTCCTCTTTTCTCTCCCTTCAAATTACAAGCATACAATTTATTAAGGGAAAAAAAAAAAATAAAAAAAAATTTGATGGCTGATTTATAAATTTAATGTTTTTCCCCAAGTAGCTGAGCAATATAGGAAGTCTGCTTCAGTTACAAAACAAAGCTAAATAAACTGCAAATAAAAATGTCAGATGCTTTAATAAAGTGTGGTTACTTCATATGAATGAAAGTGTTACATGTTACAGACAAGAGACATTTTCTGCTTCAAACATAGGTATTATTATTGTATATTTAAAAGGAAAATGTGAAACTATTAACAGTCCTTTGGGGCTTTAGCTACTTAAAAAAAAAAAAAAAAAAAAAAAAAAAAAATTTTCTTCTTAACTTGGAGGAGAAAAATGAACTCAAATAGCAGGACTAAAACAGCACAGTTATACTTAGGATTGACTCCTCTGCGGATGACAGTAATTACAAAAATATTCATGTGGTGAAGTATGTGGTGTAATAATCCATACTACAAGTTAATCCAATTTTACTTTGGATATAGTATTGTATGGTTTTAAGAATGCAGCATCTTGACAATGTGCCATCTATATATGGTAAAAGCATTTTTTTTTTACATTAACAGCAGAGTACTCTGCTTAATTAGGGTTTTGTGGAGTCTGGCAATTATTCATCACAAGTAGTTTCTATCTAATTTATAGTAATTTGAACTACTGTTTGATGCTACACATCTTTTCTCATTGCTGGTCTGATGTCCAGTTAATCCCCTCAGATTTACTTTTGGATTTTTTTTGAAACAAAAAGTTTGTCCCAAGCTACAAAACTAAAGTTCGAATAGATGAGTCATTTGTCTTCCTTTGTTTTTCTGAGAGGGCCTGCTCTGGAGAAAAATGAAATTCTGTATGACTGTGTTGACAGCCTAGGCTGCTCGTTCTTTGATCCACTTTTGGAACATTCTCCTCTTAACTGTTTTCCTATACAAAGTTTATTGCAATAAAAAGGAAATGGTATTAGTTGTTAAAAAGAATTTGTAATTCTTATGATCTTTATTCAAGTTTTAAAAACAATTATTGTATAATTGTCCTTAATATTTCAGAGGCATACACCTTCACTTCTGTTTAGTTTCAAAAGATAACATATTTACCTAATGAAATAAGTACCTACGTGATTTTTTTCCATGTATACGTTAAAGCAACTGCACTTATGAAAATATAGTTTGTAATCTTAGTTCCTCAAAACTTCCATTTTTTAATGACAGAGGAAAAGATTGGCTGCTTTCCAAATGACTGGGTAGTCTTGAGAGAGCAGGGCAAACAGCTAATTACAAGGTTACATTGCTTTTTTTGGCTGTGAACCATTGGAAGTTAGCTGGTACAGACTTACCATTTACTCTGTGCTGATAGTGGAATTTTCATCTTTATTTGACTAAAGCTGAAATCTGCTTTGGAGTCCAACATCATTCCTATGATCCCTGAACCATTATAACTTAAACTGTGTTTAAAAAATCTAGCAATGGTGTGTATGCCTGAACATACATGCCTGCTTATTCCATGTCAATGGAAATTTGTTTAGTACCTTTAATATATCACTTTAAAGAACGTCAGAAATAGATGCTCCTTTTTTAATCACAAACAAATCCAAACAATAATAGCTACAGTATTGCTAACGGAACTCCACTTGCATGTGAAGAAGCAAGAATTGTTAAGTAAACCAAATAAATATGCAAGTGTGGTATACAAGTATTGGATTGTTGCTCAAACAGTTGATGAACTTTTCAGCTATGTGTTTTTCTGTCCCGGAAGAAATCAGAATAGAATTGTTATAGAACAAACAAAAATAGGACTGTGCATGTGTCAGCACAGGAACAATTGGCCTCTGGAGACACCTGGATAATACAGTAGAGGAAGCAATGAGAGACTATTACTTTCATTATTGAAATAGGCTGAACTAATGGTAATGTTCGATACCTGGTTTGGGTAACTCAGATGTCACTTGAACTGGATTTGTAGCTTGTGCCAAGCTGAACATGAACAAAATCTTTATGAAAATGTCACTTCATACCATACAGTGAAAAATACATCTCAACCCTACTTAAAAAATCAATTTGTTTTGGACTCTAGTCAAAAAGAAATATAGTAAGGGAACAGAGACTGATATAAATATTTGTGAATGTGCGTTATATAGAGAAATACTCTCAAATGTAATAAAAATAGCGTGTGAGCCACTCAATGCAGTATGCATTAGCGCTGCTGTTAAACAAGTCTCTAGAAGCCTAATTGACCACTGCAATTAGCCCTCTAGATCTAAACTTGTAAAATAAACCTCGGACCGCGTTTCCGGGAAGGAAGACGAGCGGGCAGACCTGCGTTCAGCAAACGCAGCCCAACTCGCGGCTGTGGGTGCGCGTTAAGAGCCCCGTGACGCGTAGCGGTGCCCCAGCACGGCGCAGCGCGGGAATTAAAACGACCCGAGTCGGGCTGGGCCTGGGCCTGAGGGGGAGCGGTGGGGAGCGGGGCCGGCCGGGCTCTGAGGGGGCCGGAATTAGCGGCGCGGCGCGCTGACGGTCAGGGGTAAGGCGGGCTTGAGGCGTGCCCGGCCCCGCCTGGTGCCGCTCCGGGGCGGGAGGAACCGAAGGGCGTCCTGGGCCCGCGCCTCGGCTGAGGTGGCGGCGCCGAGGCGGGAGGGAGCGGGCGGGCAGCGGGGGAGCTTTGAGGCTCCTGCTGGGTGCTGAGCTGAGGTGGGTCTGCGGAAAAGCCCGCTGCCTCTCTCTTTTAGAAAAGAGGAGGACGTTTTCAGACGCCAAAGCTTGGTTTGGTTTCTTCCTCTTGGAAGGGATGTGTCGCTTGCTTTACGTAGCAAGCCGACAGCCTGTGCTTGGCTGGGAAGAGAAGTGGCGGTGAGCGCTCTGGGGAGCCTGGCTGCACTGTCGGTATGTAGCGGTGTACTTGTCGGGCTTCGTTGTTCTTTTTTCGTTTGGTCTGGTCTGGATGGAAAGGTGGTAACCCGGTAATGAGCAGCAGTCAGATGGGGGAGAACATAAGCGTATTTCAGTTTGTTAATGCCGGAGGCGAAAATCCTTCAGCCCATGGTCCTTTCTAACACGTAAGATAAGTCATCTGGATAAATGGTGTCCAAAGACACTAGATACGACCAGTTGAGAGAGTGTAGTAGGAACATAAAACAAATGGGATGATATTTTTGGCAAGCTGGGGGGGAACTTACACTGGAAAAAAAATATGGAAATCTTACACTTTTCTAAGTTGTGCATTTTCAGAAATGCCAGCAATAAGTAATTACTAGTAAAGAAGTTAATACAGAGCTCAGTCTTTCTCTGAGATGGCAAACAGAACAATCCCTTATAGTTTTGAGGCATGTGACTTAATGAACTGGGGGTTTTTACATTGCCTAGCATTGGTCTTTGTTAAATTTTATTCCATATACTTGTAAAGAATAGTGCCAGAGTAAATTAGGTCAAAATGCTGCACGTATTCTGGTGTTGTGTTTTTTTTTGTTTGTTTGGTTTTTTTATTCTCTCCTGGTATTTTCTAATGATGTTTCTTTTGATTGATTGGCCAAAATAAGATGGGTGTCTGAATCAGAGAGTTGATGAGGTTTTTGGTTTCACTTTCATGTGCTACCTAACACTGGAAAAAAAACATACAAGGAGACTGAGCTCAGCACTTCACATCTAGAGTCTGATTTTGATTGTAGTTTGCAATAAATATATATTTTTTTGAAAAAGTAGATGATGTTTCATTTTGGGGAGAGTTAAGTTAGTTAAAAAGTTTAAAACTATCAGTGATAGATATTACAATGATAAAATAAACTTCTTGTAATTCTAACCATCTTTAGTAACTTTATTTTCTCATTGAGACTTATCTTGTTGCTTTGCAGAAGTAATGCTGTGTCAGATTTGAAGATCTGAGAGAGCTTTTGGTTTGCATAAGGTATAAAAGAAAATGGAAGAAGATGAGACTTCACAAGGTGAACCTGAGAAGGCAGAAGTTAAAGAACATGCTACCCCTAAAATCAGTCGGCGAATATCAGTTAGTGAGTTCCATTGCCATTGCTGTTATGACATTCTGGTTAATCCCACCACCCTGAACTGTGGACATAGTTTCTGTAGACATTGCCTAGCCTTGTGGTGGGTATCCTCCAAGAAGAATGAATGTCCAGAATGCAGAGAAAAATGGGAAGGATTTCCCAAAGTCAACATTCTTCTCAGGTAATTGTAATGTGCTTTTCTTTAAAAATTTATTTCTAAAACGATCAAAATTAACTGTCTGGTTTCTTGAATCTGCTATAAATTTTTGTATTTTATTGGTAATTTGAACTGTCACAAGGATGTTTAGAGCCAGAAGTCTTATACTTTTTTTTTTTTAAAAAAAAAAAAAACTATTCAAGCATGTTTTTCTGCATGAAAGTAAAGTGTTGTTTGCTTGTTTGTTTTTCCCCCCCTTCTTGAATACTTTAGGGAAAGGAGAGGAGCAATCTTTTTTTTTTTTTTAATTTATACTGAGACAATTTCATCTGTTAAAATTATTAGGAAATAACCAGTTATTTTATGTTAGAAGGATCCTTGATAAGTTTGTGATTATTTCTGTAGTAAGAATTATTTGTAGGAAGAATTATGATCTTATTGCAGAAGAAAGCTCAAAATATCAAACTGTTGTCTTAAATTACCTACAAGTTCTTGTGGTGTGTTCAAGACAACATTGACCTACATTAATAGGATTTTAATAAATAGGTTATAGAATTGATGGTGTGCTTTTATGTTGTTTCTTGCTTAGCATTTTGGAATAATCAAGGCATCCTAGTAGCATACACAGTACTGATTTTATACATAAGGATTGTTGTTTTCAAATCTGAGATTTTTAATTTCCTCCATCTTTAAAAGCTAAGGAAAATACTCTTTTGAAGTAATTGGTTTAACTTTACTAAGTATCGTTAACTAATGTTGTCATCTTTGAAAGCAAGAAAGTCTTTAGTAGAGGCTGGAAAACAAAAATCTTAAAATTAATCCCTTTTCTGAATGCTAGGCCTCAATGGTTATAGGTCAATGACAAGTATTTTTCCCATTAGGGATGTTATTGAAAGACTCTTTTCTGATGCAATTGAACAAAGAAAAGAAGATATTCAACAAAACAGTGATATAGCACGCGGCTTAGCAACCTTCCAAAAATATGGGAATGACCAGATTTCTACAGCTCCAAACACAGGAAGAATTAATCCTCGAGGAGGAGGGTTTTTCTCAGGCGTTCTGACAGCTCTAACTGGTGTAGCAGTAAGTTTTGTGGGGATGGTTTTCCATATACTTCATTCAATATGTAAATAAATATACTTAAATTACATGCACATAAAAAGGGTTGTATAGAAGAGACTTTAGCTGAGCTGAGTAAATAAGGTAGCAGAGTTGTCTGTCAGCAGCTATAACTGTAATATACAACAAATGGAAGTTAGACAACTTGGCTAAGACTCCAGGATAGTTCCTTGTAACCTAAATACTCTCTGGGGTATTAATCTTAGCATGAAAGATTTTGCGTGTCAAGTCCCTCAATGCACATTTATTTGTATGGTAATATATTAGCTTTGCAAAGGATCTCCTTTTCTTTTTTTAATCTACCTATAGGTAGTACTACTTGGGTATCACTGGAGTAGCAGAGAATTTGAAGATGATCTTCTTGTCCACAAGCCAGTTGCTAAATGGACTGCTGAAGAGGTGATACTTTGGCTAGAGCAACTGGGCCCATGGGCTTCACATTATAAAGAGAAGTTTCTGCAGGAGAAAGTGAATGGAAGGTGAGGGGTCTAATTGTCAGGAGTGGCTATCATTTGAGTCACTACTAGATAGTTTTCATTAGACATGGTATATTATGAAATGACCAGACTTTGTTCCACAGATAATGGGAATATTCTATGGATGTAGCAAAGGAAAATACAGGGGAGGTTTTAACACAGTTGAAAACTTTAGTAGTAGACACTAAGCAACCTAACTGAAATTTTTCTAAGAACTTGTTTAAATACTAACAATGAAGACTGAAATGATACTGAAAGTAAAATTCTACTAATGTGTTATCTACCCTCCACCTTTTCTTTCTTGCGGAAATATGTGCGCTATATGCATTGTTGCATTCCACCCAAGAGTTCTAGGTTTGATATCAGGAGACCAGACTAGATCTGTGATGTACTGAAGAATTGTGTTCAGTGATAGCCAACAAGCTGCTAAATTTGCATGCTGAAAGCAGGCAAGAGAAAACTTGAAGGATATTTAAAACCCAGGCTCTGAGACGCAGTTGATTCAGAACACTCCATATGGAATGTAATCCAAAAGGTGATACCTTCTATCAGTAGCTTATTGTTTCATTATATAATTACTAATTTGTTAGTCATATCTTTTTGGTGAACAGTCACTTGTTTACCTTCTGAATTCTTCTGCTTTTGTAGGCTCCTTCTCACACTGACAGAGGAGGATTTGAGAGAGCCTTACAGTATAGAGAACAATAACCATAGAAAAGCTATTATGGCGGAATTGGAATGTGTCAAAACTTTAGGCGTTAAACCACCACAGAACCTTTGGGAATATAAGGTAAATTCTGTATAAAGTCTGTGATGTATATAAAGTAATTTTAAAACGTATTTCAAAGAAAATTCTCTTAAAGTCAAAAGCAATGTTAAGGAAGTAGAATTAACTCTGGAAAAAAAAAAAATTATATATATATATTTTTATAATTATATTATTATTGTATTATTATTATTTTATTATTATATTAATATATTATATTATTATTATTATATTATTATATATATAAAATGCCCAGTTTAATGAACTGTTGTATTTGAAAAACGATCTCTTAAAAAAGTCTAAGAATTTATATGTCCCTTAATTTTTTCATTGTTTGAAATTTGGTACCTTTCAGGTAGTTAATCCAGGAAAATCACTCTTTCTTCTGTATGCACTGAAGAGTTCTCCAAGACTCAGTATGTTATACTTGTATCTGTTTGATTACGCAGAAGCTTTCCTACCTTTCATCCACACAATTTGTCCTATGCAAGAAGACCAGTATGAAGATATTGTCACAAAATTATTAGTAAGTGTTCAAGTGCTGCATGGTTGAAGCAATTTAAGATTTAGTTGCTTAAAAGCATGATGTAATTATTCATAATTTCATCTCATTACCATTCAACTTTTTAAAAAGAAATATTGTAAAGTAAATTATTCTTCTTATTTCATTGAATAAGATTAACAGTGTTGTGACTACCACCTTTAGCAAGATATTTAAGGGTCTTAAACATGTGAAAATGATTTTTATTTTTTTTTTTAAGTTCACGTGAGTATAGAAAAACCTTTATCTGAAAATATCCGCATTTAAAAAATGGCATTATAAAGTCTGGACATTTGTGATGTTTTATGCAACTCTATTGGAAATTATTGTGTTACAATGCTATCTACTAGAAAGCATAATAAGATTAATTACTGCTTTCAGTTTGTTTAAAAAAACAAAAAACGGAGGAGTAGTGGAAATAAGCCAGCCAGTATTGTGTCTATTTAGTAGGAAATTGTTTAACAGTCTTTTTTTTCCTAATTTACAGGACCTCAAAGATCCTACTTGGAAACAGTGGAGAGAATTCATTGTGAAATATTTATTTTTGCCATACCAGCTGATAGCTGAATTTGCTTGGGATTGGCTGGATGTGCACTACTGGACATCAAGATTTATAATTGTAAATGCAGTGCTGCTCTCTGTTCTTGAGTTATTCTCCTTTTGGAGGCTCTGGTCAAGAAGAGAATTGAAGTAAGTCTTATTGAGCTTGTTGAAGGCTTTAGGAATTACGTGGAAACTGGAAAATAAATCTCTTACGATTTCACAGTTGCTTACTGAAATTACAGTATCTAACCACAACTCTGAGACTAATAAGAATATGTGAATCTAAATCTGCACATGCACTAATTTCCAGTCTTGAATATATTTCTTGCCGTGAATACTTGAAAGGATTTCTTAGTGCTGGTTTTACTGATCAGATGTAGCAAATGCAGTAATGGTAATATGCATGTTTCTAACTGTTAGTTCTCAGGATAAAAGTTAATGTGTACCTGCCTTTTATGGTAACTGGTATTAGCTGTCAGCTGAGAACTAAACATGCAAGAATTCTGTCAAGATACACTTATAGTTACTAAAGGATGTATCCTCAAATAAGTTTAGTTAGACTGGTATTACCTCAGATGGTGATCAAAATTGCTAGAAGTAACAGAAAAGTTACTGCTTTGGTCTTACTTCATGTGTATTAATATCACTTCATAATTGTGTGATCTTTTGTTTGTAGTTTTTAGAAGTTGCATAGGAGAAATTCTTCGTTTGACATATATGGGGTTTTCACTATGTCAGCAGCTAGGGGGCAGAACGTCTTCAAATGAGAGCAGAGTATCTGGATATAATCTATGACAAATCCAGAATTTTACCGCTTTAACTGCTGTAGTTTGTAGTCTGAATAAATTGACTTAATACATCCTCACATAAAAAGTAGTATTACTATGTTTAAGAAAGTTTCTATGGAATGCAGAATGATGCTTTGCCAGGTAACTGAGTAAGCATTAAATAATTTGAGGCTGCAGCATATATTAGCTTGTCTTAGAATGGTTAAAAACAAAACAAAGTTCCATTAAGCCTCTCCCTTTCCTTTTCCACAGGACTATTCCTCACAGAATGTGGAGACATTTCTGGAAAGTCTCAACCCAGGGTCTTTTTGTTGCTATTTTTTGGCCTTTTATTCCTCAGTTTGTCTGCAATTGTTTGTTTTACTGGGCCTTGTACTTTAACCCAATTATAAACATTGATCTTGTGGTTAAAGAAGTAAGGCGCTTGGAGACACAAGTGCAGTGATTGGCATTAGAAATGTTGAGCTATTTAGTTTCTAAAAGTGGTTATTTGAAAGAAACTTTTCTTTTCTCCTTCATATATGGCAGTGAAAATGTTGGATTACATTAACTTAAACATACAAAAAAGCCGTAAGGTAAGTTACTCTTAAACAGTTGATTCCACTTCTGAGGATGGGCTTTATTATCCAAAATGATTTTTATAGTAAAAAAAGTATATATGTATTCCTGATTTTGCCATTTAAAACTTAGCCATGCCATCATATTTTTGATCAAATCAAACTTCTCTGTTCTGTCTTAAAATTGGTGTCTTCTGAACAACTACAGCGGTGTTTAACTTAGTATTTCATACCAGGGAAACGTGTTGCTCAGAACTTAAACTTGCCAAAGGAAAGCTCTTCCTGGATAGGCTTGATATTGAAAGTACTTCAGTGTTTTCAGCGAGCTTTACATGTGAAGTTGTGACTGTGAAATGCGTAGTAAAGTTTGTTCTAGAATTCCCCCTGTTGAAGGCAAAGATTGAGTTTTCTTGCCCTTTGGAAGATATGGTGATTTGCCATTCAATTTGCTTTGTTTTATTCAGATCAGTTAGATTTCATCAATAGCTTCCTTAATGCTCTCTTCTTAAAGTCTGTTGCTGATCCTTAAATTCAGGGTTATCTCTTAAAGGGATTATTTTGGATAAGTGACCTGACACTGTAATTATGTCTTACTGCAATATAAGCTGTGTATCTAGATCTGTGAGTGAATGTTGACTGGAAAGTTATTTTGTACAAACTGGATTGCCATTTATTAATGTATTTATTTTTTTTTGACTGAAGCAGAAGCTCTTAAATATTCAAGAGCTCCATCGCCTTGCATTACATTGTTGATTTTTTTTTTTCATTTGTATCATTAATATGAACTTCAAATCTGCCTATGAATATTTTTAAAGATTAAAGATACCTTTTTAAATCCTAGTCCTTCCTAAAGAAGTTTTATTTATTTTATATCAAAGTGCTTGACATTTTCTTTGACAGTAAATGCTTGAAAAGAAAAAACTATGTTGGGCAATTTTTAATACAGGTAGGACCTCTTAAATAGAGTGAGATACAAAAGTTGAATTAGGTTTCTTAATAAACGTTTAGTATGGACAAGAGGATTTTTTTATGTTGATGCTGTCACTTCATGCATTTCTTCCTGTCAGTTCAAATATAACAAATGTTAAGATAAATGTTAGTGGAAAAGCGTCGATTGTATCTTACATTCCAGTGAAGCGAGGATGGAAAATTTGCAGTGAAGGATATTGTAAATCTGAATATAAACCAAACAATATTAGATATTAGGAAGGAATTCTTCACTGTGAGGGTGGTGAAGCCCTGGCCCAGGCTGCCCAAAAAAGCTGTGTGTGCCCCATCTCTGGCAGTGCCTAAGGCTAGGCTGGGTAGGCTTTGGGCAGGTAATGGAAGGTGTCCCTGCCCACAGCAGGGGTTGGAACTGGGTGGTCGTTAAAGGTCCTTTCTAACCCAAACTATTCTGTGATTCAAACAAATTTTAAGTCAGTTGCTCATTAAACTGATAAATACTAAATAGGAATTTGAGGTTAGTGAATAAAAGCTTACACCAAACTACCGAACGTGCTTTTTTTAGTCCATGTATTGTAGAAGGTAAATGTTTACTTCAGCCGTTCTGGGATAGAGGAGCTAGAGTGGCAGGAAGGAGAATCAAGAAATTGAAAAATAATTTCTTGTCACTACTGTGACAAAAATAGTCTTTTTGGTTTTAAATACATACAGAGTTTTCATAAAGGCTGATGTTTTGTACCTAATATCGACAAACAGGCTGAATCTCACCACACGTAACATCTGGCCACAAGAGGTACTTTGTATGATAGGGAGCTGTAGAAAAACATTTGGCAGCTTCACTATCGCATTCACATGCCATTTTTTGACACTTGTCTTCTATTGATTCTGAAAGAAAACAAGTAAGTTTGATATTAGTTTAAAGTAATTAGAAATAACAAATGGAACTACGATTTATACTTCCTGTTCTATGTTTGCCAGATAAATAATGCAATCTTTTACAAAACAGCAATCATGCCTTGTTTTACTCTTGTAGTTCAAATGCATCAGGAACTGTACTGAGCTTTAGTAAGACAGTTCTTTTGTGTATTGGAAAATCTGTCCTGTTTAGACTGAGCTCTGTGCAAGGACAGCTCAGCAATAGAGTATACATAAGCATGGTTTGCTTTAGCAAAAGTTCTCTACCTTCTTTAGAAAAGGAACTCTGGTACCTAATTCCTCTTTAGAAAGTGGTATGTAACCCTCCTTGCCTGCCCTTTTGCTCTAGTGAAATTTGAGTTTGGGAAGAAATCTCCATTTCACATATGCTTTACTCTATTAAAGGATGTAGCATTAAAAAATATCTATGTGTAATAAGGAATGCAAAGGTGTTCCATCTTCAGGCGCCCCCCCCCCCCCCCTTGTTTTTTTTATTAAGGTATTCTATAAGAAGTTAGGTAAATTGTGTTAAAGTACGATAAAATCCATCTCTGGTCATGTTTGTTTTGTAATTGTAGTCCTTACAGAAACTTAGTAGGTTTTTTTTTTTTTTTTTTTTTGCATGAATGTTTTTTTCTAGCATTAAAATATTTTTTTTTGAAGAAAAATTTTTTCACAAACAGTAAATTTTAGTCTTATTGTGCCAACCAAGAAATGTGAGGGTTTTTTTTCCTGCAGCAGTCTGTAAACTGAAAAATTTTTGATTATGTTTTGTCAGGGTGTGAAAGCTTACCTCAATCTCTGCTTGAGATTTGTCTAGGAGCAGAACAAGCATTCAGTTTTGTGATGAAGAAACTCAAATTCTGCTATGAAATGGGACTGTTCTTAATGTATATATGTTGATGTTGTAACTAGCTACCCTACAAGCTTCTTGATAGTGTAAGTAGCATAAATAACTTGGCAGCGTAAATAAAACATTAATTGAGAAGAATGGAGAACTATATTCTTTTTTTTTTTTTCCGGGGGGGGGGGGAGGAGGGTATTGTTCTAAACTTAACTTTCTCAGTGGTATGCCAGCTATTTTGTTATTTTGTTCCAACTTTACTTCTTGCTGATAGGCTTATTGTCTTGGCCAGTATTTCAAAATGTAAGCTTCTGGTCTGGAATAGGAACACAACTTTTACAGCCAAATATAGGCTGACTGTAATTTTTTAGATAGTTTGAGAGAGAAGATGCTTAGCACTTCTGGAGTGGAGGAGGAAATTACTAAGTAGAGAGTCTATATGAGCTAGATGCTTGGGCAAAATAGGGATTGAGTGAAAAGGAGGAAAGAAAATAACAACAACTTAATCTAATTTCAGGTCAGGCAAATATTAAATGGAGTTGTGAAGTGAGGGTTTTTCTTTTGTTTTCTCTGAATGATCTACTCTGCTGCCTGTAAAATATGCCAGTCTGAGAGTCAGACTTGTACACAAATTTATAAAAGGACCTGCATTTTTGCAGTGCAAATAATAAGCTATTAAGCTGATTAGTGTTCTGGGTAGTAGCATATAGTTACATGTGAAGTAACTTTGACTTAACACTTAAAAAAAAAAAGTTCTTAAAAAAAAAAAGTTGCTTCTCCCTATTACATATTTTTGTTTCATTTCTTTATCATCTCTCTGTCCCTCCCTTTTATAGTGTAATTTGGCGTACATTATGTTCATATTTTGGAGCAATCAAACAAGTTTTATCAGGCTGAATTATACTCATCAAATAACTTATTACCTCAGTGTCTGAACTTTCAAGTTTTAATTGCAGTCACTTGTGCATTGCAGTCACTAGCAGTGTGGTGTGCAGTCAGTCAGTGGTAAGTATGCCAAAAATGTACATTGTGAACTTAGAAATGGTATATAATATTTTCTGCTAAGTATAAAAATTATCCTTTTAAACAGCTGTAATTTTCTGGCCTCATTTGTAGTTGCTTTCCAGTTGGAGACCAGCAAGGCATAGCATGGGTTCCTTAATATATATACATGTCACACGGCTTGAGTGAAAACAGGTGGGTTGGTTTGTTTATTTTTGAAGTGTTTTCTGAAAAAATAATAGAAGCTTGTAGATCAGCATTTTGCTTGGTTATATCAGCAGGTGGGGATTTAAAAAAAGAAATTGCATTCAGTTGGCATAGCCATGCTTTCTAGAAAAATAGCTTAGCCTTCAAAGAGGTTGCAAAAGGAGGAAAGGCAAAACAAGGATTTTGCAGTTAAGCAAGCGTCTTTCTATGAAGTCCATGAGGCAATCAGTGCAAGTAAAACTAAACCCCCAAAATGGTAACTGTCCACTCACCACACACAGCAACATTGTCTTCACATTCCCAGTGGTAACTTTCTATCTTGGGGTGACAACCTGCTCGTTCTGCCTTACCATAGCAGCAGTCATGGTTAAAGCAGCACCTGAGAGAAAGAGCAACGGGTTTGCCTTAATTCATACTGTGCTAATTTAGTCACATAATCCAGATGGTTTTTATCAGCATGTTTTGTAGGTTGTAAAGTAATAAAACAGTCAGCGTGTGAATGTGCAAAGAGTTTTGCCTAACAAGGAATCAAAACAGGATAATTGTTTAACGGATAATATAGACGTTAAGTATTCTTTCATGTAATAAATGATGAGGGGAAAAAGCGTCTGATGCAAATTGATTTAGTTGATTTAGTAGAAAGATTCTTTCATTTTTCAAGTATTCCCAGTTTTAAACAAAATGCCTACTTAATAGTCCATCCCCTCCCTTTTAGGCCCTTTCAAGAAGAAGATTAAACACCAGAATAGTTTGTCAGATAATAAGTGACATATTTTTCTGCCAGTTATTGATGGCTTTTGTAACAATTTCTAAGGGGGAGGAGGGGGCGGGGATGAGAAAACTTGTTAGGCCATAACATACTACCAAAAATGTCTCTTCATGGCGAAGTCCTTAGAGAGAGTGCAGGTGAATTGTTCAGTAATGCATAGGCATGGCTGCAGTTTAATGTCATAAACCTAAAGCTGTTTGCTCACTATCATACCAAAAAAAAAATGGAAAATTACCACAAATCATGCTTTTAAGGTTATTCTTTTCACATTTGAGACAATGAGTTCATAGACTTTATATCACACTGTGGAACTAAACAGTATAGGCAAGTGATAATGGCATATTTTAATGCTTAAAAAAATAATTACTCATATGGTGCGGAGACACTGCAAGCCCAGAATAGCAAGTAGGGAAATACCTGAATTCAGATGGATAGTTTGCAAGTCTTTGCAGACTGTTCTTTTTCCTCAGTGGAAGAACAGGATGCATCAGCAAGCTTTTTGCATTCAGTCATTCGGTTACCTCCTGGTAGCCTACAACCATCATATTACAATACGTATGTGATGTTTAGCAATGGTGTTTAGGTTGTCTGAGGAATCTGTCTGCAAGAGAGCTCACGGCATTGACTTTTTTGCACTTGCAATGACTGTTTTTTGTATGCTTGTTAAATAATTACTTGGTAATTTGACACCAATTTTCATTTAAACATCCTGCAGTACTTTACAGGCATTTTGCTGTTCAATTTTTAAGTAGTTCAATAAATCCATTTTATATGTATGAGTAAGTCTCTTCCAAGAAACAAAAGAAAAAAAAATGGACTCTGAGTCTTCATAGCAGGACTAAGGTAAATAAACCAGGAATTATGGCTTTTTTTTTTTTGCCACAGTTCAGTCTATCTTCATGTCTTTACAGAAATAGCAGACTTATAAGAATGCATCTCTTAAATTTTAGAATAACTTTAGACCTAATTTAAGTATTTAATATAAAAAGCAAATGCTTCTGGATTTTAGATGTCTTATAAAAGCAATAAAAATTATCTCCATTTGAAAGTTCATTTTTGTGATAGGCATAAATTTAAATTGAGTAAGTATTATACAAATAATTCCATTACAGACATTCTTGCTTCAGATTAAGTATTTCTGAAATTTCACTTAGATTGTTTTCAGACCTAATTCTGAATGTAAACAGTTCACAGTGTAGCTCATAACTGTAAGAAGTACAACTTGGTAAGAATGTTTGATGCTACATGTTAATTAGTGCCAAATGCTAATTTGGTCAAATGAAGAAGCAGAGTAATAAGTACACTCACTTCTGGCTTGTTCTTAATGTTACATAGCCGTGGTTTGTGCAGAATAAGCTGCTTGCTATTATGGGACTTCTGTAAAGCGAGACATAGACCCACAAGGACAGATTAGCAAACTACAGATACTTCACCACTATCTTTGGGTATGCAATTAACTAGAACTAATAACAGATTCTTCTTTTCATGTGTTCCCAGCCATAAAGCAGCAACCACAAAAAAACTCTCTTTTAAAACAAATCTTATGTGCAAAAGCTTGAAATACGTATGAAAAGACTCTAAAAGTTTAAGGTCTGAACACAAACACTGTATGCAAAAACTCAGAAGTGAGCTTTCTTTGTTCTACCCCAAATGTGAGTATCAGGTGTTTGTTTTAATTTGTTCTACAATATAATCTGTCTAGTAAGTGATAACCAAGAGGTAACATATGGTGTGGAAATTTATTGTTATAATGATAACCTTGAAAATGTAAAACTTTTATTTAACTCCTATAACCATGAAATCATCTCCCTGACAGCTAACATTCAATTATTAGTTAAATTGACAGTAGTCAGTATAGTGAGATCTCATACTAAATTTAAAAGGACTGGTTTTATAATTATTTTAGTAATGATTCATAGCTCCTCTTATTCAGAAGTTATTTTTCACAGGTTGAATTTTGCACAACTTTTTATGTACTATTTTGAACATTAATAAAATAGGATGGACAGAAGTGGAATCAAAAGGCTTGCATTTGGGACTTTTTTAATAGATAGTTTAAATGTCTGAGCTTTTAAAACTTCTGTAAGAAGACTTCAGTTCTTCAGGTTTTGGCCAAGCAGCCACAGCAAGAAAACTCAGTTGTACTGTGAAGTTAATATTAATGCAGTAAGAGTTTGAGATAAAGACTCATGTAGGTCTACAGTGATACTATTTTCATGCTTCAGAGTTTCTTAGCATTCTGCAGTGTATCTGATGTCAGTTCCCTCATTGATGTTAAATAGGCCTAATTCATATTTCAGTCCTTTTTCTCTGTCATTTGCAAGCATTCAGCACTTTGCTACTCAGAGAAATAGTTACTCTTACCAATCTACTCTGTCCTTGGGCCATCCTCTTCCCCCCAGTCCACAGTAGCACCCATAACGTAGGTAGGCAAAAGGAGATCGTCCTGTAGTACATCTAATGGCTCCGGCTAATTCCAGAATTCCTCTTCTGTTCCTTAAATGGGCTTCCCCAAGAGTGCCGCTGTAAACTGTGGAAGAAAAACTTTGTGTTGAATCTAACATGCAGACACAGTCATTGATGTTATTAGTATTTATTTTAACTTTGATAATATATGTCAGTACTTTGAAATAATACTCCTTTCTCTTTTTGAAACTCTGGGGCACAGTGACTGACTGTCCTTGACCCAGTCCCTTTTCCCCCACTTGGTAGTGAACAGAATATTGAACAGCATTCAGAAAAAGTGTTTTCCTCCCATAAAGGCAGTATCTAATGACAGACTTCAGTCATTTCCGTTCTTAAAACTGGCTAGAGCTAGCATGTTCTGTGGTCTAGATCCACACATCTGCTAGGACTAGATGCCCTAAGTGATTATTTTCTCTTTATCCTAAAATGCAATTTTGCTTATGTTACTACTTTTATATAATATAAAATTCATACTTGTACAAATATATCCTTTTTAATGGGGTTCTTTTTTTCACTAAAGCATCCTAATTTCTAGGCCAAGATGCCAAATAACTGATTTTACTGGGGGAGGGAGGAATTTCTGTTGTTGTAATATGTTGAAGGGATGAAGGGTGTGTGTATATATTTGGGAGGAAATTATTTTTGCTGATGTATGTGAAGATTGTGTATATTTTAATGATAATTCTCCTTCAGGGAGCAGAGAAGCATGTGGGTGCTTGGAATCATTTACAGGGAAGTTAGCAAAAAAGTTGTTTAAGGGATTCTCACCATCATTTCTACAGAAGACTATTCAAGGACTTCATTGTAGCCATCAGCATTACAAACTAAAACAGCTTATAATCTTAAGTGTTTAGTTTTGCTAGTCCTGTAGCTAGCCAGTAACAACTGAAGGAACCATGTTAGTGGTTAATGGCAAAGCTGGGTTTGCTGTACACGATGTTAGTAACTCTGACGAAACCCCAGAAGCAAGTGAAGAATGTACAGAGTGCATATCAGTTCTTGGCCACCGGGGAAGGAAGGTGTAGGAGGGCTGCAAGACAGAAAGAGGAAGGTAATAACTTCCAAATCACATTCCTGGTTGCATCACAGAGTTGTCTGCTAACTTTGGAGAAAACACAATCCCTTATTTAAATCCAGGTAAAATGGAAGTGATGAACTGTCTACTCTGTGGCGAGCTCAAGTTTAATTATTTTGAAGTGCGCCACCTAAGTTAAAAGGAAATGAAATCTTTATCCTTGGAATTTCTCTGTGTGGATATCCAGGTATAAAGCAAGGCTGTATTGTACCAGATGCTTGGAACAGGGCTAAAGGAAAGGTTTGTCCCAACAGCTTTGTAACCTGAGTGCAATAAAAGCAATGAAGGATGCTTCTAGAACCCACATAATGACAGAAACAGGAGGAGTACTGGCACGGTAGCGATAGCATTAGTGTATTAGCAGCGCAATAAACGTTTACAAAACATTTTATCAGAACTTCCATGGAAGCCAAAGAAAATGTTAAAAATATCAGCTGCTCCTGTTCTCAAAAGAAAGCTTTACAGACAGGTATTTGGAGATTTTGGGGGGGGGGGGGGGGCAACAAAACTAACGAGATCAGCAAACTCACGTTTAAATGGATGTGATGTACCTGATTTAGAAATAAAGGTTGAAAGAAAAACAATACTATACCAATTCTAAGATTCCTATACACATAAGAATAGCAGATGGGGACACAAACAAACACCATCTATGCAGTTCTGCGTGATTCTAATGAATAAACCGCAGAGATTAAAAGCCATGAGGTGACTTTCTGAAGAGTGAAATTAAGTTAACAGTAAAGACAGCCTGAGAGAAAGTAACAGTAAGCAATCACATTATGTTCGTGTCATGCCTGATTTCAAATCAGTAATTTTGTTGCCCAAATTGGAGTCCTGCCAGGTTTGGAGAGTTTAAACTTCATTGTACCCTCATGGTTTGTCAACTGTATGAGCTCTTCAGTGTTTTGATTGTGCTGTACATGGTTATAGAATCATAGAATACTTTGGGTTGGAAGGGACAATGTAATAATTAACATGTTTTTGTGAGATGCTTTCCGCCTCAGGAATGGCCTTCCTCACCTCATCTTGTTGCCAAGACTACTGATACGCTATCTCTATGAACTGTGGTTGTGTGTAAACTCCTTTGAACAGATAAACTTGCCTGATACTGTGGACCAAGCATTGAGAATCAGGTAAATTGCATTTCCCTTCCTTCTCGCTGCCTACAGAACAGGTGACTGCAATGCTTGACTCAGCTGTCAGGCTGAAGCCAGGTTCTCTCTAATGATTGCTCTAGGCTGACACAAGCAGTGAAACAGTCTTTCATCGTTTTCCTTAATGTTTTTTTCTGAGGTTTAGGCTGTGCAAAGGATGAAGTCTTGGAGGATGATCAAAATGCAGAAGGAATAATAGGGGCACACTGAGGTGAGGAAGTAAAATTGGGGCAGTAAGCCTGGTGGAACCTTAAGTTGGCCCCTATTATGCAAGCACATTACCTTGTGGTCTTTAATCAGGTGACTTTTTTTTTTCCCAGACCCTTGATTCATTTTGTACAGAGGATCTGCTGCAAGAACAGGTCAAGGCTCTCATCCTTAAGATCTTTCTATTTGTGAGATTTGGTTTGCTGAATTTGCAAGTGGTTTAAGAATAAGTGGAGAAGTGCAAGAAGACAAAAGCAAATCTCTTAGTTAAGGCAGCTGAATGCTATTCTGGAAAACTGGATTTATCCTTACAGCTGTTAGAGAAGTTCAGCATGAAGTTAGTTTTAACCCTTTAAAACAATGCCTCTCGATGGTCCCAGCCTGCTGAATATCCCAGGGCTAGCGAAACAAACTTAAGTGTGTATTGCTGAGAGCCAGGCTTTGAGCAGTTGATATTCCCTGTCATTTAAAGTATCAGAAAATAAAATTGGGTTCTCTTGTGTCAGCATGGAAACCTAAAATTAGTGGATGGTTTTTTTGTGGGTTAACTTGGCTACCTCTCTGTAGAAGAGGGATGATGATGGTATAGTATCACAGAAGCGTGGTGTAAGTACATTCAGGCACTATGCTGATGAATACCTCAGAAAATCTATGAGGAAATGGGCTAAATTATTACAGCTGGTCTCTAATATTGTTTAAGAAACAGGACATTAATAAGTAGGAGACAAAAAAAAAAAAGGCAAACAACTTGCTAAGTGAGCAGTCTGTTACAGTCAGGTACGAGGCAGGGGTCCTTTAATTATATTCCCATACCATAACTTACTCCTGAGGAATGAGTCGGTCTCTATGAATAACCCTGCTGTGGCTGTGCAGACAACCCTAGCGCCAGCAATTCCTCACTTCAGAACTGCTTTGTGCCTCGGGTGTCTTACCCCCTGAGATGTGTATGATAAAACATCCTGCCTCTGGGGAAAGTTTATTACACCTGCAGTTGGCTTTTAGGTACCAAACTTTTAGACATTTTGCCCATTACTGATTAACTTTTGTTAAGAGAGGGAAAAAAAACAAAAAGGCAGCGAAGCCCCCCCAAAACTCCCCAAGAAGCAAAGCTCCCCCCAGGAAGCAAAGCCCCCTCCCAGCCTCCCCTCGGCCCAGCAGCTCGCCTTTTCGGGGTCAGGTCTCGGGCCGGGGTCGCAGCCCTTGTCCCCCCCCCCCGAGCCCCGTCCCCAGCCGCAGGGCGCTCACCGGCCGGCAGCAGCAGCAGCAGCAGCAGCAGCAGCAGCAGGTCCGGGCGGGGCGCCATGGGCAGCGGGGGCGGGCAGCGCGGCCTCGCTCTGCGGCCGCCGTGCGGGAATGAGCCGGGGCCGCTCCGGCCGGCCCTAAGAGGCTGTTCCCGGGCCGGGCACCGCGCTCCCGAGAAGGGAGGAGCCGCGCTGGGGGCCCCGGCTGAGCGGGGACAATCCCACTCCTCTCTCGGTGCGGCTCAGCCTCGAGGCGAGGGGCCGAGCGGCTCGGCTCCGCTGCGGGGTGGTGCCCAGCTCCGGGTTCGTGAGCTGAACCGCGAGGCCGGGGAGGCAAAGTTGTCCCCACTGCTGCACCCACCCGCGGAGCTGCCCGTGGGCTCCGCAGCTCGATCGAAGGGATTTTTTAACCTTCCCTCTGGCAAAGCAGGCTTAAACCAAGGGTTCTCTCTCTCTCTCCTTCTCCCTCTTCCACATCATTTACTTTTTGTATATGCTTTCCCTTCCAACTCTTGGATTATTTTGCAAAATCTGCAGCTGGGTATCACATTTCTATCGTGGTGTCTTTGCCCTTCTCAACACACAGACAACACGGCTTGCTTTTACATCACTTTTCTTTGCTGCTATGTTCCAGGTATTTCATCAGAGTTTTTATTGTTGCACTGAAACCAGTGCATGTCTGGTGAGTTCAAGAAATTGGGACCCCTGAAATCTTGTGTATTGATTTTTATTTTTTATTTTATTTTTTTTTCCTTTCTTTCGTGTGTAGTATTATTACATCTCAGTATACCACCCCCATTGGATCCCACTGAGACTGACTGTTTGGATAAAGAAAGAGAGAGGAGAAAAAGAGAGAGTTGGGGTTCTTTTGGTTGGTTGGTTGATTTGTTGTTCTTCCTTTTTTTTTTGTGTGTGTGTGTGTGTTTGTTTTGCTTATTTGTTTTCAACAGGATTTACAAAGAGCTTGTTCTTGGTCACACCATTTTACTATTGGAAGCAGCTTGTAGTTTTGTAGTGAAGGCTATTTTCAACAAAGAAATAAAATGTTTTTGGATGTGTGTATTGAAGACTAATTTTACTTTTGCATTAAAATACTCTGTTTTCTGCTTCATATAGCTCCTCTTTAATCAGGAGGGAAGTGGAAAATCATATGTGGTCTGATTCCAAAAGACAAAAAGCATACAGAGATGGATTAGGTTTGCTTTTGTTATGTTCTCATTAATCTACTCTATGAACTGTGTTGGCACAGAAGTTAGGGTAGCATGGGATAAATGTGGAAGCACATCAGCTGAAGATAGGATATTGACATGCCTTTGCACACCTGACATAATTTTGTGCAAGTGCCTGCAGAACACCAGAAGCAGTTAGCCAGGCAAGGCTGTGCATCGTGCGTGAATAAGCAGACACACTCATGGCGTGAAGTTTTCACAAACCAGAAAGCATGGTTTCCAGCTCGAGAGGCATTATGCCAAGGTATAGACATCAACAGTTCTGGATCCTGCTGGAGGCTCACTCTGTGACTGTGCTTTCCCACTGACTGATGCCAAGCAGTTTCTGATACAGGGTGCTACTGTGCGCTGCCAGCAACTCCTTCTGTCCCTACCTCATGGCTGTTCTGAGCACAGTGGAGCACAGCTACTGCTGAACCTTCTGGGGAGCTGGACTTGCATACTGGAAAAATGGGATCTCTGGCAACCATAACTGTTGTTGATGATCTTGAAAAAGTTTTGCTAATATACAAGTCATAGCAGATAATCCATCTGTTTGGAATAGATTCTATTTATTTATTTTTATTTGAAGATTTTGTTGCTACTGCCATCAACTGGGTCAAAGCAATTTTCTTATTACTCATGGAGTCACACCGCTAATTACTGTTACACTATTTTTATATTGTCACTTATACATTATTTGTTTACTGACTCTTCCGGTCAATAAGTCACACCTATTAGAGTGTTTTAATAGTGTTCAACAGCAGTATAGTGAAACTTCCAGCTGAACAGTGTCCCATCCAACATACCACTGCATATGACAATAAAAACAATATCCAGGGGAGCAACATGAATTGAATGTCATGTTTGCTCTTCAGGAGACTGCCTGATACAATGTGCTGGTGCACCTGATATTAGTTTTGTACAGCTAATGTGGGTTTTTCATCTAAACTGGCTAATTCTCTCATTCTCATGTGCATGTTATCCAACTGTCACAAAATTTCATTCTATTAACATTTAAGTGTGGTGGTATGTGCAGAAGTTATACATAGAGTAATAGATAAATGATACACTGCTGTAATACTTTGTGTCTGTACCTACTGAATAGTTTGTATGTAAATAGTTTGAACTGGAACAGAACCATCCTCTTGGTGTCCTGTGGCCCTGGGAAATGTTCTACTAAAACGAGCAGGATTGACACAGAAATGGGCTGTCAAGGTTCCAGTAGCTTCTGCAGCATTTATCCAGAGATCATACAATTAGTTACTTTTAAGAAGTATTTTTCTCTTTCTGTAGAGACTACATAAGAGGTTACAGCTGATTTGATGTATTTCTTAGGTCATGAGATGGTGATAGTGCTTGCGTGTGAGTACTTTTTCTCATGCTCTATCATTATATATGCTTCCCAGAAATTCATCTGTGATTTAGAAATGCATTTTCCTTGAAGGAAGGTAAGTAATCTTACAACCCTTGAAAAATCAAATGAGATTGAAATGCTCAGACTACAGCTGCTTCCATTAGAAAAGAGAAAAAGATGTGAGGTGACAAACTATATGAAGTAAGGAATGCAAGTCAGGATTTCTGTTTCATAAGAACTGCAGTAAAAGGAAAATATCTAGTGAAATAAGGGCAAAAAAATCTGAAAAATAAATACTTCAAGGGGAGTTAGGTTGTCCAGTTAATTGCCATTGCATATGGCTAAGAAAAGATACTAGTAACAGATTGGAAATTATTACAGATTATGACAATTGTTTGTTTATTTAGTTAATGGGACTCAAAATTCCCTTTACACTTTAAAATAATATTTTAAAGGACAGTGGAAATGTCATATTCACTCTTTCTAGTGTCCCTTTCTTCTTTCTGAAGCACTTGGTAAGTGGTAGAAGTTGTATGCAAGACATGGCATTTTCTTTCTTACTGGTGAATTTTTACTTTGTGAATTGGAGCCATGCAAGGGCAGGGAGAAGCATTTGCTTTTCGAATATCCTTTCTCAACCAAGGTTGCATGTGCTCAATGGTAGCTTTAATTAAGTTGTTTTTAAATCCGAGGAATAGATTAATATAATTGAGACAGATAGTTGCACTGAGGAACATTCTCTCGGAACAAAAATATTATGGGCAGTCTTGTTTCTGGGTCTATGATTGGGTTTCCTTATATGTAGAATGAGGATATTAGTCAGTATACACAGCAAGATGGTAACATTTTGGACCAATTTATTCTAAAATGTTGATGCAAAGTGTTGGAATGGTCTAAAACAGGAATAAGTGCAAGGTATCCAGTTCCCCTATAAGCAGGTGAAGGTTGTGATTTTGAGAAAAACATGATAGTATGTTTGCCACTGACCAAACAGCTGCAAAGCTGTATTTTTGAAGTAACAGAAAAAGTTTCTTCCATTAACACTTTTTATTTAGTAAGAGCAGTTATTTTTACTGAGAAATAAATAAATAAATAAATAAATAAATAAATAAATAAATAAATAAATAAAAAGACCGCCTACCTTGGACCAGGGTTGGTTTATGTACTCAGAACTTAGCTATTATGAAGATCTCTAGTAATGATGATGATTGTAGGAGTACTATCCTACTATACTGTAGGGTGTGTAGGTATCTAAGGCAAGTCCTACAAAATCAGAATTGTACTGTGTTAAGCATGTTGCAGTTACTGTACATGACATATTTCCTACCCCACTGAATTCATGAGCTAAGCAAACAACTAATAAAGAATGGTGGAATAAGTTATTTCTCCCATTGTTATAGATGGGAATGGAAGCAGGGTGATTTGGTGAAAGTCTTACATGAGGATTGTGGTAGAGCTGGGGAACTGCACCTTGGTGTCTTACTTATCATTATCTTCATAAAAAGAACAGTCTTATTCCAGAATTTGTTTGGAAACAGACAGTGGCTTTGTTCCCACATCTTAGAGGTTTGGCTGGATTCCTTCTCTTTCATGTCTTTCCATCTTCTGTAGCTCCTTTTCAGAACCAATGCTTCCTGTTTACCAATGTTTTCTTTGACTCATGCTGCTGGGGATGTTGTTCCATAAACTGTAAGAGTTATGAAACATAATCTGGAGAGAGAGTTTTGTGTGAAACGGTCCAAAAATATTCTACTGAACCAGTTTATAGTATTTAATAACATGCTTCATGGCACTATCTCAGAACTATTTCTAGCATACAGAACAAAATCCAACTTTAAGACAATACCAGCCTATGGTATGACTTTCAGTGTCTTTGTAATAGTAAGTCTATGAGAAGAATAAGATGTTCCGACAGAATTTTGGGAACCATGTTTGTAGCATCCTCGACACACCCTTTGGCACCAATGTTGTCATGTTCCTCCTGCAGAAATGTTGTGCTAGTGCGCAGCTGCCCATAACAGACTGTTGCTGGAAAGGTTGTTATTACATAAATTTCTTGAAATGGGTTTGCAGTTATAGTGCATGCAGAGGAGCTAAATTACTCCTACAGTTTTCATTTTTTGTCAGTCTTTTTTGGGGGCTGGTTTTGTTCTCTTCCAGATTCTACCCTCTCCTTCTCAATTGTAATGGCTATTAGCAAAAAGTCCATCCTGTGCATGCAATCACCCAGGTAAATAACAAATTGCAAGTATGTTCTTGGAGCACTATGTATATAGTGACATGAATCTGTCCGCTTTATGATATAGAAATATCATCTGTCTTTGACCAAAGCCATGAACTGGCAGATTCCGGGGAAGGAATCTGTAAATAATTTCTGACTTTCTTAGCTCTTAAGTTTCAACAGTCACCTTTCTGAAGATTTCTTACACACTGTAAGCCAAGTTCTACATTGTAGCATGTGTACCCAAGGGACCCAGGGCCTGCTTCCCATGGAACCTACTTTTGATTTTTATACCTAGATAAGAGAGATAGCAATGCAACTCTTCCATTTTTCTTGTAAAGCAAAATTAGAAGGCTGTAGCACAGCAAGTCAAACATCCTTCTTGAGATTTCTTTTTATAGAGGTTACGTCAACGTGGATTCTTGAAATAGCTGCTGTAATGAGTGGGATGATGGGATAGAGTGAACTCTCAGCAAGTTTATAGGTGATAGCAAATTGGGGGGGAGTGGTTGGTACACGGGAGGGCAGGGCTGCTACTCAGATGGACCTAGTCAGACTGGAAAAATGAGCTATCAGGGACCTCATGAAGCTCAGCAAATGCAGAGCCCTGTATGTGGGCTGGCATAACCCTATGCAACAGGACAGGTTGGCAACTGTCTACAGAGCAGCTTTGTAGAAAAGGATCTCGGGGTCATGGTGAACAAGTTGAACGTGAGTCAACAATGTGCCCCTGTAGCAGGTGTGTCCAGCTGCATACTGGGCTGAGTATAGCCAGTGGCTTTGGAGGGAAATGTTTCTTCCCCTCGATTTGGCTTCTGTGACACTACATCTGGAGTGCTGTCTGTAGCTTTGGACTCCTGGTAGAAGACAGATGTTGACATTCTAAAGCAAGGCTCATGAAGTTCACCAAACTGGGGGCCGCAGTTCACAATGTACCAAGGAGAATCTGACAGAACTGGGTTTGCTCAGCATTAAAGATGATGATGGTGAGGGGAGTTCGTATTGTTGTCTAATTAGCTATCTAATGGGAGGGAGTAGAGAAGGAGGTTGTAGAGCTTGGTGCTTCCCAGAGGTGCACAAGAGGCAAATGGGCACAAGTTCCAACATGGGAAATTCAGTATAGGGAAATATATATTCCTTTTATATATGTGTGTATATATATGTATGTATGTACATAAAAGGGTGGTCAAATACCAGAACAGCTTACCCAGAGAGGCTGTGATAACTCTGTCCTTTAAAATATTCATAACTGGACTAGACATGGCCTGAAGCAATGTGCTTTCATGGAGCCTGCCCTGAGCAGAAAATAATGCTGCAGATTTGCAGAAGTCCCTGACCACTTATGAATTGTGATCTGATAGCAGGTAGCTTCAAACTGGCAGTTCCACCTTGCAGGGAAAGAGACTCTAATAACATTTTTTTATTATTTATTTATTTTGCCTAAAGGTTTTCATGAAACTATGCCCTGCAGGCAGGGAAGGCAGTACATCTGTTCTACTGCAATAACAAATTAATTGATAATTATTTTTGTATGTATCACCAACTAAGCTATGCAAATACACAGGGGGAATAATATGTATTGAATTCAAGGAAAGCTGAGACTTTGCTTGTCTACTTTTATTATCTAGACTGCTTTGTCATAAACAGAATCAATGTTCTTTTCATAAAGAACTACTTTCCTGCCATTTTAATTCACTGTTCTGAAATTCCATTTCTGTGCATTTGTCCTTATCCAAATATTCTTCCAGTTCTGTTATATTTTTACTGAGATGTGGGGAAACTGCAGAACTGTAAGCAGTACAAAAGATGAAGGTAGACTTTAGACTAACAGAGATTGTGTAAACTATTCCACTGAGAGGGCTGAGACAGAAATATACCTATTATCATTTTGTGCAACCCTACTGGTTCTTCATTCTATCTCATTAAATGCTGTAAATTGCTTAAAATCAAGTGCAGATTTTTGTCTCATCTATTTATTCTCCCATCTCTTATTATATTATTCTCCATCCTGTCAGTGGTTTAATGCCCCACTAGGCTGCTTGTATTACAGCTTTCTTTATGATCTTTGTTCATGATGTCTGCATTCTCATCTGTCAATAATTTTATGGCAATTGGACACTTGGGAGAGGATAAAAAACCTAAGTTGTGTGTCCATCAAAGGATAGGTGAGGATAAAGTAGCCTTTGTCTGCTCCAGGCAAATCATCCAAAGAGCTATTTTTAACCTGTTTAAATGCCATCCAGACTTCTTTGGGAACTAGGAAGTTACTGAATGTATGACTAGGAGACAAGAAAAAGGGAAGTACTGAGGAGGGATGAGGGTTGCTGGGAATAGCCAAAGAGCTTCTTTACGAGTAGGAAAGAAGCAAAAACTAGAAAACTGGGATGTTAAGACACATGGGTTCAAAAAGGCAATGCAGCTCAATAGTGTTGATAAATTCAAGTGTCACTTGTTAAACAGGCTTGGATTTCTTTCTTTCCTATTGGATTGTTTCCTACCTTTACTGCCTTTTCAGTGTGGGTGGAACAAGGAGTAAACGAAACAAAGAACCACCAGCTCCATGACCATGATTTTCTACACCTCAAGTAAATCAGATTCTTCTGAATTAGCCAAGAGTTGTAACATTCATTTGCTGAGGACTATGCATAGAGGGGAAGTACCCAACATGCAGGTCAGCATTCAGTAAAATGTCTGCTTAGCTGCTATTGTTTAGCCACCAGTTGCTATTTTGATTTCCCAGGGAGAAGCTAGGACTCTAATCTCAGTAGAAAGTACAAGTTTAAGTACATTCTCAAATCTGGGTCGTGCTGACAAACATTTTATGCAAGTTTTCTATGAAGGCCTGTTTGCCACTGTATTTGCACAGCAACAAATGCCATGGGTACTTTATAATGTGAACAATTTAGAACAATTTATGTATCCTGTAATTATAAAGACTTTAGCTTATGCTTTTTCGTAGTGTCAATTACTGGATTAAGAATACTTTTTTTTTCCTAAAACTAAGAGTTTATGATTCTATAGGCTGCATATTCCCTTAAAAGTGACCAGTTATGGGCAAGATAAGACATGTTCAAGACATTTGTGAGCAGGAGACTTCTTATAGACTCACTGTCAGAAAATGCTAAGAGAACAGTTGAGTCTGAAGGTTGCAGCTGCAGTGGAGTCCCAGTACCCTGTAAACACAACAGTGCTCAAGCAAGATGATGATACCCAGCTCTTACAGAGTTTACTGAATCTTCAAAGAGATGTAGATATGTTGTATAATTTAATTTCCATTGTCCAAACTGAAAAATAGGACACCAATGATTTTGGCAGTCTTAAGCCTTGGTTGTTGTTTTTGTTTTCATTTTAATACAAGGAATATGACTTGAACCAAATACTTGACTTACTTCCTTAGTTTACAATAAAACAAATTCCTAATTGCAATGCTGTATTTACTAAATTTAGTAGAAAGCAAGCAAGAAAAACTCTTGTCTACAGGTCCTGTAATCTTAAAGCTCATATCATCCTAAGCACACAGAGAGACTGTATGCTTTTAAATTGCATGTATGAAAAATCTTATGTAGAAAGGAGAAAAAGTTTTAACTTCGTATTGAGATGCTATCATTAAATTAATACATCAAGTGCCATGGAACTACCCCATGTGTACTAGCAGTGATGGAACTGTCATTCTCTTTGCATTTGCTATAAGGGACTGTGCTATACTGAGTGTAATAGGCCTTGCTAACTGGTGTCAGGATGCGCAAGACAGCACCAGAAAACAAGGGAGCAAGGGATTTAAAGGTGTGAATCTTGCTAAATGGACTTACTTCTTTAAAGCACTGATCCTAAAGCATATAAAGCGTCAAGTCATAGGTGATATCGAGCAGTCAAAAGGAACTTGGTAACAAAGTAGTTCATTCCTCCGAGACTTCCTTCAGTAACACTCATTTAGGATTTATGCTGTCACTTTCACTGATAAGTCCTTCAAAGCCTAGAGAAATAAACAGCCATAAAATTTAGCACATTCTAATTGTGTTAATTAGTTTCATTTTTTTAAATGTAGATATTTTCTGTCAAACTCTGTTGAACAAGTAGAAATTTTATCTAGCTTTCTTTTGTGACTATGACACCCCAAAATAGGGTATTGTGGTGCTGAATATTGTTGGCATCATTTTTTGTTTGCAGATTATCATTTAAAATACAGAATTTCTTATATTTGATGCTTTTACTTTATAGAGCAGAACAGTACTGCCTACAGGGAGTACTCTGAATTTTGTGTGATCTGCAAGACTGCATTTCTTAACCTCAATGCTGATTTGATATTGCTGTGAGAATCCTAATCTTTTTAATTTTCTAGTTCTGTTTGGATTTCTTTAATGCCACATTAATGTTTTAATGTTACTCTATTTATTTCCTCTCTAAGAAAGAAGAAAAGCTAAACCCTTATTAGTTTATGCTCCATGTAATCCCTGGGAAGGATTTGCCAGGAACAGATAATCTTTGCTTGATTCCAAGTCTTATTTAGATTTAGAGGCTCAAGGGGAGACGCACCCCAACTTAATTATACATCAATTCTAATTCACATTTATTCTGTAGAATACCTTACTGAGTTTTTATTTTGACTTTTCTGATAGCCACCAAAGAAAATACCTGTATTTATTAAAAAAAAAAAAAAGTCAATACTGTACATCACTGTTTCAAACATATATATGTTCTCAAATGTTGAGATGCTAAAAGGTCATTTTCTCACTTTCAGTAAGGTAGTGTTTTTTATTTATGAATTTATGTTGAAGCAGTGAATAGTTTGCCTATGGATATGTGGAAATGTTTTGCTTTATGCATGCAGTGAAGTAGACTTAAAATGTAAAGCAAAGTTGTTAATTATCTGTAATGATATCATCCCTGATTCTAGGGAAGGGAATGCATCTTCCTTTGGCTAGAAATAATACAAACATTAAAGAACTGCTTTCATATAAAGAAAGAAATATTTTTAATTGTAGTACATATATTGTATCCCCCAACCCCCTTCATTCTTCTGTAATCTGCGTAACTAGCTGATTACCCCACAACTGGGAGAACTGGTATTAGGTGGGTGCCTTTATGATCATTATGACTGCAGGCTGAAAGGAAGAGGAGGAGCTGCAGGAGCCCTAATTTCACTTGAAATACTGGACTTAGGAAACGACGTGAAAACACCAGGCAGTATGATCCCTTCAAGAAGGGTCACTATCAAAACAAGAAGCGTGACTATTTACTGGTAAGCTGCTTGTTTCTTTATATTTTTTTCCTGTTCTTTGATGTATTATCTCAATAAATCATAATTTTGATTTGGCATCTGCCCACCTTCTTCTTCAGCATCTTAAGTCACTTGTGATTTATTCAAAGAGTTGATGCTCAGATCATCTCAACTGACTTGTATGCCATAGCTCCTGAAATTTCTTGTACCAGCCCAAGTAATTTATTTGAGCAAGGTATATTTCCTATCTGCCTGAAGCATATAATTAAACTTGGAGTCACACAAATTTAGAAGATAAGGGACTTCCTGTCCTGTTAGCAGAACCGTGGTGAGGGGCTTCTGTCTGCAGGGAGAGAGAGAGAGAGAAAAAAAAAAAAAAAAAGTTGATTCAAGAGTAGGCACCAGCAATCAAGACAGGATAGTCTATTTAGGGAAAAGGTTTACTTAAAATGGATTGTCTTGCATTTAGATGGGACAATGCACATTTGAAATTGGTAAAATGTTTTTAATAAAAATAAAATCTAATCAACACAATCATTTTTTTATCTTCAAGAAGAAAATATATATTCATTATTTATTCATTAAAATAATTGTTAAAATAATTTGGGAGAGCCCTTGAGAAGGGGAAGGAATGGCAGTAAGTTCAGTACTAAAACATTTCAACTGACAGGCAGAAAAACTTTAGTCTTGAGAACATACAAATAAAGCACATACAGTATTTACTACAGCTTAGATTCTGTTCTCAGTTAAACCAGTAAATTCCTGTTATCTCTAAAACATAAAGAAAAATGTGTAAAAACAAAAACAAAACAAAACAAAAAACTAAACAACAACAAAAAGGGAACTTAAAAAAAAAAAGAAAGAAAGAAAGAAAACACAAAAACCAACCAACCAAAAAGCCCAATAGCTATCTAGTACCTGAAATTCAACAGTTTAAAGAAGTATTTTTTTTATTTAAATCCCTGCAACTGCTGTGTAGGTTTAAATGCTGGCAGCTCGATTTTACAGATTTAAATAATGAGACAAATCAACTGAAGCTCCATACAAAGCAAGGTGAAGAGAATAAAAACTTAGAAGAGCCTAGCTCATTGTCTTATTTTTAGTGCTTTGAAGTGTGCTAGTGCTGCTTATTCTATCACAATAATAATGTACTCTTAAAGAGACTGTATCAAAGCGTGCCTAAAAATATATATGTATCAAAAAAACCCTCAGAGGGTAGGCAACATTTCATTTTAAAATAGCTTCTAACAATGACTTAGTGTAATTATATATGCTCCAGACTGAGGTTTGGAAGAATGTTAACTCTCCTGTCAATTTAAAACCTCCTTACGTATACAGCCCATGGGTGGGGTGCCACATTTTAGAATAGAGCATTTCACTTAAATGAAAAACAAAACAAACAAAAAAAAAAAACACACAACCATCTAGTGTTTGTTTTGTTTGGGTCTTACAGCATACAAACTCAAATTTCATGGAAGCACATGTGGTTATAAAGCCTCTTTTGAGTTCCTACCACAGAGTAAAAGAGTACAAGAAAAATGAGGGGGCGGGGGGGAAGGCAAAAAGGTAAGATAAAGCAACTTCTATGTAAACAGAATTGCAAAGTTGCCTAAAAACAATGTTCCACGACTTCATATCCTGTCTCGCTGGGCACACAGTCCCTAGATGGACTCACATTGTTGTCAGAGCTTCCTCTGTAGTAAAAAGAAAAAGTTAGGGATTCAAGAGAGCCAATGTACTGACAGAGGACTCCCTGTTTTTGCAAAGTGGATATGATTAAGAGAGGCAGACAGCAGTAGCATTTAGCCACTTTGACCTAAGCCTGTGGGGAGCAGACAGTTGCAATGTGTTAATAGCTTTCAGGATATGAGAGAAACAGTTTATAGTCTTTGAAGATACTTAACCTACTTAACTCACCTATGAAAAGGATAATCTGATTGCCAGCCCTAAAGAGGTTTTAAGCAACTGTTGCCTCTACCCTTTCTGTTGAAACTGTGAGAAGAATTAGATTTTCTTATTCAGAGACAAGAAATATATGCCAGCAACAGCTGAGCTCATGATTAGGATACCTTACTGCAAAAAGAGAAAATCTGTCCTGATCCCCACTTGTTTATGCAAAGGTGCCCTACAAAACTCAGAGGGATTGCTCTAAACAGGAATGATCAAATTGGTAAAGTATGTGTCCATGCTAGCATTTTAGTTTGGCTCAAAAGTGAGCCATTGATTGCCCCTATTTGGTATGATTTGGCTCACTGTAGAGTCATCTGCTATTCTGGTAGGGACCCCTCTCTGGATGGAGGTATTCTTCAGTTCTGGCCGTTGTTCTTTCCTGAACAAACATTCTCTGAGCTAGATTATAAACCGCTGTTTTCACCTCCTCCATCTGCCTTATGGGCAGATTTAAACTGCATATATAAGCTGCGATAGAAAAAGAGATCAATTCTCTTTAGCCATAATCCATCTTTTCAGTTACGTTAGACTTCTCTAGGATTAAACACATGTTCTTCTTAACTTCCAAGTATAAAGCCAAGTAAATAAGTACAGGACCACGGAGGTGGAAGATACTGAATCTAACAAAAACATGTAGCTCCAAACTACAACTAGAGTATTATAGTATTATCCCTCAAATAAAACACTTATTGAGATAGATTCACACTAACAGGGGATGCAATTATATTCTCTTTCTCCCAAAGGAAGTAATCTGACATGCCTTACATCATTGATCAGCACACCCATAGTTAAAGAAAATGGTAAAATCTGATCTGATGTAAACAGCTGAAGCTCATGATAATGAGTTAGCCAGTTACAACAGTGATGTAAATATCATATTACCAAAGAGGCCAAAAATTGTGTGTATTTTCCTCAGTTTAATCTCCAATGCCTGTTTGTAATGTGGAAATGAATAAAACAACAGTATAGAAAAAAAAAGGAATATAACGAAATAATCCAATAAATGAAATGGGCATATATTGCTACATTTAAACCTTCTTAACCACAAAAAATAATAAGAAAAATGGTAGGAAAAGTTCTGATTTATTTTATTTTTATTATTTTTTTAGGGAAACTGTAATGAAAAACATTGAAAACAATGAAAACTTAAACAATGAAAACTTAAAGCTGCTCGGAAAGAAGAGAGTTGACAGATTAATAACTTCATGATGTGCTTTTCTTGTATCCTTAAAATATCTTTATATGTATGTATATATATATAGATAGATATCCTTTTTCAAGATATATTAGGCACCCTCAGAATTTGTCCTTAGCGCCCTGGACATGGAGAGGTGCTGTGAGAACTGTCCACAGAACAGTCCAAACTCCTTACTTTTCCCAACTCTGATAAAAATTCTGTAACCAGCTAGAATAGATCAGTTATTATTAAATTAAGAATTGAAGCAATATATTTATATAATTCCTATTGAAATATAGCCTTTATGTCCAGACATTTTTTGTGATCAAAAGAGAGTTTGTGAGTTTGCAAGTCCCTTACGAAAATGGTAAAGCACCTTAAAAGATTTACAAGTCTTGAGAGGAACGCAGCATTAAGGCTCAGTAAACAGGAAAACTTAAGTTAATCTACTGAGACCTTACAGAGCAGAACTTCTGTTTGTTTCAGTCTCAAATTTATTTCCTCTGTAGTATTTCTGGTATGAATTACTACAAAATGCCCTGCATATTCCATTTTATTTTTAAACCACATTTTCAAAACCATGTGGCATTTTAATTTTCTAGTCCAGCAACAAGTTCTACTCTTTTTTTTTTTAAAAACAAACAAACAAACAAAAAAAAAACATACTCTGGACAACTAACATTTAACAAAGATATCTTAGCTAAGAACCTTGACTATAATGATGTAAAAAATAATTAAAATCAAACAATACATTTTTGGGACAGTATGCTTTTGAGTAGTTGCTCATTCATCTCAAGTGACTTTCAGGTATGGCTTGATGTGGTTCCGGTTTTGTCACTCTTCCTGTTGAAATGTGTGACAACATCAGGAGATGGTCTAAGCTGTAGTAGCGTAGCCTGACAAGCACTTCTCTTTCTTGTTCCTTCCCCTGCCAGCCTGAGGTGATACACTCTGTTTTCAAACATGAAAAGAGAGTAAGCCTCAGGTACATTACAGAGCTAACTGGGGAAAAAGAAAGCTTAAATCCATCTCCCTCTATGGAGAACACCTGCCCATTATCACCCTTACTATTCTTCAGAAAAATTTAAAAGTGGGAAAAGTTTAAAAGTTTCAAAGGGACTGGCACTCTTTTTCTTTCCTGGCTAACAGAAGACCTCTAGCAGGTTACTCATCCTGGCAAAGGGTTACTATTCCTATTCTTATCCGTATTAGACCTGCCATCCACACTTTTGTCATGCTGCAGCATATTTCTCCCAAGATTATTCTCATGGGCTAGTTGGAGGCCTCCAGCTAATGCTCACGGTGGTGGCTGGCATTAATGTCAGCTAGCCCTGTGAAAGACTGTCTTCTGCAAGCTATATTATTGCACTGAAACTGTTTTTTTTTTTTTTTTTTTTTTTCAAGAAGTCATTTCTAATTCTGACCCTTTCAACCTGCAGGAATTCCTCCCGTTCTAGCTCTGCTTATGGCAGCTAACATCAGTCTGTAGATAACCAGCGTCCCAGGAACCCTGGAGTGGGACTTGTGCCCTCTGCTGGTCAATTGGTCCTCACAATGCTGTTGGAGCAGGCAAACCCTTCCCCTTAGGCTCAGTAAAAGCGGTATACTGCTACAGAGCAACTGTTTATTAGCTTTTAATTTTGCTGCAGATTAACACTGAGACACTGAAACGAACACGGGATATTCTCCACTGCATACTAATACTTCAGTTTAATGTAAAATATGACAAGAATTTCTACTTTAATTCCTAGACAAAAAACTATAGATGTTTTGCTGGCTTGAACATTCTCAGTGTTCTACCCAGCAAAGAATTTTAAATTAATTTTAAAAACACTAAGTTTTTTCCTAAGGAAATTAAAAATTAATTTCCTAAGGAAATTAAAAATCACAACTAACATCAGGCTCATATCACAAAAGTTACAGTTTAACTTGCCTTGTAGCTGTTCTCCAAATAATCAGCTGCCACTCAGCTACCCAGAGCTGCTCAGTGATAGCAGAAATCACTTCTCTGCTAGGGTATTACCAATTCCTTTACTTTTTTGCATACAGTGGTAGCTATGTCTTTGCAAAACACTACTTATGGAAACAGCACAATGTCACCATGCATATGTATGATGGAATTCTGGGTCTGGAAAAGAAAATCAAGGTCTCTTTCAAAAAAAAAAAAAAAAAACAAAACCAAAACAGTTTAAGGGAATACATTTCCTGGAATTATCTCTACACATAAATAACTTATTTACATTAGAAATTTCTGTGAACTGAAATCCTAATGTCAGAAAGTGCTCAATGATAAGGACTTAAGATGCTGCAGAAAATGCAGTGCACTGAAAAAAACAAGTTACTTGTCTTCCAGTCATCTGATGCTGCCATTCACAGCTATGTAACTATCCCGATTAGTGAACACAAAGATGGGCTCCAGAGCAATTTACTTTATAACATTTGAATTATAAAAATAAGACTGTTCTTCTTTTGTTTCCTCTCCTAAAATAATTTGTGGATTTCAAGGGAAGTCCCTTTGCCTGGTTTGTTTTATAAGCTTATTGGGGAAAAAAAAAAAAATACTAAAAAAAATCAGACCATACTTCTGGAATTAAGCTGCATAATTGACTTGAAGTCAGTTCAAGATGGTTGAAGTTTAACTATGATTCTGTTCCTCTGACCTACTATACCATAAAAACAATTTAAACAAATGAAAATAATTATGTTATCCACTTCCAGTTTATATAAAAGCAAATTATATTATTTCCTCAAAAACTTGGTTTTGGGTCAATGCCTTGTCACATTCTCCTGATGCACATCCAGTACATAACATGAAAGCACAACTCCAAAACTCCCACTCTCACAGAGTGCCACTGCTGTGCTACTGGAGCTTCTTTATAGGGTACGGTTTGTTTTGAATAAATAAATAAATAAATAAATAATGTAGCTTGTTCAACAACATCATAATTCTAGCACAAAATCTGCTTTGCTTCCTAAGTGTTTGATACATAGGGTGCTCTTACAGCGTTTTCTGTACTTTAACGTCATCTCATGCAATTTTCAGGCTCACTTCTGCAGTCCGTCCTACACCTGAAACTCTCCCAGGTTGGTCAGTCCATGTGTGGAATTCACAGCAAGGCATCTTTTAGTGCTGAGTGGTGTGTACAACATGATTTATATAATACCCATACATCAAAAGGATTAACAAGTAGGACCAATATTTTTAACATGCTTCTGTCAGCTGAAAGATTTTATCTGAGCTTTGGTTTGTTGTTCCGGATGAGAACGACTGTATTGCTCGCTTTAAGCTGCTCAATGTTCACACAGTTAGAACGTGAAATCGGCTAAGCCTTCTTATCATTTTCATGGTCCAGCTCATGGTTTATGATCCATGAGTACAACTGTTGTCCTGGGCATGATTTTTTTTCCTCCTCTCACCTTCCTTTAGTTTCTGCAGTGAGCAACAACCCAATTTTACATGCAGTTTTAGAGGACTTTTAAATTTAATCTTACATACTTAACTCTTTCATGGCTAACTGCTGCAATTAAATTCTCACACTTAGTTTCAGGAATCACAACCTTACATCAGGTTAACCTTGAATTACAAGCTCACATCAGCCAGGTTATCCGGAGGCAATTCAGCTACAGCAACTTAGAAGGGCCTCAAAGCGATGCTGAACAGTTTATGCTCAGCGTCTCGGCAGTAATTAAAGCAGAGCTCATTAACGCTGCCAAGCACAGGGCATCTGCCAAGCGCCTAACTGCGCCTGAGACGCCACTCCTCCGTGCACTAGGTGAAGGCCCGGGACGCTTTGCTCTGCAGGACTCCACTGCACGGTTACCTGTCGGCACCGGGGCGCCCTTCGGCACCCAGCGTTAGCGGAGACGCCCCGGCAAGGGGCCCCCGCAGCCCCCCGGTACCGGGAGGCACACACACGGATCCCTGGCCCCCCGTCAGGTCCCAAGGCGGAGGCGGTGGGCGCTCGCGAGTAACGACAACGCAACGGTTCGGTTTACTCGGATTTTATTATTCGGCAAAAAAAGAAATAAAGTTTCCATAACCACGGGCCGCTTCCTCAGGCCGCCCCTCCACCCACGGCTCCCTCAGGCGCCCCCACCCCGCACATGCGCAGAGAAAGCGCCCAGCACCCCCCGGGCCGTAGCGGGGGGGGTGACGTCACCGTCAGCCAGCACTCCCGTGAGGCGCCGCAGACAGGCTGCTACGTCACGCCGTACATCACGCTGCTTCCGGGAGAGCCGACCTAAAGCCTTAAAGGCGGGCCCTGACGGCAGCGCGGCGGGGCGAGCTGCGCGCAGCGGAAAAAGAGGCGAGGCTTCCCAGCACCCAGCCAATCAGCGTCAAAGCCCTCCCCCCGCACCGCCACCAATCAGGAGGGCGGGTTTCCCAAACAAGAGCGGCGAGCCAATGGGGGAGCGGGCGGTGCTGGGCGCTGCGGCCAATTGGCGGCCTCCGAGCGGCAGGGGGCGCGCGCGGGCGGTGGGGCCGTGCCGGCGGAGGCAGAGCCGGAGTCGGAGCCGCTGTTGTCGCCGCCGTGGGGGCCGCGGGCAGCCGCAGCTGCAGGTAGGGGGGGCGGCACGGGACAGGTCACGCCGCGCGGCTCCTCGTCAGCCGGTAACAAAGGCGGGGGGGGGAGCTGGGCCTGGTGCGCCCGTGGGGGGCGCTGGGCCTGCGGGGGTAGCGGGGCGCGGGAAGGGGGCAGGGGTAGCCCCGCGGGGCCCGGCCGCTCGGTGGGGCTGGGCCCGGTGCCCGCTCGTCCCGGCCCGTGGAGGGGCTGTGGCTGCTCCGGTCCCGGGCTGGGTCCGGTGCTCGCCGCGATTCGTGCGCGGAGCGTAACGCGCGGCACCGGCCCGCCCCCCCGCCTCCGGGGGGTGTGTGTGTGTGAGGCGGCGTTACGCGGCTCCTTTGTTCGTCCCTGGGGCTCCCGCTTCTCGGGAAGGCGCAGCGAGCTGTGGGCATGGCGGGGGGCCGGTGCCGTGGGGGTGCAGGGAGGTACCCGCGTGGGTAACGTGGGGTGAGCCTGGGTTCGGCTTGCGGCGCGCTCTGCTCCGTTCGCGGTACGGGGCGGTGCCGTGTAGCTGGAGCTGGGTCTGCTCCTGCTGGAAGAAACCGAGGCTGAGCCGTGTGTCAGGAGTGCTTCCGGCGTGGGAGCTGGCTGTGTAGCTCCGGTATCTGCTGCGCGGGAGCCCAGAAGTAACAAAACCCGCGTGTTCTGCGCTGTTTGCCCTCCTTCCCCTGCCCGTTACCCTGACCTGCCCGGGCCAATGCCCGGCGGTGCGTGGCCGAGGCGCTCTGAGCTCTTTTGTGCCCGCGCTACCCCAGGAAGATCCTTCTAAAAGCCCTTTGTGTCAAGCTCTCTGCTTCCCCTTCTTCATCATGGTGCCAACCGGAGCGTGCCGAGCGGGTCGGGCTCTCGGGAAGGGGCTGCGCTTTGTGATCTGCAGTGACCCGGTTAAACAGCCGGGCGGCGAGATGAGCGATGGGATGGCTTTGGGCCGGGTTCATCCCCCTGGGGCAGGTGCCCGATGTCCAGCCTGGCCCCTGCCAAGGTGGTTTTGCCTCTCTCTCTGGGAAGCAGGTAGGGTAGTAGGATGTGCCCCCAGCTGTGGAGTTGTGTATTTGCAGCTCTGTTTGGATCCCAACACCCAAACACACTGTGCTTGCTGCCCTGCTCAGAATTGCCTGGGGTAGTGACAGAAATGGGCTTCAAGTTCTCATGGGAGGAAGGGATCTGTACCGGCTGCCTTTCAGTCAGGTACTCACATGCCCTGTTCTGCTTCAGTCTTCCCTGTCCCCTTTGCAGTATTCCCTTTACCCTTGGGCCCAGAACACAACTTTTTTTTCAGGAGTACGGTTTTCCTATATGCGAACAGTGGTGAGCTGTTCACGTTTTAATTTTACAACCAGGCTTCTGATTTGGCAACTTCTGATCGCTGAATAAAGCTTAACGTATGAAGGTGTAGATGATGGATTCATTTTTGGCTGAGTTAATTTTTTGAGTCTGTTGCCCTTTTATAACTTATCTCCTGCCTGTGACATATAAAGGGGGAGAAGGTGGATGCTACAATACAAAAGGGGTCCTCGGCTCAGTGTGACTTTTACTAGGCCTGCACCTTGTCAAGGTTTATAATTCAGCTGAACCGCTGAGTCTGGTACAGATAGATCAGCAGCAATCACGATGAAATTTTCAGTGTGCTTTGTACTGTGGAAACATCTAATTTAAGATTCTTCTAACCCAGTAATTGCATTAATAGTGAACTCAGTCGCACATGGTAAGAGGATATGCTTCCATTATCTTAAAACAAACAAAAATCTATTTAAAAACCAACACTCACATGCACACGTAGGAAGGAACTGTAACAATCATTTGGTCAGCTGAAGGCCACTGACACCCTGCATGGTAGTTCTGGTCCCCAAATAATGTTGGGCATTAGGAACAGAGGGAATGCTCTGTTCCCTGTTCTCCTGTCAATGAGTTGTCCGCACAGCTGGATGCGGTAGGAGGGAGGCTCAATCCTGCCCAGCTCGCTGCCTTTTGGAACTGAGCTCCAAACTGGGGGAACTCCTGGGCAAGGCACGCTGGCTGCCAGTCCACTGGGTTTGTCTCCAGTGCAATCATTCTGTCCTTCATAACGTCCGCTCATGGGCTTTGCTGCTTCTATACAATCTCTTGACATTAGGATCTTTGTAAAGCACTTTGTTGGACCTTAAGTGGTGGTGATAATTAGACTTGAGATTTAGCAAAGGCTGGGGGGCCCTGTGGTTAGGCACTGTGACCTTCCCCTTCACAATGCCCAGCGCCTGCCTTCCTTCTGTAGAAACACTGAATTCTCTGTGTTCCGTATGAATTGATTAATTTGCTTTCAAAGATCAGTTTTACTGTACAAGATGATCTAGCATTGATTGTGTTCAAATCCTCAGTGCCTAAACAATTAGCCCATGCACATCCTATATGTTGAGAACGTCCTTTAACACTCACCTGAAAGCTGCAGAAGTGATCAAGTTTAGAAAACAAGAAAATTTTCCTGCTGGAAGGAAAGCAAAGAACCAGTAAGAGGTGTGAGTGGCTTTGTACAAGAGAGATGAGTTCGTTTTCCTGTCTGCAAGAGCTGGCACAAGTGTGTTTTCCTCTGTATCTCCTGTCTGTGTAACTGGGCTGGTGTCTGAAAAGGTGACATTGGCTTCTGGCACCGTATTTTCTGTCATTTTGCCTCGGTACAATGCAGTTGAGATGAAGCCTGCGATAAAGATGGAACAGTGACAATTGTTCTTGTGTGGGTTAGGTAGTGGTTCCCCCCCCCCCCCGGTCCTAGGTTTAGTAAATGGAGCTTGGATTGGTCACTAGCAGCACTTGTAGAAATACGACAATTCAGTGCAACACTCGGTTCTGCCTATAATCTTACTTACCGGTACACTAGTGTTTTTTTTTTTTTTAACATCCCATGCTACTTCTCTCCTGTAGCTTGTCTCTGTCAGTGACTTGTACGCAGCATAAAGCCACTGCGTGGGCTGTGCTTTTCTAATAGTAGTTACAAGCAACAGGGCAGCATTTTAACTTTCAAAAATATATGTACATATGCATATTTGTTTTAAATTCTGTCCCTTCAGATGAAGGAGAAGAGCTGTTACTAAACAGGTGATTTTTCTGTACTTAGAAAGTGGATGGATGACTGAAAGTCAAGGCACCGTTATTTGCTTTGTGTATAACCAAGGCTGATGTGTTTCTGGTTGCACAAGAGGATCTAAGAATAATTTGGATGGGAGAGATGCTGTTGGAGGTGTTATGTGAGACAATTTTAAATCTGCTGCAGAATCAAATATTGGGATAAAGTGACTGCCCAAGTATACTACAGAAGGATAATTTTTACCTGAATGTCTTACGGATACAGATGAGTTAGGAGGAAAGAACAGAAAACTCCTTTGAATAACAAATTATGCTGCTCACATATGTTTGTCACTTGCTGGCATTCTTTTATCTGTGATGCAAATTTGTAACAGTTCCATTAACTTTATTGTTACGGAGAAATTGGATCTGCACATCCTCCAGCATCAGTATTTGAGTTATTCTTTAATATTTTTGCTAGAGGCGATAAATAAATGCAGTTGTTACAAGGCTGGACTTCACCATTTTGCAAGTTGGTGGAGTGTTGAGGTTGAATTAGTAGAGCAAAGCTGATCTTATGCTTGCCTGGATCTTAACATATACAAGAGACTTGTTGGCAAAGTATTACCTTATCAGTTGTTAATTCAGGGAGAAAAAATTCTTCATTTAACTTTCTTATTTTTGTAGGAAAGCATATGCTGATACTGCTGCTTGTTTGGTTAGCATGAAGGTTTCTGAGTCTTGTTAGCCTTGTTTGAATTCTCAGTGCAAAACCGTGAGTGAGTAAATAAAGTATTCAAATGGCCAATAAATTTCCTTTTGGCATTTATATTTATATTTCTTCATAGATATGCTATTGTTAGCCAGTAAAACATTTCTCTCATAATAAACGTCCTCTGTATATATGCCAGAAGCAGTATTAATAACCTGCTAAAGAAAAAAGAATGCATAAAATAATGTGAAAAACAATTACAAAAAGCGTTGATGGTTATTTCCTCTCTTGGGAGTAGATTACTGAGTGTTATTTATATATCAAAACAAGCAATATCTGAACAATTCATGTCTGTGAACTGTTGTAGCTGCTAGTTATCTGCAGAGACTGACTTTTTATTTATGAATTTTAGCTTGCTGGTGTTTGTAGTTGCAGTTAAATGGGGCCCTTGGAGTGCTTCCGTTAATTTACTCAGTGACCTTAAGAAAATCCCTCTCTTTTTTTTTAATGGTGCCTTTAGGTATGTGTTGTCATAGGACAGACTCTTGAGAGCTCTCATATGTTTGTTTAAAATCCTTGAGAAATGTTTGTAAATGTTGTTATTCCAGATCAGTCAGGCAAAGGAACGTGTCTTACAGGTAGTTTGCTGGTCTTGGTTGGGAATTGGTTGAGTTAGCTGGGGGATGTCTTGCTTTTTATTTTACCTAGTTTTCATTCTTTTATCATTGATGTGAATTGGTAACCCAACATGTTAAATGGTAACCCAACACAAAATACATTTTTTTGGGGTGGTTTTAGCTTAGTTTCAAGACTAACAGAAGCATACTGCATGTAGCTTGGTATTTATAGTTTGGCATTTTTTACTATAAATTCCTACATTACACTTTTTTGTGAAGCAAATGAGCTTTTATCTCAAACTAAAAAGTTTATTTTTCAGAATTCTAAGATTTTCAGAATAAAACCTGGTCCTGATGATCTTTTTGTTTAAAATAAATAAATTGGATTTTTACATTGTGATTAGGCACAACCGTATGCAACCATGAAACCATACTCCAAGTAGCCTTATATTGAGGTTATACCAACCCTTTTAGCCTGTTTAACTTGAACAGTTGTGAATGCATTGAATGAAAGACATGGGGGAAAAAAAATCAGTGATTCAGGCTAACTGACTGGGATTGAAATGTGAAGTTGACAATGTGGAAGTGACCCAGTTTGGCTTTTGAGATGAAGCCAGAGCTGTGTGCTGCCAGTGCAGGTTTCAGCAGACCGGCAGTTGTCAGCCGCTGGCGCTCGCTTCTGTTGTTTCTGAGTATGCCTTGGTGCTTGGCTGGCAATGAGATACTCTGGAATTAGACATGATAGTAGTTTTCTGACCAGCTTGGGTTTTATTAATAAATATACTGGGCTCTTGAGTTTATTTCTACTTCAACAAATAAAAGAAGTATAAAGCTAGTAAGAGGCACAAGGTGGAAACATTCCCCATCAGCTTGATTCAGCAGCAGCGCATGTGAGCTGTGCATGCAGTTTGGTTTGGTTTTGCTAGTGTGACTGTGTCATCTTGAGTAAATAAGCAGAAAAGCAGTGTTAAATAGAAGTTGGAGAGAGGTTTTCAGGAAAAGCGGGTGCTGGCCTCTGTCAGTGTGTTGTTTTTGGGGCTCTGCATACTTGGTGTTCTCTGTAGGTGCGGTGCTGCTGGTGTGCAAGTGACTTGCTGTTGCTGTCAGATTGGGTGCCTGGGGCCCAAATGCCAATTGCTGCGTGCATTAAAAGGAGCTGCACTGGCATGCATTAAAAGGAGCGTGGCCAGCAGGTCAAGGGAGGTGATCCTCCCCCTCTACTCTGCCCTGGTCAGGCCCCACCTGGAGTAGTGTGCCCAGTTCTGGGCTCCCCGGTACAAAAAAGACAGGGATCTCCTGGAAAGAGTGCAGCGGAGGGCCGCAAAGATGATACGGGGCCTGGAGCATCTTCCCTGTGAGGAAAGGCTGCGAGACCTGGGTCTGTTCAGCCTGGAGAAGACTGAGAGGGGATCTCATCAATGTGTACAAATACCTGAGGGACGGGAGACAGAAGGATGTAGCCAACCTCTTCTCAGTGGTTTGTGGGGACAGGACAAGGGGCAATGGCCGCAAGATAGAGCACAGGAAGTTCCGCACCGACATGCATAAGAACTTCTTCACAATGAGGGTGACGGAGCACTGGAACAGGCTGCCGAGGGAGGTTGTGGAGGCTCCTCTGGAGATATTCAAGGCCCATCTGGACACCTACCTGGGCAGCCTGCTCTGAGGAACCTGCTTTGGCAAGGGGGTTGGACCCTTCCATCCCCTACAGTTCTGTGATTCTGTTCTGTGATTCTGCGTGCTAACAGCCATTTCTCTTCTTTCCTTTTTGAGGAGTTGCATATCCGAAAAGTGGATGTTGAGGATAACATGTCCAATGTGTCGGAAGAGAGAAGCACTAGACAACAGGACATTAAGAAAGGACTTCAGTTTATAGAGTATGGCTCTGTTTTTATTCTTAGACATCCTTATGCTTATACACCCTTACGTACAAGATGAATGGGGAAGTCCTTTTAAACAGTACCAGAGGAGGAAGATAGAGAACCTGCATTTCTCCTCAGAATATTTGCTAGCATCAACATGGAAATGGAGAGCAGACTTAAAGAGCAGACAGCAACCCGCTTTGTTTCTAAGCAGAGCAGACTGGAGGTGGGAGGGTGTTCCCTTTCAGCCTTTGGGGAAAAAATCAGCATGGAGGTTTTTCGTGGGTGGATAAAATCCACCTTACCTGTATGGATGTTTGCACCTAAGACTAGGTTGCTACTGAGAGGGCTGGGTTTGCTCACTGCTGCCTCAATGTTTCTGCTTTCCGGAGCTAAAGTTTAACTTAATGAAAAAGTTTTGCAGTAGTTAATTTTCACTTGGGTCAGTGCCAAGTTCTCGTCTAGGAGATCCTGACTAGCTTGAACTGACTGTAAAATTTCACATTAGTTCACTGCTCATAAGACATGGGGAAAAAAGAAAAAAACAAACAAACAAACAAACTGCACTTTAAAAAGTATTTAGAAAGTGGTTCCTAGATAACCTGTATGGGAAGGGACAGCATTCGTGTTTTTCCTTTCCAAAAGCTTGTAAGTAAATAACCCTGTTTGTTGCTGGAGAAAGTTTCTGTTGTGTGTCATGCAAAAGAACTTTTAAAATTCCTTAAGTGTTATTGGTAAGACTTAATTAAAGCTGATGTGTGCTTTTTTAACAGATAATTTGTAATTTTATAATGCTTACAGAAAGATTTGCAGTTCTCGTATATGAACTGTTTTTGCACATTGGAAAAGAGGAAGGGATTTGTTTTTAAGCAAACAACACTGAGACTTTAAATCCAACATTCAAAATCTTGATACATTTTGAATAGCAGAGTTAGGGCTGGCTATGTAACTTTCAATTCAAATGTCTCAGCAATTCTAAAATATAGCTGTTTAATCAAATCTACGCTGCAGCTCTCCTGCCTTGTTCAGTGCAGGCAGTAGAAAACATTTGGAGTTTTAGCCTGTTACAGCAAGTGAGACTGCTTTTCGTAATCTTTTCAGCAATGTGTACCATAAGTAAATTTTGTAATTTCTTTTTCTAGATCTACTTTGCCCTATCCAGGGACACAAGAACAATATGAGGTAATGAAATTACTTTTGCATTTTTTGCATTTTGTGCTCTTTTGGGTAAACTTTAGGGTGGCACCAGTAAAAGTGAGATAAAAGGACTTCAGTCATATACGTCTTCATGACACATTTTGTTCTTATGTGTGTTACTATTTTGCATAATTTTTGGACTTATATTTTCACAATAATCTTTCTAGCATTTTTATCAAAGAACAGATTGTTTCACTGGCTTTGAGAACACATTGCTTAGGAAAGTAATTGTTCACATTTTAGACTAAAAAAAAATGTTTTTTCAAAAGCAGCCTTTTGTGTACTACCGGTTTGCCAGGTGTTGCGGCTGCTCTTTGCTAAAAGAATGTAGGGAACATGTAGATATGTCTTAGAAGTTACATGTACAAAATAATTCACTGGGCCTGTTCAGGCTGGAAAAGAGGAGACTGAGGGGGAACCTCATTGCCGTCTACAACTTCCTCGCGAGGGGGAGTGGAGAGGCAGGTGACTTGTTCTCCATAGTCACCAGTGATAGGACCCATGGAATGGTGTTAAGCTGAGGCAGGGGAAGTTTAGGCTGGACATCAAGAGGAGGTTTTTCACTGAGAGGGTGGTCGCACACTGGAACAGGCTCCCCAGTGAAGTCACTGCACCAAGCCTGTTGGAGTTTAAGAAGTGATTGGCCTGTGTACTTCGTCACATGGTCTAAACTTCTGAGTAGACCTGTGCAGTGCCAGGAGTTGGACTTGATGATCCTTATGGGTCCCTTCCAACTCAGGATATTCTATGATTCTATAATTCTTTTATAAGTAGCTTAGTAGCTTTTATTTCTATGTATTGTTGTGTTGAGCATTAGAGATTGTCTTGGAAAAATTGCAAAGAAGAATAGACAAAGTTTTAATTTTATTTTGGTTTTGTGAATTTACAAATATAAATTCTCTATTTAAATATGTATTTGGAAACATGAAAAATTCACAAACAGCAGTATTTATTGTGTGTTTTTCTCTTCTTTGTTACAGTTATTTATACGAGAACTTGTTAGAAATCTTTTTAATGAAGGGAATGATGTATATCGAGAAGGTGATTGGAGAGGATCACTGAGTCACTATACAGAAGCTATAAACATAGCAGATTATGCGAATTCTGAAGAAATCCATGTTTCTGATGATATTTTAGAGAAGTTGCATATAAACAGGATAGCATGTTTTTCAAATATGGTAAGCTTCTACTTAAACTGTGTGATTTCTTGAGATCAGAGATGAAGGTATGGAAAGGTTAATAGTGAAAAGCTCTTGGTGTTGGTTTGAGAATTGGAGTGTTTCAGATAATCGTTTTGGCATACTATTTAATCTCATCTTTTTACAAGTATAATAACCTAGATATTTGAGTTACTAATATTAGAATTTAACCAAAAAGAGTCATACGGGACTTGAAAGTTGGTGGAAGAGTATTTTTGTCCATTTATACTGTGGATTGCATTTGAGTCTGCCACTTCCTCTGTGGAATAAGGTATGAAAGAACTAAATTGTCTTTATAACTCTTAATGGATTTTATGTGAAAGATAGCTAAAAAGAAACAGGGCTATGTTGGTTGGTGGCTTAAGAAAATTCACCAGACGTTAACACACTACAGCACATGTGAATGTTTTACAGTGTTTCAGTATCTTCATTTTTAATACAGTTTGCATTCTATATTCTGACAATAAAAACTGATCTGATTTAGTTCCTTTTTTCCTTTTTCCCCTCATAGGGACTTCATGAAAAGGTTCTAGAAGACTGTGAGATAGCATTAAGGTTGAATGAAAACAATTTCAGAGCTCTCTATCGGAAAGCAAAAGCTTTGAATGAGCTGGGAAGGTATAAGAAGGCTTATGATGCTGTAGCAAAATGTTCTCTTGCTGTGCCGCAGGTAGGCAAATTATACTTTTATGATATTTTAAAGAAATTAGTACAGAATACCTGTACTTGCATCAAGACCAGTACAGTTTTGTTTTGTTTTAAATGCAATAATATATATTTATTCCGCTTTTTTTTAATTGTGGATGTTAAGGCTGACAGCAGATATTACAAGCCTCAAATTGAGTTTGTTATGTTAGTATTTCTTTTGCTGAAAGCTAATTTCTCAATATGTATGAAGTGCTATAAGCTTTTGCAGTAAACGCTAGAACCATTGAACTGTTCAAAAATTCTCTAGTTAGTTATACTCTAAACATTAAAAAGAACCCATAAAGTGTAGCATTTATTCCTGTGATAGTTGTTTTTTTAGCTTTTCATGAATTTAGTAATGTAGTTCTTATCTGTGCATTGTCTGCCATCTAAATCCTTAATATGCACCTCTAAGTTTAGGCTATGTCTGTGTTAGCAAGCAATGTGTGGCACAATAGGAGAGGATCTATAGACTGGAATGGTGATACTGAGGATCTTATTTCCATGCCTTTTTTTTTTTTTTTAAGAGTTGGAGTGCATCAAGTATGCTCCTGCAGCACTACTTTCCATTTAACTTCATCCTAAATGTATCTAATTTTACTCTCTGAGACCATTCATAATGCAAGCTAAAATGCAGTGAGTGAGGATGATTAAGAGATTCACTTCAGAACTGCATTCCTGATTTGATCTAAAATGCTGATCGAAACTTACGTGCTGTGCTCAAAATAGACTTAGGGCAGATTATTGAGTTAATTTTTTTCTTCTCTGTACATCAAAAATAGTGAGAGAAAACACATGCACTTCTCACCTTCTCTGGTTTTGGAAAATCTTTGTTATTTTTGATTCATATAGATAGGTGCCTTCTCTTTTGTCTATTTTCTGGTCTTTTTTTTTTTTTTTACTTGCAGACATTAGAATTACTTTGCTCAAGGATAGCTTCTGTATTTTTGAGTGCAGCTTGCAGTCCTATATGCTTGTGAAAGAATAAGTATGCATTAAGATAAGTATGCATATAGAGATCTTGCAGAATATAGATTGAGATGCAAACAGATGTCTTTGACTAGTTGTTAATAGATGTACATTATGTACATTATTTTTATTTATTTCCTTTAGGATGAAAGTGTGATTAAACTGACTCAAGAGCTAGCTCAAAAATTAGGGCTAAAAATAAGGAAAGCATATGTAAGAGCAAAGGTAAGACTTAATTGTAACTCTTATAAATTTATGCTGTTTTAATAAATACATTGCTTTCTCTCTTTTGATCTCAGTTTTGTACCTAATGAAGGTATCTTTCCATTGCAGCCACCCTCTTCAAATTCAGTTTCTAGTGATGTATCAAATCAGGTAAGTTTTCATGTGTTTCAAGTGAAAGCTGACTTTAAACTAGGGGAATGACTTTCATAATTTCACAATGATTAAGTAAAAATTGGGCAATTAACTTTTTATTTCAGGTGCTGTTATTTTGGACTTCAGGGTTCCATCAGTCTTTGTGGTTGATTTTCCTATAGGCTTATTGCAAACTAGGGCATGAGATTATCATAAAGTTATCTGTGTAGAGTAAATGTTAGCTAGAGCATTAGATCCAATGCAGTGAATATATTTAATGCCTTGAGACAAGGGCATAGTTAATGTGGTTTATTTATTTTATATTATTGAGAGCAATTTAAGTGAAGGGTGCTAGAGTGAAGAACCTTTAAATTAACTTGCCAAAACTTGACCTTGCATTTGAACTTGCATTTATCTTCCTATTTCTAATGTATCCAAGTAGCACTAATGAAGAAGAGTTCATCTTTCTTACAGACTTCTTTTCAGGTGAATATAGACAACTTAGCTGTAAACAAAGGGTCTTGAGTAGAATGAGGGAATACAGGAACAGGTCATTTAGGATGTGATTTGGACTTTCTTATTCTACCAAGTATCAGTCTCACTGTTGTTGGTTGCTTACAGATTTTTAGTGCTACCGTGGTTGTATTTCAGTCTGCAAATGATTACTTTATCTGAAAAAATGTTTGGTCTTGAAAATTATGAAGTTGATTGGAATTTAAAGTTTTACTAAGCATAAATGTGAGGACTTACCTTCTTAGTCTGTAAAACATGTTTGAACAATTTTAAAGGCTCTTGTGCAAAGTGCTGAGAGGTATCTTTTTCTCACTTGCAGAATTCTTCTTCTTCTGTAGAAGATATTGAGTTAGGTGAGTCTTGTGTTCCAGTATTAATGCTAGGGAACTAGATTTATTATGTATACCTAGTTGTATTTGTTAAGAAACTTCTTCATAAGAAAATTTAACTTGTCATTTGAAAGACCTGTGACAAAAAGTCTGATCTGTTTCTCTATAAAGCTACGTACTGGAGTGGCTGAGCCAATCTCCAGTGGTATTCTTCATCAAGTCAGTAACTTTTACTGTCTTTTAGTTTGAGCAGTATATAAACACTGAGAGGTACGTATCAAGTGGAAGTTAGAGGAAACTGAAGACGTTTTTTTTGCTTAAACATTCTTCATGTTTCTCCACCCCCTCCGCCCCACATCAGCATGCTAAAAGTTATGGGACATATTTTTACATTTCTGACTAAAAGTTCCACTCATTCCTGTGTTATCTGTTTCAGATTTATCTGACCAGAAGCAAGAAATGGTTACTGCTGCTTCTTCATCAGTCTTTGTTTCTGAATTGTCTAAAGTGGCATCAGTACCCCTGTCATCCTTATCTTCTGTTATGTCTCTTCAAGTGGAAAAGGTTTCTTTGCCTTCTGCAGTGTTGGCAAATGGAGGAAATGTTTCTTTCTCTATGCCAGAAGCATGTTTAGATTGTGGAGATGGAGATATAATTATTGGGGAAGAACTTGATGAATTACTTGATTCTGTGCCTGATCCAGATGAAAGTGTAATGGTAAGACTTTTTGTTGCTTTCTTTTCAAAAGACTGCTCTTTTGAATGACATCTTGTTCTTTTTTTTTTCCTTAGTGTTTGTTTTGTTTTTCAAAGTAGACAGGTAATGAAATGTGAATTAACTTTCCTGGTTACATCGAGCTGTATTTGTGTACAGTCAACTTGACTCTCTCAGATGTGCGTGCTTGCAGATGTGTCTGTAAATGTGTCTGTAAAGATACCAGGACCCTGCAGGGCTCCGAGGACAATCACATTGGTTTTATGTGTTGGAAAAGTTAAGTGAGGTTGTAGGTGGAGGGTTGCTACTTTGAGAAATATTTCTACCAGTACTACCGCTGTGGGAGTGATACTACTTCTAGTACTATGGAAAGTGAGGCAGGCATTTGAAGTCTGGCTGATCTGTATTTGTTGCGAGTCCTCAGTGAACTGGAGATTGTTGGAGTGCCCACCCTGCGCCTGTAGAAAGTCAAATTAAGCACATGCTGATAGCTTTGCAGGACAGTAGTGCTTACACTGTGGTCTGCTAGTTCATCCACTATAATCTGTGCAATCGGAGCTTTGCCCAGGCTTGTGTCCTGCATGACCAGAAATAGCTAGATCGTAATGAGGCGAATTAAGAAATACCTTTTATATTTCTTAAAGGTATTAGAGAAATTTAGGCATTTGAGGAGTTTGAAGAGTTGTTTTTCATTACACTGTCATTCTAGAGCTAGAACAAAACAAGAAGCATACAGAGTTCCTCAACTGTGAGAATGAAAGCTCTGACTGAGCAGAGATGGCTAAATTTATTAGCAAGGTTATTGACTCTGGGTTCTGGTTCTGACAGTCATTTGGAGCCCTTGGGATCACAGTATTAAATGAGGCTCTGGCATGTTTAATTCTTTAAATAGTTATGATTTAAATTTCTCATTCAGCTATGGATGCAGCTGTAAATAAGGTTGATTACAGAAGTGGACTTGTCTTGTGTCTTTAAATAAAAAATGTTTGGACTTTTTAAAGTTTTAAGTTTTATGTGGTTTGTTTTGTGTGTTATGGTAATATAGATCATGATTGTTAAGAAAAACTAAGAAGTTTGCCATAGTGAAAGCCAAGAGGAAATACAATCCTTCAAGACAGACTGCAGTCTCACATAGTGTAGAGCCTGAGTGGTGTGTAGGCTAACAACCTGGGGATCAGACATAGCCCAAACTGTGCAGACCAGTTTGGTCAACCTGCAGACAAGGAGGGAGCTTCTTGGGGAGACAGGGAAAGAAACTCCCAAACTTGGTTGTGTGCTTAATAATGTTGCGTGGTTTTCCATGAGGTGAAGGAGGTGAATTGGCTTACACAATATCATTGGATTCAACTTGAGGATTTGTTTCAAAGCTAACTCTTAACCCCTTACTGTACTGAAATTTGAATTGTTTTCTTTTTAGTTAGAAGAAATCATGTAGGTTGGACTCTTCCTCCTTTTCACTATTGTCTTATCCTTCTAACATAATTTGGTAATTCAATTCTGATTTAGTTCACAAAAAATTCAAATCTGTTATTAAATTCGGCTAACCGAACCATTAAAATGCTTGATTCATAGAGAATTCCTTGCATTAGGGCACTGAGATGTGATTTCTGCACTTAAGTGTCCTGTAGTTCTGCACAGTACAGAAGGGTACCTCTTACTGTTGTTTTGCTGTAGGTTTACCAAAACTTGGTAGAAACTTCACTAAAAGAAAAAGTAACAGATTGTGTTCCTGAGAATTTTCTTTTTCCTCCTGTGTGTGAACACTTTTTAAAATTTCTTTTTATCCAGCAAACTACAGGTGCCAGGGGACCTATTCCTGCAGGAAGTGTAGCTCCCAGTGTTCCTTTCTCTGCCTCGCTGCTGGGGACATTGCCAGTTAGCGCAGGATTTGTTCCTTCGCCTTCTCTTTCAGAAATCTTTTCACAGCCTTTGGCTTCTTCACTGGAAAATTTTTGTTCACCATTAAGCACCTTTTCAATCAGTGACCCTAAAAGAGGTAAGAAATGAGTCTTAATATTTAACCTTATGACGAGTTAGAGTTGTGAATGAGCCAGCTGGCTTCCCTTCTTAACAAATAAATTTTCACCACTCTTCAGTAATATTTAGTACTTCCATAAAATTTGATAAGTGCTCATATTTAAGAGTACTGATGATCAGTATTGGTTGTACACAAGATTATATAAATAAAGCTGCTGTTTACTTGGGCTCTGCGTAAATATGCTCTAAGCTCCCTCTGTACTTTTTTTTTTAATCTCTTGTGGAAGTTAGTGGTTTCAGGTGAAAAAGTATAAAGAAGGAACCATGCTAACTGCAGGCTTTATTTACTTAGGTATTTATTTTAACAAAGATGTTCTTACAGCTTAAACCATTTCTGATGATTTGACGATAAACAGGAATCCCAGAAGTCTAGTATAATTGTGTTATCTGAAAATATAGCAATATTTCGTATTTGGATTTGAACTCCAGGTACTGTAATTATATAGTAAAATCATGTGAAATAGCAAGAAATAATCAGTGAACTGGAATAGAAAAGAAATAAGTTTTGTCTCTAATGACCAGTGACACAGAGCATGCTCTCTTGTTAGAATGAGGCCAAATTTACAAAGCAATATTTAAAATTCTCTAAACCCTCTTTCATTTCCTTATTTTTGCTAATATGGTATTGCTTATCTATCTACTGGTTTTGTACTGCACAGGTATCTTTATATACCTTCATCATGTCTGCAAAACTACTGCTAATGTTAATTAGATGGTTATATTGAACATGATTGCAAGAAATTTTTCGGCTGAGTTGCTTACAATGGGGCTTTTGCATAATTGGAAAAAAAAACAAACCCAACCAACCAAACAAAACCCCATAGAAAACAACAAACTTCTCTGTCAAAAAATAAATAAATAAAAAAAACACCTTTGCTTATACTTTGCAGGAATAATACATAATTTCGGGGATGGGATGTTTTGAGGAACTGAAACTTCCTTTTATTCCTTTAGATCTCTCAAGTTCAGCTTCTAGAGATGGAACACCAACTCTTAACAGTAATAATTCCCCATTGTTTGTAAGTATTTTTCGTGTTTTCTTTTACATCAATTCAAATGTTAATGCTTCACAGGCTTAACATAGACCTTAATTTTCACAGTAAAATTTTCTTTTAAGAAAAAAATGGCACTTTTTTCCATGACAGAACTGTATGTTAACAGATTTACAGTAGCTCAAAGCAGCAATAATTGAACACAGGAAAAAATAAAATAAAATACAGTTGAAGTATGAAATAACCGACCAAAGAGAGATAAAATCTCTGTATGGTGTTGCTGCCAAATGTTAGGAGTCCTGGAGAACTGTCCTAGAACAGGAACAGAGCAGAGGCTGCCTTGTGTCTAAGAATCCATCTGGTCTCTGTATTGTCATCATGCCCTGTATTTCATGCAGATACTGGCCCTGCTGGCCACTGGCTGTGTGTGGAAGGGTGGCATGAAGGATTGCATCCTTATTGGCCAAGATGGACCAACAGCCTGGCAACTGCTGCTGTTCACCCTGTACTTGCTTGGGTCTTGTTATATACTTGGTTTGCTGAGCGTATGGCTCTTGTGAAATCTGTCCCCTTTCCTAGACATGTAGTTAAGTTTCTACCTGATATTTTTGTGTGCAGTCTTTCATATGCTTTGAATAATAATTTAAATAAATTTTAAATGTAGAGAAATGAAATGAGATGGATCAAGTTAAAATACACTTTCTTCCAACAGATAAATGGCCCTAGTAGTTTGTTTGGGTCCGAAAATTACATGGGAATTGCAGGTCAAACTAGAAATGAGTTTTCAAATGCTTTTAGCAGTGCAACTGCTAATACACCTGTATCTTCAGCACTTGCGGGGAGAAACCCATTAGAAGGCACACACGAGCTAAGACAGGCCTGCCAGTTATGTTTTGTCAAAAAAGGTAAGGGGCCTTGGGACTCAATTGGGTTGATTAAAAAAAAATAAAAAATAAATAAAAATTCTAAAGCATACACTTAAAATATTCGTGTACGTAAAATACTCTTGGAATCTCAATAGCGTTCAATTCCAACTTGTTTTGGTGGATGTAGTATGATCTTATTATTAAGGAACTGGTAGAATGTTTCAAGAACTCTATCTTCTTTCTTCTTGTCTTTATTTCTTGTCCTAATAGGTTCTTGATTCCTAAAACCACGACAAATCGTCACATGCCTTCCCCAACCTGTAGGTTTACTGTGAAGGTCATTCACATTCTGTATTCACTTTCCTCCCAATGCCCAGGGTACTGTGAAGAATGACACCTTTGCTCAAGACTAAAAAAAAAAAAAACTTGCAATGCCCTCTCTGATTGGCCATGGGGAATTGAACTGCAGTTCAAAGTACCTGGTAACCTTCACATCCCATCTGTTTTATTGTTGGTTTTTTTTTTTTTTTTTTTTTCCCCAAACTAATTCTAAATCATAATCATGAGGCTTCCAAACTTTAGTAATAATTAACTCCACTGTATTGACTCAAAGGATCTTAACCTGTACTGGGTCTTAATATAACTAATCTAGGCCTGAGCTGTTGCTGTTAAACAGAGCTGTATTCTAGAAGCAATAGTTTTATTAAGACTAATCTTAAGAAAAACACAAAAACCCACACATTTTGTTTCAAGTTACAGATGTCAATAATAAAGTACAACATAGTAATTGATCTTATAAAGAATTTTATTGAGACATTTGGGGAATGAATATTGCAGTTTTAGGAACTTCTTTTTTAGGTTAAAATTATTTTTAAGAGAAAAATCCATGTCAGATCCAAGTCATATTTGAAAAGCCACAGAACTCGCTCTGCTAAAAGCCAGAGCTATAAAATATTGGTGGAAATACTTGTTTATATCTTGACTTTTTATGTAAAAACATCTATTTCTTCTGTTCTTTGCATCTCTGTCAAAGCCTGTAAATACTGCGTGCTTATACTACCTGTTAGTGAAGTTGTGCTGTGCCATCAGCTTCCCCAGGGAAAATGGGTCACACTCTTGTTTTTTGTAGTCTCTTAAATAGCAAAGTTCACTGAGCATTGCTAGTCTTCAGACTTACTCTCTGATTTCTTTCTTTCAGAAATAATATAATCTTCACCTGGGTATCATCCTAAAAACAGAGTTTAAACGTAGGCACATTTTTGCTTCCAAAATCTGGAAGCTCTGGAAGTGGCATTTTTATTTTTGGCATGTGTACTCCTTATCTAGTGTTTTGTCTGAACATAGTAGCTGTTCTAATATAAATAAATAAATAAAGCTTAAATTGGGTCATTTATGCATTCTTGGAGTTCATCAGCATTGAATTCTTGTAAATAAGCAACTTTTTGTTGTTTAAAACAAAGAGTTTAAAACCAACTTTAAAAAAAAAAAAAGTTTTAAAATAGTGTTTTGGGAACATATGCTAAGGAATTCAAAAAAAATGTAGCAATTTGTACATAGTACAAATCCTACCATAGTACTTTTAAAGTTGTAACACAGCACTCCCTCCCCAAATAACTTGTGCTTTTTATTGCCAGGACTGGTCGTTTTGTAAGTATTCATTTTTTTTCATTCCGCTTGACATGGTTGTTAATGAGTTTTAGTTCTTCAGACTTGCTGGTGCAAGTAAGAATTCAATATAACGTGTTTGTGTACTTTGCTTTTGGTTGTATGTGCCGGTCTGTGTGTGGAAATGATACAAGTATGCAGCAGTTTATGTGAATATAAGCAATTCTCTGTGATCATTTCAGGTCCTAAATTATTGGATTATGCTTACCATGCCAATTTAGAACATAAATGTAAGAAGGATATTCTTATTGGCAGAATAAAAACCTCTGAAGATAAATCATGGAAAAAAATACGTCCAAGACCAACAAAGACACAATATGTAGGACCATATTATATATGTAAAGGTATGTGTTGTTATAGACAATAAAATGTTAATGCCTATGTTCAAAGTAATGCCTTTTAGCTTTTCACAGCGAAGTATAGAACGAGTTCTTGGTCATGGAAGGTGGGGGAGAAAGTTCACTGGGCTATTTATATTTTTCAAAGGCCATGAGGGGAGCCATATTTTGATATTTTGAGGCCTTTTTCCTGTGAATTATGCATACAGTGATTACTAAGAAAAGGCAGAGTAGTAGTTCCCCTCTGATTTCTAATATTTCCCCAAAGCTTTGGTGTATCTATGTGTTACTGTTTGGCCAGCCAGCACGAGAGAGGAGTAGAGTCCAGAAAAGTGGGTCCCGCCGTCTTGACTGCAGCAGGTCTTTCAGGGTGCACCCACCTTCTCATCAGGAGTTGTATTCTCACAAAGATGCACTCTGGACAGGGAGGGACATGCAGGACAGCTTTTTCAGCTTCTTGTAGGTTAGCAAACAAACTGGTCTGGCTGTTAGGCAGGCTTGGTACACCACCCAGCCACCTGCAGCCCTCTACAGTATATTTTGAGCACTTACTATTAAAAACAACAGCAAAGCATTCATGTTAGACTTCTGCATTGTGAATTTCTGCTTATGGTGTAAGCAAGTTGACTAGTGTATTAATTAACAAATATCTATTTAAGCAGAGGTATTCTGGGCTCTCAGCATTGTTGCCTTAGAGTAGAGGAGGATAGGTGATGGAGGTGTGCATCAGCCTTTTTGAGGAGCTCTATATTTTCAAGTCATTCTGCATGAGGTTCTGCTACTGTCTGTTAGGGTTTAGTGACATGTCTGCAACAGATAGAACTTCTTTATTTAACTCTTTCAATGGAGATAGTGAAGATTTTCAGATGAACTTAAAATAGGAGTTATGTGAGAGCAGTGTCAAATTCAGTGGTGTTACTCTAGATGTTGCTGCTGAAGAGGAATGCCGATATCCAGGTCACTGCACGTTTGCGTATTGCCAAGAGGAGATAGATGTATGGACTCTGGAGCGCAAAGGAGCCTTTAGTCGAGAAGCTCTTTTTGGAGGAAATGGAAAGATCAACTTCACTGTGTCCCGACTTCTTCAAGAACATCATGGATTATTTATGTTTCTTTGTGAGGTGCTGCTTTATTTCTAATAATACAATAAGAATTGCAATAGATCATATAATTATCTGTTAAGAAGTGCTTTGGTTTGTGACTAACTTTTATATTTTGAAATGCATATTCAGTAATAATTTGAATAGCTCTAAAGTAGAAACTAGTTGAAGTCTATGATAAAATATTTAAGGTGAGGTATATTTTTAATATAAAATATATACTCTATAATTACTCGTTTTTGTATTCCAGAAATGTTTTGATCACAAACCCAGAATAATAAGCAAAAGGAACAAAGATAATTCATCTTCTTGCTCTCACCCTGCTATGCATGACTTTGAAGATAACAAGTATGTCTGAAATTTCATCTCTTTAAGTTTCAAATTAAAAGCAGAGATTTCGGGGAATTTTTGAATATCGATTTTCATTTTTTACCTGTTGATTAATTTCTCTTCCTTGCTGATTAACCGTGGTGCTTTGATGGTATTGGTAATACAAACTTACTGAACAAGGATTGTTTCATATAGCTCACTTCCAATTTAGTTATATCTTTAACAATGCATTCAAAATCAGTGGTATCAACCCTCATATTTGAATCCTACTGCTCTGTCAGTTTGTTAGTAGCTCGTCTACCTAGTGAATTGCATTGCTATGATTATATGTGTGATGTTAAATTCATATAGGATCTCATAAGTCTGCTCTTTCTTTGATCTTACTCAATTTTGCTTATTTTACTTTAGTTTTAACCCGATCAGTTAAGAACAGGTTTAATTACCTGAAATAGACTTTTAGGCCTTATTATTTCAATTGATGAAAAGTAGTGTGACAAAAGTGTCTTTCATTATTATTTGAAAGCTAAGAAAGAATTGATAGCAGTATTAGTGTTAAATGGGTTTATGATATTAAATATACTTCCATTCTTATTTAATGGAATCACAGGTGGGAGTGTTTTAATTGCTTTGTTTGTACTCTGCTTCACTCTAAGCTCTAAGAGCAAGGCTTTTACGTCGGTGCATCAACTCTTTAATGACGCTCTACAAAAGAATAAGTACTTTGTGTTTGTAATTTGATTAGACTATATACTTATATCAAGTAGACATGATATGCTTTGCCTCATGGAAACCAATGATCCGGTTGGATTGGGTTCAGTTATGTTTTGCAGAAGAGGAACCTCTGGATTTCACAAGAGCACTGATTCGTAATGTTGGTTTACTCAATCTAGGAATGATGATTAGGTGCTACTTCCTTTTGGGAAGGCTTCCGGTTTTCTGATTTCTAGTAAGAAGTGTTAAAAAGGCACTTGAATAAGCTGTGATAAGGAATGGTTATTTTATGTGGTTTTGCCACAACAAAAGTAAATCTAAGGCATATCTAAGACTGACTCTTCTTGAAACAGGTGCCTTGTCCACATTTTGCGAGAAACTATGGTGAAGTATTCCAAAATCCGCCCTTTTCAAGTTCGTTGTCAACTTGACCTGTGCAGACATGAGGTGCATTATGGCTGCTTAAGAGAGGATAAATGCTTTTATGCTCACAGTCTGGTAGAGCTTAAAGTCTGGATAATGCAGAAGGAAACAGGTATGTTCAGCAAAGTGCTCACCTTAATCTTAATCCTGCTTCTTTCTTGTCTCACTTCCTCCTGAAATAAGTAATTTGGGATCAGTGCATTGACTTTCAATCTGCTGAAACCTTTCACACAGAATATTGAATCAACAGTTGTATAAATATAATACATTGTATTGAGTAAGCCTACTAGCTTTTCAAGATCAGAAAGATTTTAATAATAAAAACTGTCAAAGCAGTTCATTTTCATCTGATTTTTTTTTTTCTTGAAATAAAACCAGAAATGTTGCACGGTTTTTGAATCCAAGTCGAATCCAAGGAAATAGGTCAATCCCAAAGTGGTACAGTGTTCCTGGGAGTTTTACTCCTTTATGTCTGTGATTTGTCCTTCAGTCTCCCTTTGAAAAAGGGATTCCCCGTTGCTTCAGCTTTCCACCTAGAATCTTGTACTGGTGTGCTAACCTAAGATGTCACACACACCTGAAAATTTTTGGAATAAGGAAGTCAGTGAGACAAGAGGTGACTGTTTCTTTGCAAATCATTGCTGTTCAGTCTCTTCTGGGCTGAGCCTTTAGAGCTCTCTGTGTGAAAGCAAAACACTAATTTTCTGTTCTTACCTGCTGCCACTACATAGCCAGGAACAGCAAATATTTATCCTGTAATTTCTATTTTTAAGTAAGAGTTCTCCAAATCTCTTGATTTGCCACAGAAGGATGTGTTTTATTTATGGAAGCATGTTTGTGCTGTCCTGATGGTTCCCCACAGACAATTAAAGCTCAGTCTCTGCACTTTGAACGATGGTCCTCTTCTGAATGTAGGGTGTGGGAAGTAAAGGAAGGCTACATCAGGAAAGAAGTATTTTACCAACCCTCAAACCAAACACAGATGACAGTCTGTTTGTGTGGAATGATAGCAAATGTTATAGTATGTGAGAACACTGTGTAGCTCTGATGGGAGCCTTAGCTGAAATAGTTGTAAGAATGGCCTTTCTGAAACAAGACCTAGTTAACAAGGCTTGTTTAAGATCTTTTTAAAGAAGGCAGGGATAATCTAGTTTCTTTCACCTGGCAATTTGAATAATTTTTTGGTGGTCTACAATAAAATCCAGGTTTTCTAAATAGCTTCTCAGTGGATAAGTATGTTATGTTTACATAAATACTCAAAGATGTATCTTATCTGAGCAATCTGTAATTAAAAAAAACTTCTGTGTTCGCTTTTCAATGTGATTATATATACAGTATTTCCATTTTGGAGGCCCCTGTGAGATTCTTACGAGTTTGTATGTATATGTATATACACATAAAAAAAAAAGTATGTAAAACATGTAAAAATAAATATAAAACATTGGGACTTGAGTATCACTCCAGTTTGGGCATTTCTGCAATTTTAGGATAGTCGTAAGTACTTTTTACCTTCCTTTACAGGTATTTCACATGATGCTATTGTTCAAGAATCAAAGAAATATTGGCAGAACATGGAAGCTAGCATACATGGATCACAGGTATTTTCATTTTGCCATGAAACAAACTCTGTAGCAACTCTGGTAATTCTTTTTCTAGGTCTGTATAATGTAGCGTATTTCAGAAATTACTTCTAACTCTCCCCGAATGATCTTTCAGTATAGCTTTTCTTGGTGCAATTATGCTTAAAATACCTGCTTTGCTTCAATCCAATTGCTTTTTTGTTTTTCTTATTCTGTCATAGGTGAAACATGAAACCTAAATGCCATTTCAAAGGCAGCTGCCATAGGGCCCTTGATGGTCTTTTGTGTAGGACCTTTATCTGTTAAGTTTATACATCATATTCATATTATCACAACTTATGTGTACATATACTTAAATCAGAAATAAATTAAATTAAAAAGGCATTATTTAAGAAATGTCTACATTTGAAATGTAAAGCTGAACCATTACAAGGCATGTAGTATAATATCTGCTTCAGGACATAGGTTGTATGCTTTTATTGTAGGGGTAATTCGTAATTATGTGTGGATTTCTTTGCAGATACAAAATACCTTTTATTGTTGTTGTTGTTTTTTTGGCTTAAGATCCTTGGGAACCAAATGAAATATGGATCACTTAATTTGAAGATGAAGTTTGTTTGTGGCCAGTGCTGGAGAAATGGTCAAGTTAATGAACCAGACAGAAACAAAAAATACTGCAGCGCAAAGGCAAGACACCCGTAAGTAAGACAGAACAGGGACAATCTTGCCTTTTTGTCAGCTGTTTAAAGCTTCTTTTGGGAAACTGTTACTGCTAAGGAAAGAAGTCATACAAGGAGCTCAAAAAGTGTATTGAAGCAGAACACAGTAAATCTTTGATGTATTGATGTATGTTAATAACTGGTAATGAGAAACGCTACAGTGACAATTTGCTTTTTTAATGATAAATTATGGTAGAGTTTCCAGCAAAATTCAGTTAAAACTTTCCTCACCTATTTGAGATTTACATAGAAACATTCGTGGCTTTCCTGGTTCTTCTTCTGTCTACACACTGTCTTTTCTTAGTAATATTTTTTTTCCATTACATGCATCCATTTTTATCTAGGTGGACCAAAGATCGCCGTGTGGTGCTAGTGATGTCTAATGAACGTAAGAAGTGGATGACTATTCGTCCTCTTCCAGCAAAGAAACAAGTGCCTCTGCAGTTTGATGTATGTTAACTTAAAACTAACCTTGTTGGTTAAGAAAATGTGGTAACTGGAGAATATCAATAATTGAGCTTTTTTCATCAGTTCTACAGAAATTCTCGTGGGAGCTGGTGGGGACGTGCTAATAGTGTTTCTGCAGAGCTCAGTCTTAACATCTGAGATCAGTCCTTTTCTGCTGCTGAAGCCCTTTCTCATCAGTGGCAGTTAGTCATTTTAAAAAGTGATTTAACTAAATTCTAACTATACAGTAAGCATTTCAGAAATGTTTTAAACATCTGTGTGCTCTGATAGTTTGGTAAGAGGCAAAAAGCAGTCATGTTACTTGCTTCAGTTTATTCTTTTTACTACGGTAAATTTTTTTTTTTTTTAGTAGAACAAACACAATTTTACTTTCCATGTGATATAAATGTGTGATTGGGGGGAGAACGCTAGCCAAGACTTAAAAAGGGTTTTCTGGTATCATTCATTTACTCTTTATATTCATAAGGAGTATTTTTTAATTCATGTTCCAGTTGTGCAATCATATTGCTTCAGGCAAGAAATGTCAATATGATGGAAACTGCTCATTTGCTCACAGTCCTGAGGAAAGAGAGATGTGGACCTATATGAAGGAGAACAGCAGTAAGTTTTAAAAAAAAAAAAAAAAAAAGTAAATATTTAAAGGCATGCTCTAAATCTTTTAATTCTTGTTCCTCAAGACGTTTTTAATCCACTTTACTCTTTTGTAGTAAGCCTTGCAGGAGCTTCTTTAATTTGAATATACTCAGGCTGGATATTCAAAAATAAATAAAATTAATGATACTATCTGTTCATGGCCCACAGTGTATTTTAGCAATAAAGAAGTTCGTATCATATTTTTTAAAGTGTTAGAAGTAGCATATTAATCTGTGTATTAATAATGTTGTTTAGTACTTATGCTCCATATTGCTTTCTGAACACACAAGGATTCTGTGGCTAGCATATGGTGGCAAGCTATTTGTGGAAGCATTCCCCTTTGTCCCCTTGCTCCTCCTTCCTGCCCTTGGGTGTTTACTGGGAATGACTATGCACATTCAGCCATGGATTTGTTATCCCATTAGAGAGTTGCAGGGCAGGAGTAATCAAAAACAGTAAGTAATACATGACATAAATGATATTGTTATGGTCTGCAAGAAAGCAAACTAAATCCAACCAAAGTTGTAGCATACTTTGTATTAGCATTTAGAAATACAGATATTAATATATCTGGTGGCATAGTTGTTGTCTTTACTCTGGGTGTCTGTTCAGAAATGTGTAACATCTTCCTTTCCACTAGATAGGCAGAAATGGTAAGTAGCCAGAGATGCATATTGCTCTTGGCTCTTATCTCTAAGTTGTGTAACTGTCTATACCGTGTCTGTCTTTTTTTTCTTCTTACCATAGATGGGAACTGAATTAAGCTTGCAAATTCAGTCATTTATCTAGTATTCTCAAACTCTTGCCTTAATTGCTAATTACTTATTTTAGCTTCTGCTCTCATTAGTTCAAGACTTGGAGCAGTTGTATGACATATGGCTAAAAAGTCAAAAACCAGAAAAAGGAGAGGATACAGCTGCTCAGGCAAATAAAGAAAATGGGAAACAAATTCACATGCCAACTGACTATGCTGAAGTTACAGTAAGTAATCATAGATGTAATTCTGAATTCAAGTGCCTGTTCCTTTCCCTCCAGTCAGTAACACACTGTTGTCCCTACTTTCTTGGTGCTTCTTTAGATGATACTGGCTACGCTAAATGAAAACTATGAGACTGTAGAGCAGTCTTCTGAAGCCTATAAAGCCAGTGAAGTTCATAAACTAAAGGTGGTTGTTTAAGTAGGTGTATTTGATGAGCTAAACACCAGGCCAACATAAAGAATACATTTAAAATGTATTAGGAACAGTTCTGTACTTATTATATTCTCAATGTTTTGTTTTCAAATTCCTGATAAAACAGGTGGATTTTCACTGTTGGATGTGTGGGAAGAACTGTAATAGTGAGAAACAATGGCAGGGTCACATTTCTTCTGAGAAGCATAAAGAAAAGGTTTTCCACACTGAGGATGATCAAAACTGCTGGCAGTATCGCTTTCCAACTGGATATTTTAGCATTTGTGATAGGTAGGTGTTTTTTTTTAAGATGTCAAAAATGCTGAAGAATGACAGTTCACAGTGTAAATAATTAGTGCAGTTACTAGTTTTAACATGAGAACATGAGATGTTCTAATATTTCTTGCTTTGCATATATCTTTCAACAAGAAAATAAGTAATGGACAGTATTTTAGCATGCACTGTTATAACTCTGGGAGTGACAAGCTTCCTAAGTGCGGAACCGAATGAATCGCTTGTGTGGCCTTCATAAAGGGCCACAAGTTAATTGCAGCTGGGCAAAACGTTGTCAAAAAATACTGTTGTTATTACAAGTTTATGTAGGAATCTGCCTTCTGTTACCTGTGGAACACAAGAACAGTACCGAGCTGGATACTGTTATTGGAGCTTTAAGGCAAGTAGAAACTTTGTTGGCACAGACCTGTGTGTTTTTTTTTCCCCCCTCCCACCCCCCATGCTTTTGGTTGTACATTTTGATGCTCCCTTTGCTGCTCTTAAATGCAGCCTGTTTTACCTGACTGTAGTAGATTTTGGTAAGCCGGATGGCAGTTCCTTCCACTGTTGGAATCTTCTTGGAAGGCTGAAACCTTGGGTATCTGCATTTTGGAGTTAAAAGTTCACTGTGCTGGTCCAGTGATGTTTGTTATTCAGTATCAAGTTAAAGATTTTGAATGTTTTAGAGATTTAGAAAAAATGCATAGCATATAAAGCAAGTTATTTTGTGTGGGCGGTCTTTGTATGGAAGTTTACATGCCCCCTTTACTAAACTTTTAGTAACATCCTAAATGTATTTGATGTTTTGTATGCTAATGGACCTCAACGGTGCAGTATAAAGTGAATATAAGCTGGTCACTTAATGGAAAAATACTAGAATAAAATGAATTCTTAAGTCATACTGAGTACTTCAAAACCAAACTTAGTTAGCAAAGGGAAAATATTTTTTAATAGAAATTGTTTTTGAACAAAAGTAGTTTATCTTAGTGCATTAGATGTTAAGATATTAATTTAACTGATAATTTGACCTTACCAAATTAAAGATGTCAAGCATTAAATGACTCAGTAAAGTAGGAGCATGAAGAGCAGAAAGAAAAGTCAACTCTTCTCTGCAAATACATTACAGCTACTGTCTTACTTAAAAGGTAAAATACTCTTCTAGTTGGGTTTTTATCCTTAAGGTTTTAGTGTATCTGAGACACATGACCAGGGGAAAATACCTAGATTCAATAGTTGTCATGATAATGTTATAAAAACACTATTCGAAATGTGTCTTAACAGATATATGGCTGGTACTTGCACTGAAGGAAACAACTGTAAATTTGCCCATGGAAATGCTGAACTCCATGAGTGGGAAGAAAGAAGACAAGTTTTAAGAATGAAGCTCAGCAAAGCAAGAAAAGACCACTTGATTGCTCCCAGTGATAATGACTTTGGAAAATATAGTTTTTTGTTTAAAGATTTAAACTAATACTGAGATGACATATACATGTTACCAGCTGGAAGCATAAACCAGAGAATTTGACATTAATCAAAGGCATGTGACAGAAAAGCTGCAGGTTTTCTGCTTTTATTGGCATATATTGTTCCTCCTGAACAGCAAAAATATAGTAGATTTAGGGGGATTGAGTTGGACCTGTCTATGCTCTCATGAAACAGAGTGGTGATTAAAAAAAATCTGAAGTATTACGTGCTTACTCACCTCCTGTTGGACAGAAAGTTAGGGAATAGAAGGGGGGAAGAGAGGTTATAATGTCTAGGAAGCCCCCCTAGTATCAATCCCTCAGTTGAAAAACTTTAAGGCATCAAGGTTTTACAAAAGTGAGTGTTATAGGCTAAGAAGAAAATGATGAATGAAAATTCTTCAGATCTTTTAATGGAGAGGATTTGTTTAAAACAAAGTTTGCTACTTATCTATATGTAGGTTGCTAAAAAGGATTTTCTTATTAAAGATTTTAAACAAAATAACCATTTAACTACAGTATATGTTGAATGGGTATTTTTTTCTCTATTTGTATGTTTCAATATCATTTACTGAAAAAGGATCTTGAGAGGAAAAATGTATTAATTTTTGAAAATGAAGTAGTTAAAATTGTTTCTTGGTCTTTGCTGTTTAAATGATGATTTTGAAAGATTACACTTGTATGTCAGTATTGTGTATTATTGTATGGACTAATGTTGCCTGTAATAAAGAGAACTTTACACAAAGCTGTTTTTCTGCATGTAGCTTCTCAGGACTGAGATTTTGTAAAAACAAACAATGATTTGCCTATTAGCAAAAGCTTGAGCACCTATAGCTAAAATTTAGAAAGTTGGTATCTGTATTGCCGGCTGCTTGTTTACAGTTTTCTTTATTGGCATCAACTCTTTGGACTCATCACATTATTGAAATAACAAAAATGGCCAGCTTACTTGCAAAGTTAGATGAGTGTTTTGTAGCTATGTGGTGCTGGGACATGTTTTCAGGCTTTTGACTTGGGCGTGATCAACACCTCAGCTCTAAGGTGTGTGGTGCTCAAGATTCCCGCAGACCACAGGTAATGGAAGCCATCCACAGGCTGAGATCACTTCTGATAACTGAGCCTTTGGGCTTTTTATGGTCACTGGAGCTCCTGTTTGTTTCATTTTGGCTTCTCTGCAGATCATACTTCCAACTTCAATTTTGTGTTAATTCAGTGTTTTTTTTTTTTTTTTTTTTTTTAAATGAAGCTTCTTTCAGTCATTCAAAATAACTAAAATGAGGTTTCTCCTCCCTTCTTTTATTCCCCATGCCTTACCTCTCCCTCCTCTGAAGAGTATTTTTATTCTCTATTAGCTCACCTAATTCGAAGAGCTTTAAGAATGACTTGAGTAGTTTGGATGTAGTCATTGGCAATATATTGTGTATGTAAAAAGTGTTGAACCAAAGTTCAGTGATACCCATGCAAGTGACAAGCCTGGATGTTATTTCCCTTTCACGAACTAAAAGCACAATGAATAATACTAAACCAACACCCTCAGCATGGGAACTTGTGTAGTAACTGTTCCTTGCAGACCCAGCTGGGGTGCATTTGAATACAATGTACAATATGCACACAAAATTAGCTTGGTGCTTAAAATACCACCTGTTGCGATGCTAATTTTTTACATTGTTTGTAATAAAGTGAGCTTGAAATAGAATACTATGACACTGTTATTTCTGTGACAAAACCTGTTTGTATCGTGTGCCTTTCTGACTTGTTTTCTCAATTTTATGCTTCTCAATTTTATGCTTTCCTTGTTTCATGTAAGTGCTCTGTAAATTATTGGAAGTAATCCTAGACAAAACTAAATATGAAAGCCTTGTTCTGTACGGACGGTGTGAGAGCTTTAATTAATCCATGGGGAGCGGGGGGGACAGCTAGCGGGGGGGGCGTGCGGTCCTGTGAGGAGCGGAGCGACCCCCTGAGGAGGAGGAGCTACCTGAGGTGGAGGAGGAAAGGCGCAGCCTCCCGGCCGCCTCTGCGCCTGCTCGGGGCGGCGCGACGTGGCGGCGGCGGGTTCGCCGGCTGCCGGGCGGGCGGCGGGGAGCTCCCGGGGCCCGGTGTCCTGCAGGCCGGCCCCGCCCCGCCGCGCCCCGCCCGGGGGCGATGTCGTTATGCGGCGGCCCCGGCCCCGGCCCCGCGGCTGCCTCCAGCCCGCGGCCCCGCGCCGCCCGCATGGCGCGGCGGCCCGAGCTGCTGTGCGGCGCTGCCATCGCGCTGGGCTGCGCCTTCCTCGTCGCCCTCAAAGTCACCTGCAGGTAATGGCGGGCGGGGGTCGGTGGCCCCGGCCGGCGGGGGGGAACGGGAGGGCTCGGTCCCCGGGAGGTACCACAGCTGGGCCACGCGATTCTGGGCCCTAAATCGGGATCCGGGTGCTGCGGATGGGATTTTAGGGCACGGTGACTCCCGGTGCGCGCTGTGCTGGGGTAAGGACGCTGCTTTGGGGTCCGGGTTTGGGAGTGAGGAAGGTGGTGCGGGGCCGGCCGCCCCCCTGCTGTGCAGTGGCCGACGAGTGTTGGCTGAGGGGCCCTGCCCGCAGGTAACGTGGCCAGAAACGCCGAGGCCTGCTCAGTGCTCCTCCCGTGGGGCTGCCCGAACCAGGACGGACCTTAAGGCTTTGGTCAGTATCATGCCTCCAGTGACCGTTGACCCACAGTCACTGGACGCTCAATCGCCTCCCTGTTCAACTGTTCATTACTAAAACTTACATCATACATTTTTATTATTATTTTTTTTTCCCTGTGCTCGACACTTACTGTGATGCTTCTGTTCTCTTCCTGTGCCCCTTTCTTCAAAAACTTGCACGTACCTTTCATTTCATTCCTAGCTGTATATGAAAGCTGACAAGTTGCTCCTGGAATGAGCTTCTCACTGCCCTATGCTCTCCACAGGAAATTTGGTTACGGTGTTTTGGCTTTTCATACTGTAGTCAGACAGAAAAGCTAATATTGGGAAAATGTTCTGCGTTGTGTTGCTACCAAAAACAGAAAATTAAAGTGTACAAATTCCATGTGCGATTTGGAGGATGGTTAATTGTACATGTTAACTATGACTATAATGCTTAATTTCTCAGTGCACATTAGTTCAGTTTGTAATCAAGTCTCAGCACCAAAGTACAGTTACATGTTGTAAGTGACAGGAAATTCTACAACCCATGAATAAAGTGTATGGAAGGGAAAATTCCCTTACTACGAGGGAATCTGCTAGTAGGGACCAATCAAGGTATTGCAGGTTTGTAGACACTCAGGGAACAGCCAGCTGCAGCCTGAGCTAACGTGTAATTGTGGAAAGCCTGCGGCGTAGAGCCTGAACTATTTCTGGCACCATGCAAATGTCTTTTGAAGCAGCCTGACAACTCAGAGGACTTGGCAGGCGAGGGGCGTGATCTGAAACACGCTTGCGTGTGCTTTCTGTTATTATCAGGTTGTTCTGCTGAATTGAGGCTTAGTTTGTATGTAAAAACTATGTGAAGGTCCTGTGCTATACATCAGAGGGAGGCACTATTGAGCAAATCAGAGTAAGAAGCTGGTGGCTCTTTGTTTGTTGTGTGCTGCTTTTTTTTTCACAGAATCATCTAGGTTGGAAGAGACCTCCAAGATCATCGAGTCCAACCTCTGACCTAACACTAACAAGTCCTCCACTAAACCATATCCCTAAGCTCTACATCTAAACATCTTTTAAAGACCTCCAGGGATGGTGACCCAACCACTTCCCTGGGCAGCCTATTCCAATGCCTAACAACCCTTTCGGTAAAGAAGTTCTTCCTAAGATCCAACCTAAACCTCCCCTGGCGCAACTTAAGCCCATTCCCCCTCGTCCTGTCACCAGGCACGTGGGAGAACAGAGCAACCCCACCTCGCTACAGCCTCCTTTAAGGTACCTGTAGAGTGCGATAAGGTCGCCCCTGAGCCTCCTCTTCTCCAGGCTAAATAGTCCCAGCTCCCTCAGCCGCTCCTCGTAGGACTTGTTCTCCAGACCCCTCACCAGCTTCGTAGCCCTTCTCTGGACTCGCTCAAGCACCTCCATGTCCTTCTTGTAGTGAGGGGCCCAAAACTGAACACAGTACTCGAGGTGCGGCCTCACCAGAGCCAAGTACAGGGGGACAGTCACTTCCCTGGACCTGCTGGCCACGCTGTTTCTTATGCAAGCCAGGATGCTGTTGGCCTTCTTGGCTGCCTGAGCACACTGCTGGCTCATATTCAGCTGGCTATCAACCATCACTCCCAGGTCCTTCTCTGACAGGCAGCTCTCCAACCCCTCATCTCCCAGCCTGTAGCTCTGCTTGGGGTTGTTGTGCCCCAGGTGCAGGACCCTGCACTTGGCCTTGTTGAACTTCATACCGCTGGCCTCGGCCCATCGGTGCAGCCTATCCAGATCTTCCTGCAGAGCCTTCCTACCCTCGAGCAGGTCGACACACGCACCTAACTTGGTGTCGTCTGCAAACTTACTGAGGGTGCACTCGACCCCCTCATCCAGATCATCGATGAAGATGTTAAAGAGGACTGGTCCCAGTACCGAGCCCTGGGGGACTCCACTAGTGACCGTCCTCCAACTGGATTTGACTCCATTCACCACAACTCTCTGGGCCCAGCCAATTTCTAACCCGACGAAGCGTACACCAGTCCAAGCCATGGGCAGCCAGTTTCCTGAGGAGAATGCTGTGGGGAAGGGTCTCAAAAGCCTTGCTGAAGTCAAGGTAGACCACATCCACAGCCTTTCCCTCATCCTCCAAGCGTGTCACCTTGTCACAGAAGGAGATCAGGTTCGTCAAGCAGGACCTGCCCTTCTTAAACCCATGCTGACTGGGCCTGATCGCCTGCTTGCCCTGCAACTGCCGCATGATGACACTCAAGATAATCTGCTCCATGATCTTCCCTGGCACTGAGGTCAAACTAACAGGCCTGTAGTTCCCTGGGTCTACCTCCGGCCCTTCTTGTAGATGGGCGTCACGTTTGCTATCCGCCAGTCAAGTGGGACCTCCCCCGATAGCCAGGACTGTTGATAAATTCATAATTGCTAGAGGTTGTTTTTTTTTTTTTTTTTTTTCCTCCTATTTGAGGATAGACATGCAGTTCCTGACTCATTTGTGCCATGGTATATCTTCTGTTTACCTATTTTACACATTTACTTTAGAGCCAATTTCCTATCTCATTTTTAAGGCTTATGCTATCATACCCTATGTCCAGCTATCTGCAGACCCACCGTAACTCTTGAACCAATTGTCCACTTCCAGTTTAATCCAGTAGAGGAAGCAAAGGTTTTTAAGCAGTGTAATGAAAACGGACAACCTGAATATGTGTAATAGGAGAAATACTCATTTAATGTCTCCTTAGAAGCAGGTGTCAGTGTGAGGTTAATGCTTACGGGCTGTGTTTGGCTTTCAGTGCCTACTCAGCATGTGGTGGCTGAGTTGGGGTAGTGCTTCTGTGTGGGGAAGAATGGCTTAGCTAAAAGTGGGGTGCAGGAGTGGGAGGGAAACGAGAACTGATTTGAAGGGAGCTAAGAAACCAACGGCTGTGGAAGAAGGGTTAGTGAGGGGGGAGACAAGGACCAAAGATAGAAGTCCATGGGACAAATGAGATTTTTGGCCATCTGCGTGCAAACAAATTGGTTTGTGAGTAGTGGAATTAATGAATTGTGAACATGAGGAACCAGTTTGTGTTTTAAAAACTCAGGATTTGATATGAAAACAGCCTCTTAGTTTGAATTAAGAACTTCTATAGCTTTTAGAAACTTTTACGTGTTGAGCTTTAATTATGTGCTAAATAACATGGAAGTGAGAGAGGAGTTGTTGGTTTTGTGGATCTGTTTTGTTAAAACACAGGTACCAACCCGGGCGAATGTAAGATTTGAAAATGTAGCAGTGTTACAAAGAGGTTGCTTAACGTATGAATTTAGCAGTGTTCAGGGCTCAATAATTTATTGGTTACTAACATTCTAACCTGAAAAGAATAAAAAGAGGTAAAAATAAAAGGATTTTTATGTTTATCTTTTTGTTGTGATGCAAGGCAAAGGAATGCATAAGCTTTCTTAAAACTTCATGTCAAGGAGAAACTATGGCAAAATTGATCAGAACAGTGATGTGGTCCAGTTTTTAATCTAATTTGCTGTAGTGTAAATATAGCTAGTTTAAGAGAACTAAGAAAATATCAAAAATAATACAATCATACACCTGTGTTTAAGGCAGTTTATACCACTAAACACTTCTGAACACGTTGGAAATGCTGAATTTTGGAATGGTTGATTCTAGATTTGATAGAAAGCAGTTTCCTGAGCACCTGGTTTATGCTCTTAGTATTATTGGTCAAATTTGTTTCTCTTAAGAAACTTGGTCTATCAAAATCTTACATTGTATAGTCTTTAAAGCACTTATCAGTAAGTTCTTTTTGCTGAAGAGGAAACATGCCCTGAACAGAGTTTGCGGTCCCTGCTCTACTCACTGACATCAGTGAAGTAAACTAATACACATTTATATAATGCTAACAGTCATTAGTAAAACAAGTATTTTTTCATAATACAGTACGAAAGAAGCATAGAACACTTCAAAGCATAAGCACAGTAATAGTCTCTGTTCATACAGACATCACAAAACTTTATGACCAGCGTCTCTTCTCTTATCAGGGTGCTGTTACCTAAAGTACAAGTGTTAAAAGGGGATGAGGCCAGGGAAGAAATCCAAAGAAATCACTCTTCCTGGTAATTTTATCATCTGCAGCAACCAGCAATAAGAGTGTGAGCTAACACACCCATAAACGTAGTGCATGTTATGACAGCGTGACTTTCTGAAGCTTGTTAATAAGGGTAATCACTAGATTTTACGTTATTTCTTGAAACTAACTCAGATAATTGAAATTGTAGTCATTTTGCATCAATTCTTAAAGTTTTGTCATTGCATGACATTCACTAGTGTGAATGAGGGCTTTGGGCACACTTTTTAAAACTCCTATTGTACAGTGTCAATGAGCCCTCTTAACTTCCTTCCCACAGCCGAGCAAAAGACGTAACAATGCCAGCAAAGCTTCCCGTTAATTTCTTCTCCACGAGCTCTCCAGTCATTGATCTTTTCCGGGGACAATTAGACTATGCAGATCACCTTCGTCAGGATTCGGAAATCGCATTGTATTTCTTCTATGCACCGTGGTGTGGGCAGTCTGTTGCAGCAAGAGAAGAAATAGAACGTGTGGCCAGCAGGTTGTCAGACCAGGTAACTCTAGAGAAGATGCGAATCTTAAATGTGACCTGATTGCTTCTGTTTAGAGATTAAAGAGCTAATTTCTGTCAGCCTACGGGGACCAGTAAGACCTGAATGTCCGTATTTTTGAGTAACTCAGCTAGCCATCTTTACATACACAGTGTTAGAATAAATGGAGAAAACCGGTGTTATTTCTGCTTCTGGATGGGGAGCCCTGCAAGTGTCTTCTTAAAAGTGTTTCTGGATTTATGTGTGTGTCTTCAGACACAAACTACAGGGAGTTTGCCTCCAGGTCCACTATCACCGGAGACAACATACAAGGCCTTGCAGCCCTTGCATTGCTGTCAGTTGGTTACCTCTGAACACAGATACAGCTGTCCGAAACCTCCACTCATTAAGCTCCTTCATGCAGAATAAGTTATCAATATGGGTTATGACAAAGTAAATTTGGAGGATTTAGGTTAGGAAGCTTAAAAACTAGAAATAAAAGTGACCATAACAGATTGCTATTACAAAGAAGTGGCCAACAAAAGCTGGAAAACAAAACAAACAAACAAAAAAAAACAACTTGAATGATAGAATTAAGAGGAACAGATACGGAATACTGCCTTGAAAAGTCATTTTAAAATAGCAGATGGAATGGATTGGGAAAAAACATGCTAGGTAAAGAAAGTCACAATAATTTACTTTGCTAGCTGTGAGTTTTTATTTGCTTTGCAGGTGCTGTTTGTGGCCATTAATTGCTGGTGGAACCAGGGGAAATGTAGGAAGCAGAAGCATTTCTTTTATTTTCCTGTGATACACTTATACCACCGGAGGTAAGAGTTTCATACATACAGTCTGGCTTTTTTACTGGTACTTTGCGAAACCAGAAGTATTTTATAAAATGTTGCATTTTCAAGGTGCTGCATCTACAGTTATAATAAACAGCTGAAGAGGAGGAGTTTCTGAGTCAAGCTACTTAGGTGTTGAGAAGGGCTGTAAATGTCAGTTAAATGATGTGCTACTCAGTTCTTCATCGTTCAGGAAAATTTGTAGTGCACATGCATCTCCTGGATATTCTCTCTCCAAAAAATTCAGATTTATGTTTTTATTTTAGATTTCTGCTTGCTCTGTAGGTGGATTATATTAACTGGTCCCAATGTTTAGCAGCAGCCAAGTATGTATTTAAGGGCTGTTGGAGGTAGTGGAATGTAGGTGCATGTTTAAATGCAACTGTATGCCGAAGCTGTTCTTCGAAATTTGAATTTCACACTCAATTTTTTATTCTCTAGATGTTGAGATGCCATCATATAGTATTCTATATAATCTCAATTTTATTTTTCTAGTATTTGTATGTATTAGCCCTTTTTATATGTGTATGTGTAGAGCAGCAAACACTTTTCTAATGATAGGTACAATAGCGCTGTACCTATGCTGTGTAGTTTCTCACATTTTTGCTTGTGCACCCAAGTCTTGCACTGCAGCTCTCTTCCGTTACAGAGGCTGATTTTGTTTGGTTTGGGGAATTATAAATTGAGGAGAAGCAATCCCTATCTTTGTCAGCTGGACTTTGAATGGTACTAACATAATTCGAACTGTAAAAACAAGCAAACAAAGAAACAAACAAACACTGCTAGCAACAGAGAAACAAATCCTTACGTTTGTCCAGAATCTTATTTGGACATTCCTTGAGTTAAAATAACTTTATCTTGAAATAACAACATGTTAGATGGGTAAACTTGGATCCTGTCAGTAAATGATTGGTAATCCCTAAGCAGAGGTACAACAAAATGAGAAGTAAATTCATATTGATAGCCTCATACATCCCCCAGAGGGCAATACGCCCCTCATGTCTGAGGTATTAAACCTCTGAGGTTGTTTATGGTGCACGTGACGTGTCGAAGAGGTGCATGTTGCTATTAAGGCAAAGATTTGTAATAAAACAAAGTAGGATATAGGTTAATCTAGCAGGCTCTAAAAAAACATTCCAAAACATTTGCACATAGGTATCTCAATGCAGGTTTGAGTTTTTTTGTGTGTATGTATATAAACTGTATTAAACAAAAAGGATCACATTAAATTGCTCAATGGGAACGGACTAATTCCTCGTGCTTTTATGTTTGATTTCTTTTTAGGCTGTGATGCTTTGTCCAACCTAGTGATAGCAAATCAGATGCAGGCTTTCAAGGTGATGGAGGAGCTCTGGAGGCCATAGCCCCAGAGCCCCCCTGTTTTAGAACCACCTAACGTAGTGTGGGCTGGTCATGGGTGGTTGGGAGGAAGCTGTCAGTCTGTCTGTCAGCTGTGCAACTGGATTTGCCCATGGCTTACTGAGGGATACTTGTAAATGTCTCTGTAAAGAGATCTTGCACTTTTTCAGGTTGATACTGTTTGAGCTAGTCTAAAGATGTAAAAATTAAAGTGAAAATAGTAGCCTTTTTTCAGATCTGTATTTTTAAGTCACATGTATTTACTTGGGCAAAGTAGGAAGATGTCTATGATTACCTAAGTCATTCCTGGCTTTTACCAGCTTCTGCAATGGCATTCAGAAGTGGTCCACATCCCTTTGTCCCCACCAATGCATCATGCCTACCCGTAGTCACTGCAATTTCAGCTGAGGATTGTAAGCTGTACTTCAGTAACACTTGTGTAAACACAGCTCCTCTATCAGTTAAAGAAGCCACTGACAATTGGAGGCAGTTCCCAAGAGGCTGAGCATGCTGCTTGTATAACTCCTCTCTCTGCCACCCTCAGCAGGGACTCTTTCTATTGTTAATTTAAGTCTTAATACTTTATTATTTTTTTTTGGTACTAGTTTTGGACCAATTGAATACAAAGGCCCTATGAGTGCTGTTTATATTGAAAAGTTTGTTCGCCGGGTGATGACACCGCTACTCTACATCTCGTCTCGATCGAAATTACTAGATTTCCTCTCAAATTACGAGGTACTTGTCTCTCTTCTCTAGCTTTTCTCGGTGGTTCAGAAAGAATTTGACTTGTTTTACGATTAAATTTGATCTTCTCCAAAGTACTAGTTTCTTTCCAGAATCTTGAAATCAGTGCCATGTAAATTTTGTTGAAATCATAAATACATGAAATGACAAATTCATAATGCTAGTTCCCTGTGTAGTGCTTACCATAATTTAGTTATGCTGTTAATTTGCAGTACTTTAGTACGCAGAGGCAAGAATCATCATTGTTACCTCATGAGAAAAAAATAAATAAACACATGAACAAGAAAAATGGGAGAAATCTTTTCCCAAAAAATCTTGCAGTCTGTTGGAAAAATATCTGAGAAATATGTAATAATTGTTTTATTTTTTAAAGGACTATTAAACCTTTCTAATAAGATAAGTCTGTAAAGTAAAAACAAATATGAAATCAGTTAAAATAATGGCTTCTAAACTCTTTGTATGCTCTTACTTCGTGATCTCAATCCATTGGTGCCCCGTGTTTAATTAATTTTCATTTTTTTTGTGTTTGGAGGTGTCACAATGGGTAACAGTACTAGTGGGTTCGTAACTTCCAAGTGGACAAAACACACTTTGACCAGAGCCATTGGTAATCCCTTTGTAACTGTTCATTCCTGTAGTGCACAGTGGGAAATAATGTAATGTTACTAAACTCCCAGCTACTGGGGCAGAATGGAAGACCTACACGACCAAGTGATTCTGTAGTAGCGGCCAGCACACGAGGGGCTTTCCAGTGTTTCGGAACGAAGCCAAATTCCTCGTTGAGTTAATGCCTGTTCTGCAACAGGATGGAGTAAGATGTGTGCTGTTAGGTGAGAGCTGCCGTGGCAGAAGGGGGTACATGCTTGCAGTTACCATGGGTAGGTGCTGTGCTCGTTGTTGTTTAGTTCATCCAGCTAGAGCTACTCATGGGTGTCGTTTGCCAGTGTTTCAGCAGGGACTTGGAGTCAGGAGTAGTGAGATTCTTTCTGGGATTGCAAGCAATTCTGTTGTCCTTCCTGTGCTTCTGTTTGCCAGTCTAAAGCTTCGTTACTGGTTTCTACCTCCTTTGAAAACAGCCGTGCTTGGGTTTTGGGAATCGGGGCTGTGTTCTGTGAATTATTCTCGGTAGTCTGCAAAGGGCAGCTAATAAGCATAGTGCTGGTAAGCTGAAATTCGCTTTATAGTAGGATGTGCACTTCCACTGGAACAGACTAAAATAGAAGAAATCTATGGTGGGAAACCTTTTTTTTTTTTTTTTTTTGGAAATACTGCTTAACAATCAAACGTCTGTTTGTATTTATAGGCTATGTTCAAACTTCCTTGCTTCCTGTGCTTTAATTCTGTGGCTCCAAGTTCCCAGTCTCTACGTTCAGTATTTTATTTGTTCTTTTTGCTTGAAAGGACTAAGAGTTTTCTGAGCTGTTGTGATGCCCTGCATTCATTTAAGGCTGAGATTATTCCCCAGCTGGTGGCACTAGGTACCCAGGGTCTTGCCTCTCTAAAGTTAAATCAAAGGGGGGGTAGGGGAAGGGGATACTGCGTGGGGTGCCTGCTGTGTTTGTCAGATCTGTTCAGGGAACAAGTGGTGGTTTTACTGTGCTGGGCAGCTGAACTCCACCACAACCACTCTCTCACTCCCCCTCCTTAGAAGAGGAGGGGAAGAAATCAAGGAAAGAACAACTCACAGGTTGAGATAATTTAATTAAAGGGAGGAAGAAAATATTAAGGAAAGATTATTATTAATTAAACAATTTAACTAAAGGGTAAAAAGGGAAAAAAGGGAAAGGGAGGGGGAAGGGAAAAAACAAAACAAGTAAAGGCTATGTGGAAGTGCAGAGGAAAGAAATTACTCTCTACTTCCCACAAATGAGCGATGCCTGACCACGTCCTTGAAGCAGGGCCTCAACGCACGTAGCCGGTGTTCGTGAGGAGGACAGACGTTTTCACAACAAAAGCCCACCATTCCCGTCATCTTCCTTCTTCCACCTTTTATTGCTGAGTGTGACACCATATGTTATGGAATATCTCCTTGGTTGGTTTAGGTCAGCTGCCCTGGTGATGTTTCTTTCTCACTTTTTGCCCACCCCCAGGAGGGTTGGAGAAAGTCCTGATGCTGTGCCAGCCCTGCTCAGCAGCAGACACAACACTGGTGTGATACCACTGCTGTTCTAGCTACAAGTGCAGAGCATGGCACTGTATGGGCTGCTGCAGGGAAAGTTAACATCCCAGCCAGACCCAGTACAAGACACATGCTAGTGCAAGTCCACTGAGCACAGTGAGAAGAGCGAATGCTTAATGAGCAGCAGCTGGGATACAGAGAAGACCAAGAAATAGAGAATTGTGTAGGAAAATGGATGGAGAAAGGAACCTAGGCACAAAGGAAAAATATATTTTAAAACAGAAATAGATGTTTCATTATTTGAAAAGGTGAAAAATGTGAATATTTTCTAATGGTTTCCAAGCAAGTTGAAGAACTTCATACCTTTTGTAGGAGAAGATACAACCCAGGAGGTAATTCCTGTGTTTAAAAAGTGAGAAAGCCAGAGATCTGACTAGATTACAGGAAATGCATGCATGACATGAACTAATTGCTATTTTGAGAGCCTATTTTCTTGGCTACTGTCTTGCTTTGAGTTTGATATTTTATATATAAAAAGGGTTAGTTTTCATCAAGGACAGAGGACTGTAAGGAGTAGATCTTTGGGACATTCTGATCAGTCTCTGCTGCTTGATCTCTTCTTTGTTATTTCTTCATTGAAAAGCTAATTAATTTGGAGTTCACAATAGTTTCTGAAAGATTTGTCATTAGTATCTAATCTTCAATCGTGTGTCCTGCTAGAAAATATGTTCTGCAGACTTAGGTTAGGGATATTTACTTTTCACTCGAAAACTTCTGTCAATCATAGAATGGGTTGGGTTGGAAGGGACCTTAAAACCCACCCGGTTCCCCCCTTCTGCCATGGGCAGGGACACCTCCCATTACATCAGGGTGCCCAGGTCCCCATCCAGCCTGGCCTTGAACACCTCCAGGGATGGAGCAGCCACAGCTTCTCTGGGCAGCCTTGGTCAGGGCCTCACCACGCTCTGAGTGAAGAATTTCTTCCTACCATCTAATTTAACTCTCCTCTCTTTTAGTTTAGAACCATTCCTCCTTGTCCTGTCATTGTCTGACGGAGCGATAAGTTGCTCTCCCTCTTTTTCATAAGCCCCCTTTAGGTATTGAAAAGCTGTAGTGAGGTCCCGAGTCTTCTCTTCAGGCTGAACAGCCCCAGCTCCATCAGCCTCTCCTTGCAGGAGAGGTGCTCCAGCCCCTTGATCATCTTTGTGGCCCTCCTCTGAACCTGCTCTAACAGCCCCACATCTTGCTTGTGCTGGGGGCCCCAAACCTGGTCGCAGGACTCCAGGCGGGACTTGCCCAGGGCAGAGCAGAGGGGGACAGTCCCCTCCCTTGACCTGCCGGCCAGTCCTCTGTTGTTGCAGCCCAGGATGCAGTTGCCCTTCGGGGCTGCAAGCACGGGCTGCTGGCTCATGTCAAGCTTTTCACCCACCAGAACCCCCCAAGTCTTTTTCTGCAGGGCTGCTCTCGGTGAGTTCCTCTCCCAGTCTGTACTCACGTCCAGGATTGCCGCAGCCCTGGTGCAAAAAGGATGTTTTTGAAGCTGATCCCGACTGCACTGAGCCAGTGCCTGTTCTTGGCTGTTTCATTCCACTTCTGCCATATCTGCTCTTAAAGACCTACTGGTGGTAAGGTCTCCTATATTTTCTGTCCAAGGATAGCACTATGTAGAATTTGGAGTACACAATAAGTTGGTAAGTTATTAGTAGGTGAGTGATTAATACACATAGTGTCATGTTGAGCAGGAGGTCTGCTCAGCATGTATTTCCATGCTAATCTAATGTGTTGCTGTGCTTATCTTGTTTCCGAGGGCATTTTATTATTGACTGTCAATTTACTGATAGCTGGGACTTCAAACCTGGGATTGTCCTTTTCCATTTAATCTGTAAAGCTTTTTATGCTTTAATCATGTGCTCAAATTCCAGTAGTCAGTTTTTGACAGAAAAAGGGTCTAGCAAGGCAAATCAGGAGCTCTACCCACACTCAAATCAGGTGCTGAAATCCATTAGCATATTAACATGCTTGAACTAGAAAAGCCTGTGAAGGTATCAAATATTTACATCACTTTATGTAAGTTAAAGCATATCAAGAGATACTGCAATCTAGGAGTTTGTCTTGTATTCAATTTTTAATTAGCATGTTTTTATTTCCAAGAAATGTTGATGAACACAATCCAGCTCAAAATGAAGGCGAAGTTGGTGTCGTTTTATGGTGTCCATTCCCCAAGTGATGAACATGTTGATGACACAAGAGGGCGCTCAAACGCTATGGAAAATGTTGACTCGAAAGTTGAGATTCTGCATTTTCTGATGCTGATTAGGTTTTTTATTGTTCGTGGGATGATGCTAGTGCACAATTAAAATTGAATAAAAATTAGAAATTGTTTTTTGAGAGCAAAGGAAAAACATCCCATTTGGAAAGTGCTTACGATTGTGGAATGTATGGGAAGGTTTAAGTTACATCAGGAGAAAGATTTGCGGTTCCTGCCATAATTACAGGTGTCTGTTAGAACATGTACTCAGACTCCTTGTGTTTTATTAGCTGTAGAGATGTGGTGGCTTCATTTGAATCCAAACTGGCATGTCTAATTCCTCATCTGACTAACCCAGCTACTAGAAGTGGCCTCTTTGTTCTGAGGCACAGAGGAAGAAACCTTGCTGCTTTTGCAGTTAGACAGAAAGCTTCACTGAGCTGTGAGAATTAAACATGCCCAGGGAGCATGTCGTTTTCTGGCATGGGGAGAGAGAGGGAAAGAGGCTGTCTCTCTGAGAGGTAGCTGGTGTGTCTAAGCTTGGTGTCAGCTTGCGTGTGTGCTTCACGTGTGTAGAAATGCTTCCTGAGCATTAACCACCATGTCAGGGCTGACCCGGACTTGGATTTGACTTTGCTCTTGTGTGTGGTGCTGATGTTAAATGATGAGGTGACCATTTGCTTTCTGCCCTGGCTACATAATATCACTAACATCTTTAGGGAACAAACAAGCTTTTACCAAGTTCATTCATCTAATAGCAGTCAATACAACTGTTTCTTTGCATTTCTACAGTATAGAATTTGTAATATGAGTTTTTCTGTCCCTCCAAAGATGACATTTTTCCTTGCGTTTTCCTGTGTCCTTTCCTTTGTTCACAGATAAGCTGAGGCAGGAATTGCTTGTCAGCACAAGTCTGAAATAGACATGATCCAACCAGAGACCCATCAAGAAATAGGCTGCACTATAATTAATAATTCTATATTTTCCTATATGAGCTTCATTTAGGAGATTATATTAATGAGTTTTCAATTTTGAAACGTATCGACACATTCCACCGTCGCTGGATGATCATTAAAAGGTCATTAGTTAAACAGGTTACTGATCAGGCACATAGCATGTGTTACCTACATAAGACACATATTCTCCCCCTATAGTTTCTTCCTATTGAAGAAACGTTTTATAAAAATGACTCATGGCAGCACATTCTTCAGGCAGTGCTTACAAATCTTAAGCCTCCGTGGATAACAGAGCTAGCAGTCAGAATCAGAGCCTCACCATTTAAAATAATTTTATAAATGTTTCTAGATCTGCCCCTTTCACATTTTCTCAATTTTGACTTCTCTTTCATTCACTGGGTGGTGCCATAGGTTTGCTTCTTAGAATAATAGTATTGAAAAACGGTCCTAGGAAATGGGAAGCTATGAATCTTTAATAGTTATCTGCCCCCTTGTTTTTGTTTACTTGAAGGCTTTAAAAGTTTTTATGAGTTTTTTTTTTTTTTTTACTTAATTTGATATTAGGAAAGATTAGGAAAAAAAAAAGTAATTACAATGAATGCTGTTATATTGCTGTTTTTTACTACTTTTATTTATTTTTTTATTTTCTTCTTGACAACTGTTATTGAGTAAATTTGCATAATTTTTCTAGCTCATTTTTATTGCTGATAATTTTCTTGGAGTACCTCATAAGGAATCTTTATGAGCAGGGGTCTTGTGTTTAACATTTACTTTCTGACAGGACAATTCCTGCCTGAAAGAACAGGTCAGTAGTTGGAATGGGAGATGTTTTTATTGGTGAAATATCCCAAGATAATATTACTAATAGCGGTAATAGGCAAAACATATGTCCATGTTTTAAAACTAAATTTTTATATGTAAATGTTAAATAAATAATAAAAGCATTCTATGAAATATCAAATGAAATATATAGGTGGGAAGGCTTTTGCCACATAAATGGGTGATCAGTGAGTCTAGAATCGTTTGTTCCACAGTGATACCTGTGCTCTTGCTCTGTGCTCTATGCTTTCTCTGTATGCACTGGTGGAACTGGGAAACAAATAGCACAAAATTACATCCCTTACTCTGTCCTGAAAGTCTATTAGATCAATTTGAGTGGTGAGTTAAAATGTGATTAATAATAAGTGTTAAGTTTTGCAGAATATAATCTGTTAAAACCAAAACTTATTTGAAATTCTGGAGCAGGAGTCTATTCTTCTGTCTGTTCCACGTCAGCTTCTCCCAGATTCTCTTCCTGAATTTAATCGGATGCCATTCAGGCTTGGTACCTGACAAAGACATGAGGCCTATTTAGAGCTGAGAATTTTGAATTGTCTGGCAATATGAAGATCTGTTTTTATTTATGGATATGCAGGTGGGATATGGGTCTCTTTGTTTTTGTGCAGCTGTTCTCTATATCTCATGAACGCCATAATGAAATAATTTACTATGACTGATAACTTAATGATAGGATGTTAAATTGGCTCAGCAGTTCAAGTATTCACTCAAAAAAAAAAAAAAGTAAATTCATATGTAGTTGCTGATTACATTCAACATAGTAAATAATTAAAATGTTAAGTTCTTGATAGTTTGAAAAATTGTATTTGATATCTCCATTCTGAGAAAAGTCTTTATGATTATTATGGTTCTTACAACTCTCAAATTAATTTCAAAGCATATATTAATTGCTTTTAGAGAACTTTAATGATAACATGGCAAATATGCCGCTTGAAACTCATTCCTCTATAGTCATAAAACCCCTCTTCGTGATCCGTAGTGTTTGAACGACAACTTTAGAACTGATTTCCAAACAATCTTTTGATGTTAAAATTTTCTTACAGCATAAAATGACCTTCAGTAAATATTGTTTTTTTGTCCTTTTGTAATGTTATGTTTTACTGTAGGTAACTAATTGCAATTTCCCTTATATGTGCACTTGCAAACAGATTGGCTAACTCTTAATTTTTATTCTTTCAGCCTGGAGTTATAGGATATTTTGAATTCAATGCTTCGCCTCAGCCTCCTGGTTATTTAACCTTCTTTACGTCAGCTTTGCATTCATTAAAGAAAGGTAAAAGCTTCATCTTCAAAAATATAAGGCATCTGTGAACAATTTATGCATATGGACTTCAGTAGTTCCTTACAATGTTTTATAACTTGAAATGTAGTCCCTTTTGAGTGTTTCTTAATGTTGATCTGATTATGAAACTATCTTTTATTACTATGCAAAGGAGGCTTACATTAAAGGTGTATTGTATATTTTGTGATCAGCCATCATGGAATTAAAGTATATGACAGTCTGCTATTCAAGGATATTTTAAGATACACTTTTTTCAAAAAACTATAGGTGTAGCTGTAACAGATGCATCGATATAATTGGACTAGCACTTAACTAATTTGAATTCAAGAGTATCTTGTGCAACAACTGAAATGACAAGTTCAGAGGGGTGAATGCATATGTACAGAAAATAAGTGCACTTAATACAATATTTTAGGTTGGATCTTAGGAAGAACTTCTTTACCGAAAGGGTTGTTAGACATTGGAACGGGCTGCCCAGGGAAGTGGTGGAGTCACCATCCCTGGAGGTCTTTAAAAGACGTTTAGATGTAGAGCTTAGGGATATGGTTTAGTGGGGACTGTTAGTGTTAGGTCAGAGGTTGGACTCAATGATCTTGAGGTCTCTTCCAACCTAGAAATTCTGTGATTCTGTAATATGTGTAGTTTTCATAACTCTTAGAGGTTTTATTTTGGGCTATCTCTGGTGGTTTTACCGTGCTAGGCAGCTGAACACCACAACCGCTCTCTCACTCCCCCTCCTCAGATGAGGAGGGGAAGAAGTAAAGGAAAGAAAACTCACGGGCTGAGATAAGGATAATTTAATTAAAGGGGAATATATATATATATTAAGGAAATATTATTGATTAACAATTCAAATAAAGGGAAAAAGGGAAAGGGGAAAGGGGGGGGAAGGGAACAGCAAAACAAAACAAGTAAAGGCTATGTGGAAGTGCAGAGGAAAGAAATTATTCTCTACTTCCCGCAAATGAGCGATGCCTGACCACGTCCTTGAAGCAGGGCCTCAACACACGTAGCCGGTGTTCGCGAGGAGGACAGATGTTTTCACAACAAAAGCCCACCATTCCCGTCATCTTCCTTTTTCCACCTTTTATTGCTGAGTGTGACACCATATGGTATGGAATATCTCTTTGGCTGGTTTAGGTCAGCTGCCCTGGTGATGTTTCTTTCTCACTTTTTGCCCACCCCCAGGAGGGTTGGAGAAAGTCCTGATGCTGTGCCAGCCCTGCTCAGCAGCAGACACAACACTGGTGTGATACCACTGCTGTTCTAGCTACAAGTGCAGAGCATGGCACTGTATGGGCTGCTGCAGGGAAAGTTAACATCCCAGCCAGACCCAGTACACTATCATAAATGTTTCTTAAAACATCAGCATTGTGTACTAAATCTTCTATACAAAGGTGTAAGGTGTTCCTAAAAACTATGTGAGCTTGACTAAAAGGCTGTGAGGAACAGGGTTATTATACCTGTTTAGCTAATAAATAACCTGATATAGATCACTCAGCTCTGTTATTCTGAATACATTTATTTGAAAAAAAAAAAAAGAAAAGTATAGAGAATCAATTTCCCCCTGCAGCAGTGGTTTTAAAAGCCACTACAAACGGTGGACTGGCAATTCATAATGGAGGAGTAATGCATTGCATGTGTGTCAGTATGCTTAGCCAGCCTTTACGTTTTTTCATCCGATGAACTTGTGGGTTTTGATGCATCAGAGACTGCAGTGGACCATTTCTTTTGTAAAATCTGGGTAGTTGGTAACAGGCAGCAGCACTTCCATTTTTTTTTCTGTCATCTACTTACTAATCACCAGCACCATGCTGTTAGTAGTATCTCTGTACAGTAAGTATACAAACACATTTGTTCTGCTGATGGTAAATTCCAGGCATAGATTTTATATGCTTTTATTAGTAGCTATTATTCTTCATGACACTGGAGAGCTGAATGCATTTCTGGGTTACTTTGTTCTTTTAAGTGCTATTTTTCAACTCAGGTTAGTGAGAATTTGTTGCCTGTGTTCAGAAGAATATCTTCATGTTGCACTGCTCTCAGAGAGGAATCTGTTCTGAGGTTTTCTGTAAATTACCAATCCACATTCCATTAAATCAAAATACTACTTAAAAATAAGAAGTTTAATGTACTTTGGTGCTCTTTAATCAGGTCATAAAGTGGTATTGTAATGTGCACTATTCTTAATGTGCACTATTCTTAATGTGCTTTTCCTTTTCAGAAGCCCCGTTTTTATATTTCACTGAATGTACTTGCAGACCCTGATTGCTTACAGATTTTTGAAAATAAATGGTCTTGAATGAGTCAGTAGTGACACAACTGTACGTTGTTCATCAAAACTATTTACAATAAGCAGAAAGCTGCTAGTTTCTCTTCTAATAGGGATTTCACAGAAATTCAAACTTCCTTATGAAGTTTATGATGCTTTTTATCTTAATATTATCTTAAGAATATTAATGTTACGGTAGCAATTCTTTTGTCATAAATTCTGGATGCAACGTTCTTAAGTTAAGATTAGTACGTTTCAAGGATATTTCTGTCAGCAAATGAAGTAAATTGATACCATTCTTTTGATTTTTTACTTTGCCACTGACTTGGTGTATGATATAAAGCCTAATCTCCTATATTTTGTTTTGTAATTTCCCCATTTTTGTGTTGGGATAGTTCTTTACAATATAAATGTGAGAAGCGTTTTGTCCTGCCTGCACTTTTATAAATCTAGAAATATTAAAATAGGTATTTAAATGACACATATTTACTGCAAATAATATACATCATATGTATCAGTTAATATTCTTACCTTTTGTTTGTATGTATATCTCATCTTGGGATTTTGAGATGCTGTAACATAGCAAGAGGCATCTGTGATACCAGGTTTTGTATTTAATAAGCAAATCAAGGAATCGGACAGTACAGGTTAACGTTCTTTGTATCCTGAGTGCGTAAGAGAAACGTGCTTGTTCTCATTGCCTGCTCTTGTGTTTCTTTTGCCTCACTTCATCACTAATACTGGCAGTTGGTATTCAGTAAGATTTTCTGTGCCTTTACACAGCATCCTTCTGTGTTTTGCTTTGAAGGGAGATGGTGTTGTTGCATTTTAAAAATGAGATCTGTATTCTTCTAAGACTTTCAGGAGAGAAGTTCAGTGTGTATAATTGTATTTAAAAACTGAAAATTTGCCCTTTAAGATTACCTTGGAACAATACGCTTTGGAGTGATCACAGATAAACATGTTGCAGAGGAGATCTCACTGGTGCATTCAGGCAGTGTGTATTTGCACAGACATGTCAACACATCTCTTGTGAGTATTACGTTTATGTTGTAGTAACTCTGAGACAACACCTGGAGATTGTAACTCTTGTTGCACTACAATCATAATGTCACACAGACAAATGTAAAATAAATGGGTGTTCCTCAAAGTAGAAAGTGGTGGAATAAAATGATTTTCTTAACTAAATGTAGTATCTGTATTTATCTGAGAAATATTTCAAAAACATAGGCTTTTAATTTATTAAGGTGTGTATACTTCATTAACAAAGTTTAAATTCACAAGGTACTTGGCATTCTGTAATAAGTTGACTTAAGTTTCCAGAGACCCTTGGGAACATTATAATAACATGGGAAAGTCAAGTTGATCCTCTCTGTCAAAACAAAACCTAAAAAGCCCAAACACCCTAGAAGTGACTATAGAGACTTTTTCCTAAAGTTTCTCCTTTTTCAGTGGGTAGGAGTTAGAAAGCTACTTGAATGAGGATATGAGTAAAGAGATTTTGTAGGAGAGATATAAGGTATAGTAAAAACTTGCATTTAGATCAAAAGGTATGACTTAACACTGATGTGAAAAACTACTTACATGAATTGAAAACTTACTGCAATTTTAAACTCACCTGTCTTGTGTTCTTTGAGGACTACAACTGAAAATAATTTCAGAATTGCTATTTGGCATAGAAATCTTGCCTATTCACACTGCTAGCATGAGTGGAAACTATGTGAAGACAAGTTTTGTAATATGTATTTTATTCAATTGAGATTATGGAAAACACATTTTTTTCTAAAAGTATTGCTAAATGCATAAAAATACTGTTGTCTTTAAGATATGCTTGATCTTAATTCATGAAAATGACCCTAGAAGCTGTAATCCAATTTTCTTATGCATTTTCCACCACATTCAGTAATAAAAAATGATATATCCATTTTTAATGCAGTCTTTGATGTTGGGGTCTTTGCTATAAATCAAGATATGTGGTGCTAGTGACTTAGAGATTGAGCTCTTTCTCTTTATAAAGAGAATTTATACTAGTGAGAAAAGTAAAGATTATGAAGTTGCAGTGAAAGAAGGAGCTTGCCTGGTAGAAGTCTCATTGCCTAAGAGATTGTGTGTCTATTTGATGAGAATTTGGAAAGATTCCCAAGGGAAAGGATGTATGAAATGCTGAAGCATGCTGAATGGCGTCATTAAATTGAAAAAAAGAGTGTTAGGCAATACAGTAACAAAGCATGCTATATTTGAGAACTGCATTCATTAGTAAACAATATGTTTTAGTAAGTGAAAACAATTATTTTTTCCCTTTTCAAGATCTATCCAAATGATGACCTGAACTATACAGCTGAGAATATTTGCAAGTGGGTTCTAGAAAATCGAGAGATGCTCATACGCTGGCTGAGACCTAATGGTGGAAAAAGTCTTCTTCTAAACAATGAGCTGAAGAAAGGACCAGCACTGCTCATATTTATACCTTACAATCCCTTAGCAGAAATTAATCCTCTTTTAGATGAAGTAAGTGAAATAACTTCAGTTTTTAATTTCAAAAAATGCTAGAACTTGAGAACTCTAGGCAGGATTCTGAGACAAATTGCTCTGCTGCTGTACAATACCCAGTGTAGGTGCAATGCTTTTGGGGTAAACTGTGCTCAGAATTGTTGACAAGAACTATTTTTACATTGTACGTTGTGGTACAGATTGGATATGACACATTTTGATTACTTTAAATTTTCTGTTCAGGTCTTCTTGGACTTAAATATAAAAAGATGCAGAGCTGAACTGTTACAGAGAGAAAAATCAATGATTTGAGGCATACGTATTTCATAACTGTATACATTTGATGTTTCTGAGAAATGGAAATTGCCTTCTGTGAAAATAGAGGATGTTAGTTAGGAACATGAGCCTATGAATCCTGAATTAGCTCTTGGTATAATGAGGGGTTGGAAATCTGTTTACTTTTTCTCTATTATTAAATTTCCTTTCATATTTATATCCTTTGTTAATCTGCTCTGTTAAGGATGATAGGCCTGTTTCTTGCTCTGTCAAATAACAGTAGTAGGATCATTTATGCAGCATAGTGCCGGTTCAAGGTTCAAAGCTGATTGTCATAGTAATAAAATTATATTTGGACATCTGGTACTAGAAATCGCTTTACTTTTAATTAGAGATGTTTTCTGGAATTGGTAGAGAATACTTCCCATTCCGATTTCTCTCCTTTGTGTGGCTTAAATTAACTCAGATTCTTTCATCTTTTCTTTTTTTTTTGGTTTTGCTTTTTTTTTTTGTGTAGTAGCAGTCGGTCAAATTGCTCCACAGTAGGTCCCAAAGACTCTTGCCTAACTGCTTCTAAAGGAGAGGTGAGCTAGCGAAGTATCTGCTGCCTGTCAGTTCTTCCTCATGGCATGCGTTTAAACAGAGAGCTTTTCCCTTGTCCAAATGGACTAACTCTTGAGATTGCTACTTGCCAGCATTTTAAAAAGGTACATGAAGCAGAGCAATAAGCATTAGTAGTACAAGCTGCCTGTGACATTCATGTTACAGGTATTTCAGTGTCCAAAAATTCTCTTTCTGGGTGACAGGTAAGGGATTTTATTTCACTGTTCCAAGTATTCAATTTTCTTTAAAAACACATTTTCTTAATCCATTTTGTGATGAATCCTGCATGTTAGTTTGCACCCCACACAGTATGCCTTTGTCTCCTGTCAACAGTTGTTTAGAACAAGGACTTTTTTCCTTTTGAGTGAGTGCTGTGAGAGACGGTGTATCTTTGGTCTTCTGGCGCAGCTGACTTAATTCAAATAAAGACCGAGAATGTTTTTGAGTGTTGCAGAACTTCTGTTTTGTCCGCCCCATTCTATTTCTCCTCATCTTTTTTCTTCCCTAAAGGTGATTACATAGGGAAATACAGTCCTTTAATGAAACCAGACACTCTTATTTGAAATCTAGCCCAACTGAGAAAATAGAGGTACTATGATTTTTATATCCTGTGTGTGTTCCTTATTTTCCTTCCAGTTTTCTTTCTCTGCCATTATTCCCATTTTTGAACTGTGCTGGACAGGAGTTTGTGTAGCTGTGAACCCATGCAGTTATGGAAACTAACTTGCCTGATTTTTTCCCCCCTGGGTTATTTTTCAGCTGGAACCCCTTGTCCCATTTATTATGTCACACAGCTGCACATCACATTGGTGATCACATAGCAGTAAGAAACAAGCGTTTGTGGAAGATGAAAATTGGGGCAAAGGTTTGGAGGCAACGCTGACTAGTGTACAAGCACCTCTGTTCTGGAATGTGTGGTTTCCACAAGGAGACCTTATTAATATTGCAGTGTCTGAAGTAATGAAGAAACAAAATCACTTGGGGTACAACATCTAGTCAAACTAGAAATAGATGATGAAACCTAGTCAGCTACAAGATACAGTATGAGGAAATCTTTGAGGAAATACTGGAAAAGAACTGCAATTATTCTTATACTAATCTTATTTTGGCAGACTTAATTCAGTGATGCTTGTCACAGCATAAGCATTGTAGTAACAGGTGCCATCTATTTAGATTAAATCAGTGTAGCATAAGATGTTCTGTATCAGATTTTGTCCTACTAAAAAGAATATCTACTTGTATCAACATGTGGAAGGAGATAAAGATTATTCTGGTTGATGTTGTATTGCTTCACTTCAATAGAGAGATATTATTGAACTTATTATTATTTTAACTGTAAGAAGAGATGTTTATTGTAACTGTCAGGAGTGAGTTTCATCAAGCTTTGAAACCACTTGACTGTAAGGCAGTTTCACAGAACAAGGCTGTCAAGTTGCATGTTGAACACTCTCAGAGCAATTTTTCTTTCTGGTAATAGCTCACTTAAATGGGATTTCCTATTACAAATCAGTTTTTCTGTTCATAATCACTGCTCAGGTTTCTCTGTATAGGTATTCAAAACCTCCAGGCTAGATTTTAGTATGAGGGGTCAAGTATATGCTGTCAGGACAAAAATACATAACAGTGAGTTCCTAAAGACTAACAGAAACTGTTGCTGAAGTCTACATCTTAATACTGATGATCCTGCTACAGAGCAGCCCTCCTGGAGGTAATCAACATGTGTTTGATAAATAGGTTTCCTATCAAAATGTTCTTGTGTGCGCAGTGTGTGCTTGTTCAGTATTTGGATTATATTTAATATGATAGATGAGGGTGAGAGAAAACTTGCTCCTTTTTCCCTTCTTGTATGTTCTCTTATTTATCTCCTAGAGAGGAAAATTCTTTCTTTGGTCTATATGAGTGCCTTTTTGCTGCCTGTTCCCCCTTGGTTATAAAAAAGAAAATGATGCAGCACAGGAACACTTGCACTGAGTGTCAGGCTTCACCCCACTAATAAGTTGCATGTTACTGTGTGCAAAGCACACCTGGAGAGTTACAGCTGTATGTTGTGGCTGAGTCAATACCAACATTGCTTCAACTCCGGCAGTGATAGTTACCGAAGTTGTGCACTGCCTATACCAGGAAGAATCTTTATCTTCTTTTCACATGGGATTCCTTTAAAATAAATAAATTTCTCCTCGTACTGGAAAAAAAAAGGAAATTCAGGAACCTGTACCAATTAATGCTTCGAGTGGTGGGATTTAACCTTAAAATGTAGTGTTACAGAACTGTGATAAATATGATGTAAAGACACCTTGAGATCAATGTCATGGACTGAAAATATTTGAAATAGGATTTTTGTAGTTCTGTACATTTAATTTTTACATACTGAACACCTAACTTTGTTATCAAGTCAAAGCCACCTGTAATTGTTTTGTAAGAAGGCCTGAGAAGAGTATAATCAATTTTGTTTCTGAAATTCTATTAAAAGAATGCATAATACATTGTTAAACCTGTAATAGATAACAGCATTTGAGTGAACTATGTGCAGTTAATCTTGCTTTTTGTTTTTTCTCCCCCTGTAGATTACCAAAGTGGCCTTGGAATACCACAACTGTAACAAAAGCCAAGAGGCTGAACCAGATCCCCAGTATGTGGGTGACAATGATTCACCAGCTTTTGATTCCTCTGTTCCAGATGCACATACAAAATTGGCAGAAACGTTCTCCATAACCACGTACCCGTGCTGTAACACAGTGGTGCTTCCACAGTGGCATTCAATCTCGAGAACTCACAATGTCTGTGAGCTTTGCATTAACCAGACCCTTGGTGTCAAACCAAATACAGTCCACGTGCCACACTGTAACTTCTTTGAGATAGAAGCAGCTTTGGACTCTTTCTACCTCCAGGAGCATACCTTTTTTCAAGTTATATCAAATTCCATAGAATGCAGCAATTTCTTAAGTTTCTACAGTCCCTTTAACTATTACACTGCATGTTGCAGGACAGTAAATAGGCATTTTTTAAGTTTCATTAGTTCTGAGAAGACCATCTTTCAGACCCCTAAAGTAGCGTTTTCTTCCCATGGGAAGAAAGATAAAGATGACATCCAGAATTCTATTCCTCACATTGAGGATAGGAATTGTTTTATTCCTGACCTTCATATTAGTGGCACTAACATTACTGGTCTGAGCTGCAGGACCAACAAAACCTTGAATCTCTATCTGCTGGATTCAAATCTTTTTTGGATATATGCAGAGAGACTAGGAGCCTCGAGATCTACTCATCTTAAGGAATTTGCTGCCATTGTTGACTTGAAAGAAGAAGTGCACTATGTCCTGGATCAAAATCAGTCGCTTATTGGATCTACCCTGGGTATGGTATCTATTATACAAACGCTTGAAATAAGAAAAACAAGTTTGCAGCTAAGCTCACGAGTGGAAGACTTAATGCCATTCTGAAAATGACTGCTTATGAAGTGAGACTATAGTCAACATTGTTAACCTTTACTTATTCTATTCTAATCTATTTAGTAGTTGACCAAGCAGTAGTATGTATTTCTAGATGGTATAAGAACCAAATTTCACTTACCAAAAGTAACCTGCTTTAAGTGAAGTGAACATTGAATGTGTGACTCTTGACTACCTGATATATTGAAGGAATCGGTGAAATCTAAACTAATTCACTAGTGGAAAAAAAAAAATCACTGTACATCTTAACACATTTGATATTAGAGAAGACATATATTGGTGTTTGTTCAATTGCTCTGTGTACTAAAATTTCCCAGAATTTCTTGAGATACTGCCCACTTACCTGCAGACACTAGCCCTTCCTCTTGTCCTCAGACTTAGAAGTTATTTTAAATGTATTTTGAAAAGCATGTTTGTCGTCACATACAGCTCTCAATTGCTTTTGTTTAAATCTGTCGATACTTTATTTCCTGGCTGAACTGGGGAGGAGGGGTGAAAAAAGGCTGTTGTATTCAGGAAAAAAAGACCATGTTCACAGTTCTGATTTTATGCCCAAATTACTTGGGTAAGATGCCAGGTGCCTAACCACGTACATTTACCTGCCATGATGATGTGCAAAACTGAGACAACTTTTAAAAAATGCAGGGCTTTTTAATGTTAGAAGTGCAAGTAAACATGGAAATATATACAGATGAACATAGTATTAAACTGTTCAAGAGAGTTTATGAGTATAATTCTTAAAGCATTACATTTACATTTACATTTTGCCAATAAGTATGTAAGTTATGCACAGCATAATCAGAACCTGGCCATTTGTTCTTAAGGTTCCCACCCAGCACTATATTTTTTTTCCATCCCCCCTGCCCCAAAAAGCATTATGGAGAAAAAAAAATGTTGAGGACCATAAATGGATGCTTAGGAGGAATTAAGATTTGGGTGAGGAGATAATAAATTTGCTTCCCCTTTGTGCTTCCAGTACTTTGTCTCAAACTATTTTCCATTCACAGGATTTCCTGAGCATGACGAGGGTTGCTCTGCTGAGTAGCACTCGGTAGATCTCTCTTCTGAGTTATTTGAACATCCAGAAACCTTTTTTTTTCTCCTAAATATTTTGTCAAGGATTCATGTGGTTTCTTTATTTTTATTTTTTAAATTTTACTGCATTTCAGTAAGCATCAGTTTACACAAAAATTCTGTGTTTACACAAATACGGATTTCAGGTTTTATAAATAGTTTCTAAAAATTCAGGAGTCTTCATGTCTTTTAATTAGTCCTGTCTGTTCAGTTATTATTTAATCATGCATACATATTCAAAATCTGGTGATCTAGAAGTATAAAAGCTGTATTTTGGTCTGGGATGAGAGTTTCATTAATGCTGAATAGTAAATACCAAGAGCAATGTATTTATATTGCAGAGATAAATATGGTGATCTGGTGTTTTGTATGTATGTACAAAGGTGCTGTTTTTACTTGGTCTGAGTTTTTGGACTGGCAATACCAGCACAAGACATTTCTATTTGATATAATAATTATTTTTAGTGTATTTGATGCATCTTTTGCTTGATTATTGAGTATTCTTATTTTATAGTGCATAGGATAATATTTATCTAAATGGAAAATGTTTATGTAGGTGGTATCTTGCAGAGATTTAGAGAACATGGTCTAGGCTCCAAGTGGTTGCTATATCTGAAGGTAGTTTTGGAGCTTGTTTGTAAATTTTTAGCACAGACCAACTACTGTTGAATATCTTAATACTAAAGAGGAAGCTGAATGAAGACAGCCACTGGTGAACAGAGGGTGGCCAGTCATACTGGCATGGGAATAGCCCAGTCTTTGGTCTAAAGCAAAAGAATTATAGGGAAAGTAATTAAAAATGGTAAATGCAAACAAGTGTGGAATTACATAGAACCTTTAATATGAGGACCAAATGCTTTTATGCGGTATAGATAAAATGAAAGATAGCGAGAGGATACTGTTTATGACTGACCAGGTGTATACTTAGATTAGAAGGCAAAGATTATTATTATTATTATAGTACATTGAACAGGAGTAGAAGTGAGATTAAAGTTAAAGATTAAAGAAGCTGCATTGCAAATGAAAAGACTGAAATTAGCAAATGAAGAAAGTGAAGTTTTATATTGTTTTCACATCACTGGTGGTTACTTGAGTTCATATTAAATTCAAATAGTGACTTGAAACCAAGTTTAAATTGGAATTCAGAATTTGAATTTCTCTCAGAATTTGAGAGAAAATACAGAAGTAAAAACTGCCAAAATTGTGAAATAACTTTATGTATCGATTTCATTTCAGAGAACTTTATAAAAAACTTCAGCGTTCTCTATAGTCCCTTGAAAAGGCATCTTGTTGATGACGCTTCGGTCCGTTTTCATGTACAACATGTAATCACTGAAGTGACTACCAGCACCTTTCATGATACTGTGCTTTCAAGTGAAAAGGTACACCTCATTGCTGAAAGAATTCCTTGCAAATCATTGCCCACAGTTTTGAGGAAGGGGACTCATTCTTAAGGGGACTCTCATAACTGTGCTTTGTCCTTGACTCGATTCCCCCACTCCCATTTCCTTTTTTTGGGTTTGTGATAACACTAAAGAACATTCTGATTTCTGGGTTTCCTATGTGAAAGGAAATCACAGAATTGTAGGGGTTGGAAGGGACCTCGAAAGATCATTGGGTCCAACCCCCTACCAGAGCAGATTCCTTAGAGCAGGCTGCCCAGGTAGGCGTCCAGATGGGCCTTGAATATCTATCTCCAGAGAAAGAGACTCCACAACATACCTGGGCAGCCTGTTCTAGTGCTCCCTCACCCTCACCCTCACCATGAAGAAGTTTTCTCATATTGGTGCGGAACTTCCTGTGCTCCATCTTGTGGCCATTACCCCTTGTTCTGTCCCCACAAACCACTGAAAAGAGGTTGGCCAAATCCTGTCTCCCATGCCTCAGGTATTTATACAGAGGTATATATAAATATACTACATTTTTTCCTGTGTATCACAGTTTTTTTAAACTTACTTAAAAATCTAAGCAATTGCAAAGCAGGTCAGAATTAGTATCCCTTGTGTGTGAGGACTGCAGCAAATATCTGCAGTATACATCTGCAGTAATTGGCTGCCAGCAACCCCAATGCCTGCTTTGCTAGCTAGACACCTACACCTCTCTCCCCCCAAGCCCCACAAAGTGTACAGTTACAGTAAGATACATAGGAATTTAAGGTTGCAGAAGAATTGTGAGAAGTGTAAGAAAGTTTGATGCATTGTTATTTAAAGGGAAATAAATAATTCTCTGTATTTTCTCCATTTTTTAATGGAAAGAGAATTCCCCAAGAAATTCTGTGTTAACCTGGGAGACAGAAGGCATCAGAAAATAGTTTATGAAGTGTGTCAACGTTAGGATATAGTTTCCTTTCATGTTTTAAGAGTTCCAGTGAATATAAATGTTGTGAATACTAGTCCTTCTTTACCACAGATTAACCACAATAGGTGATCAAACTCTTCTCCATTTCATTTTCCAGAATGTCTTGCTGCTCTATTATGCACAGTGGTGTGGATTCTGTGCTTCTCTTAATCATATCTTTATTCAACTTGCTCGGCTTCTGCCTCCAGATAATTTCACTGTGGCAAGGTAAAAAAGACTAATTTAATCTCTCTACAATAATTCAAGTTCATTGAGGTCATTGGCCTAGAAAATAATTACTTTTTTTTCTCTACACTCTGGCAATACTTGATGTAAATGTTATGTTTCATTTTTCTTTGAATGCGTTATTTGGTTTTCCTTTGTATAAATTTGGTAGTTTTCAATCTCACTGCAGTATTTCTGCAGTTCAGTTAAAATAAATTTTTAATCAGTGAGATTATTTGTGAAGTGCACTAATTTTAGGAAGTAAATCAGTAAAACAGCAGCAGAAAATCATTTTCACCTCTCTGATTATTTGTAGCAAAGAATTATATCCTGTAGTAATGTATTTGAGAAATATATATATATGCACATACTTATAACTGTATTTTCTATATACTTGTATATATTTATAATTGATACATATTACATGATTTTATTTAGTGTTTCCAGGGCTTTTCATTCTTATTCATGTATTTGATAATACATCAATACCTACAATCTCTGCTCCGATTGCATCCTTCTTTTATTCTGACTGAATTTACTTCAGGTGGCAGCATGAGATATATTGGGAAAAATTAATTAAAAACCTGGAATTGTTACCTGTTTATAATTGCTGCTTTGTTCCCATAGATAAAATGCTACTCTCAAACACGCACCCATTCTTTGTTGACTTTGAAGTTCTGTTGTTCAGTCCACTATTTTTGTTGTAGTGTTACTTAAGTGATTGTCTGTTTTTTTTGTGTTTTTTTTTTTTTTTAAATAATAAAATTGTTGTAGTAAGAATTTTATTTATAATCAAGGGAAACCTAAAAAAGCAGAGAAAAAAACACACAGAACAAGCAGTTGAACAAGTGCTTCCTTCACAAAATCTTATTTTCCTTTCTACGCAGAGCTTTAGAAGAATTTAGAATGTATTTGTCCTTGGAAGAAGCAAAGTAATTTATTCCCCAAACTAGTTACTTAAGGAAAATATTTGTGGAGTTGTATTGAGGAACAAATTACTGAATAAGAAAAAATTCAGTAGCACGTTGAAGTTTGTAGGCAGGTCTGCCTGTTTCAGAGAAGGAAGGTGTATACATAGAGAGTGTTTGTGCACTTTAATTGCCAAGAGAGCAGTTGGAATACTATACGTATTTTTTTGGCAAAAATTAGTAGATTTTTGTTAACCTGAGATTTATCATCTTGTATATTGGCAAATATTTTTTCTGACTCATTAGTGCAACATATTTTCAACATAACACATTCAAACTTACTTTCACAGCTACTTGCACTTCCCTTTTGTAATCCCCAAAATGGTGTTTTAGGAAAAAAAGATTGTTCATCTGCCTGTTTCATCAGTGTGTCATTTCTTAACAGAATTGATATCACTCGAAATGATCTTCCCTGGGAATTTATGACAGACCATCTCCCAACCATTTTGTTTTTTCCTCATCACAGGTAATGCAATTCTTTTCCTTATGAGTTTTGTACTTTCATTTTACTAAGTTATAATAACTATCTGATTGTAAGTCTTAGCAGAGAAAAAAACCCAAACAGTAATTCATTTCCATATACGTATTCTTTATGTATATTCTAATAATTAAAAAGAAAAAGACATGGATAGCTGATGGTATGCAGACAGTGAATGCTCTCTCTGAAGGTCATTGTTTATTTGTTTGCAAGTCTTTATGAACAGCAACATCATGGTTCTTTACTTAACTTTTCTTATTTGGTTTTAATAACTATTATTATTTTGGCATGATCCAGGTGGATCATGACTGGTTACTGGAGGGGATGAAAAAGAGAGAAATGATGTAGATGGTGGTGCAACTTACGTCTAGTGCAACTTTTATCTAATCTCTTCAAATTGGATACACTAATAGATGTCTCAAAGGATAAAAGGTTCTTGCAGTAAAATGCAAGAATTTGCTTGCTGTGTTTTTAATGAAGAAGAAAACAAAATAAGTGCAGGTAGAATGTAATCCAGCCCAAGCTTAACCTCTTCTAAGAGAATAAAAATAAACAATATTTATATTACAGAATGAGATGGGATAAAGTGTTAATATATTATATAAATAATTTTTATGTAGCAATGATGTAAGAGAATCTGAACACTAAGGGAGGGCTTATACATCCTTTGGAAATACTACAGCGGTCTTAAACCTTTAGCTTTTATTTTTCCCTCACTCATCTGTGGTATAATGTAATATAATCAGAGGGACTTCGGAGTGTTCACTAATAAAACTAAAGTTCTTTCAGGTTTTGTTTCTCTCACAATTTGGAAGAACACTGCACCTAGAGATAGCTTTTACTTTGTGCGGACTTAGTAACATCCAGGGTTAAATTATTCTGTTTATTTCATTTGTCAGCTATTTCATGATACTCCCTTTTATAGCGAAAGAAGTTTCATCCTAAAAGAAATTTCATTATATAAAAAGTACACTAAGTAGAAGGAGTTTTCATTCCTGGAAAAAATCATGTAATAGAATATTCTTTTTCTCCTGCTTCTGTGATGTCATTGGTCTTGTCTGGTGACATCACTGTTTGCCATAAGAGAATGTGAAGCAAAAAAAAAAAAGGTGTGAATGTTATAATTAAGTAGAAAGAAAATTTGGGACGGAATGAGAAGGGTAGTTGGAGAAGCAGAAGCATGAAGCAGTAAGAATGCACTTAATACGAAAACATTCTTGCTTTCGTTTTGAAGTTTAATAAAGCTTCCTGGAAGACTGGCATGTTGCATGTGACCAGTCAAACAGGAAAACCTGTTTCAGCTTTTTTATTGAGCTGTTCTACTTACTGACCATTAGGACTAATAGGTTAAATTATTTTCTTCCTATTACCATGATTAAATTGTCCCATCCTATTCCTATTATAATAAATTGGTCAACTACTACTTTGATGCATCATCATTATACAAACTTATTACTGAAAATGTCTCAGAAGCACTATGGTGATAAAAACTTCAAACAGACGAGTCATTTGCCTTCTCATACACAAGAAGAACTTACTCTTTTGTGTTCCGTGACGTTTTTCACATTTACCTTCCTGTTTTTAAATGAGAGTTGGGAGAATTGTTTTGTTTTCCTCCAAATCGTATTTTGAAGTGAGAGCAAATACATAACCAATGCTTCTTCTAAGAGGTTTTTTTTGTTTTTTTTTTTTGAATAGCATAAGGCTAAAAACTGCCCCTATATGTTAGTATAAATCTTGTTGAAGAACTTGGTCTGCTTTGATCAGTTTTCAATTTCTAGTTGTTTGCAACAGTTATTCCGTGGTGACACTGAAATTCCTTGGTACTGCTGCTACCATCACCCATTAGTAAGGTAGCCTAGCGCTTGTTGTTAGAGGGCCTTTCTGAGAATCGTAAAGCTGGGTCTCTTATATAACCGGAAATATTACGTCCCAAGTACCTGCCTCAGGTTGAATGCATTTTGAAAAAACTTCAGCCAAAGTGGTTTAATTGTTTCTTGGAAGGACAAAAAATGAGGTAAAATCTTCGAACAACTATTTCATAAATTTTTTCAGTGTACTTTGGCAGTAGTCTTTATGTTGAACACAGGCTCACAATACCTATGACAATACCTATGTAAACCCATCTACATTTAACCAAGTGAAAGCCATTAAAATGTCAATGTGCGAGCGTTCAATGGAGACTGTTAGTATAATGAAGTCCACAGAGATTCAATACTAGAGAATATTTGAGAGTCTGTTGGCTGCTGGTGCCACCCAGTCAGTGTGTGTCAACCACCAGAGCAAAGGTTCCTCTTAGCGCAGGGCTCTCCCTGGAACCCAGATGGTGCTGCTCGTGCCTGCGTTGGTAGGGGTGCTGTGGGACAGGAACTCTCTCCACATGCTTGTTCAGCGTTTCTTCCCTATGCTATCCAATTAGTTTGGGGGAGAAAACTGTTCAAGGTAAATAAAAAGGGGAACCAGGCTTAAGAAGCATGCTAGTTGGAGAAATGGGACTATAATTCTGTCAAGAAGTGGAAATGCTATAATTAGCTAGAGATGGGTAGAGGACTTCTTGGGTCAGCTACCTGCCTAGGATAATGGGAAGAAGATGAACTGTGAGAGGGTGTTAATACAAAGGAAAGAATTGAAATGAGGTTCCTGAAGAGACCTCAGAGAAAGAGCTAAGAAATGAGGGTGTAGGACAGGGAAGTGTCGTTTCAAGGAGACAACTGGGATTGGGAATAATTTCAGGGAAGACTAAAGAAAGCTGTGTGGGAGGAAGTGAACTGATTTGTGAATGGGTGAACAAAGAATGAGACAAAGGAGGGTGAGGTAGAGAAAAGCACAAAGGAAGAGCCAGGAAGAAAAAGAGAACTCCAAAGTTAGGGGTGTAGAAGGGCAGGAGAGTGCATGTAAGACTGGGGTGGGACCTGGAATCCTACAGGCTGGTTGCAGCAGGGAGAAACTGTGAAATCCACTTGTAAATTTCTGTCCTATTTCTGCTTAGTGCCCTAACACATAATGCAGATACAGCCAGCATCTTATAGGCTGAGGAACAGGAAATATTAGATGCAAGAAAGCCACAAGTGTTCAAGTGCTCAGTTTAATTTTTCAGCTATACTGCTGGTGTTCCATGTATGCCTTGTGTATTAGACATGATTGACCTTGGGTTTGTGTTTTTATTTTTTAAACATATTAATACTCAGGTTCGGCTGGTGTCTTAAGACCGTTGATACTGTGCAGTTTACCTAAAGCAAAATTACTCAAAACTGCCTGAAGTTTTGCAATTCTAAATTGATGTTGTAGAATTTAAGACCACTGTTCTAGGTGATGAGCCCCACCACTTCTACTTCCCTGGAGACTGAGTGATGTGGCTTTCATGCCCAATTTTGAACAAGGATCAAAATTTGCACGTCAGTTATTGTGATGACAACGGTGCATTGCACAGAGGAGCAAAGTGCCATGATGATTTACTCTGGCTCTGAATTCACAGCAGTGCTTTGCTGCAGAGAAGAGGGGGTTTGTGCATCTCATCCCAGCATGTGGCAGTGCCATGGTTGGGCTGGTCTCAAGTCTCCCCAGAGCAACCCTGTGCTGAGCATATCTAACAGCTGAGGCCAGTTACAGCCTGCTGGGTTTGGATTTATGGCTAACAGAACAGCGTGGGTTATCTCAGGAATTCTGACTTTGGCTCAGGAACTGCTCGTGAGTTCTTGGGGACAATGTAAGCGTCAGGTATGCAATCATTCCAGAAAGACCTTTCTACTATGTTACATATTATAGATAAAAGCAGGTTTTAGAGCAATAAAACAGTTTGTGGTAGGTGAGGCTTCCTCTAGTACTTACCATCTTCCCCATGTTACAACATAGTCCAGTATTTCCTGTTTCTTTTCACTCATTTTGTCCTGGTCTATTTTACAAACCACTTCTAGCCTGTCTCTGGGCTGACTTCATAGTTTTAGTGAGATTGTTTCTGTAATGGTCCGATTGGTGTTCTAATTGTTTTCACAAAGGTACCTTACCTCCAGTCATTGTTTTCTTCCCTGCTTTTTCTTTCCAGCGTGTTTTGTTTTGCTGCATCTAGATAATAAAGAAAATTACTTCTTGATAGTGTATGTTGTAGCAGTAGCACTAGGGTAGTGATATGTTATTTTGAATACAAAGGAGCTTTATATTAAGGCTTTCAGAGCAGCTCCTTCTGCAAAAATTGTCTTGTAAGGCAAATGCATAATTACCTCTTCAGCTCACTTTTTCTTCCCCACATGCTGTTACTATTTTGTTTTGGTTTTTATTTTAAATAGCCTTTAGCTTTTCTGATACATACATACTGTGTGAGAAGTAAACAATGGATGATGACACAGTAAAATATGGTATAATATATGGGGTTACCCTACTTTTTTTTTCCATGACTTGTATAATTCACTCAGAGGATGCACGTGATCAAAAAAAAAAAAAAAGCCAACACTTCAACATTTGACAGTCAGAGCTTGTGTCTGTCGCTTTAGTGGCATGTAGCTCTGAGGAAGTAATTTGGTGGTACTTGGTATTTGATGAGCATCTCAGCCTCCTGTCAGGTTAAGAGTAACAGTGTTTGCTGTCACACGAAGTGATGGACCTGCCTTTTCATGTGCTGAGATCTGTGTGCTGAGCCACACACACAAAAAGAGACAACAAAAATCAAACCAGATACCTGGATAATTTGCTTCCTTGGTTAACTTATTGGTATACATAGTGTAAGGAACAGGTAGAACGGTTTGTTGACAGCAAGAGCACCTGTTTTCTGAGTAAAGTGACCACGTACTGTTTAAAAGCAAACAGTACTTCTCTGCTCCTTGCAGTACCCTTCTAATGGTAGAGCATATTGAGCTACTTCTTACAGGAGAACATGGAGGTTCACAATGGTTATTTCAGATAGTTTTATACTGATGGATTTAACTTCCAAAAAATATGTATAGGATTTGGAAGACTTAGATATTTTGTTCAACTTCAACGTTGATTAATATCAGGTCACTGTGATCATCCATGTCCCGGAGCGATGATGCCATATGCAGTTCAAGGTGATACAATATAAGTACCTTTAATATGGATTAAGAGCAAAAACTGTTTCTTAAAATTCTTGCTCTCAGACAAATACCAATCCACTGCAGAGATGCTTACAGAACATAAAATGGTTCATATTAGTGCTATACCTTCATTATGCAAGTTTAGGTTTCTCTTTAATTGCTACATTAGCCAAGATATTAAGTTTGAGTTGGACAGCAGATGTTTAAATAAAGCTATCATTATTTACATACCTGTTTTAATATTAATGTGTCCTTTTTAGGAAGGAACAAAGTGTGAAGTTTCCAGAAGACTTCTCAGTTAGCCTTCCTAATCTTCTTAAATTTATTTTACATTACTCAAGTCTTTCTTCATCAGCACCCTGTACCAAAGAATGCTTACATAAAGAAACAGTTTTACAGCAAGGACACATCTTGCACTTAGAGAAAGAAATTCAGAAGTTAAGATCAGAAATCAGTGCTCTGCATCAAGCCCATGACCACCTTGAGGCACAGCTTTCTGAAGCAAGAAGAGAAGAACACCGACTGCAGCAGCAAAAACACATACTGGAAAAGCAGCACAAGACTCTGCAGCTCCACAGCGAGCAGTTACAAGCCACATTTGATCAGAAGAATCGGGAATTGCTAGAAATGGCCGAAAAGCTTCAAGAATTGGCTGATGCATCAGAAAACCTCCTTAAGGAGAATACTTTACTAAGAATCCTGGTAGCATCAAGGGAAGGAAAGCTACAGAGCAAAGATGAAAGTGACGAAGCCCTTCAGCTAGAGCAAAAGCTTTCTGATGACAACAATGTATTGGTTTCAACAGCTACTGCCACATCAGAGGAAAAAAGGGTTGATAACATTGATACTGTAGAAACAGAGCACAGTAGTAAAAACAGGACAGAATGATTTCTTTCACAAAAGAAAATGATACAGTATTGGGTAGTTATTTATGCAAATTTTATTGAAATTTTCATTGTAAATAGACTTCTTCCCCCACATGATCTAGAAAAAGAAAGTCAAATGAAATATTTTTGTATACTTGAAAAACTTACTAGCTACCCACGTCTAAAGAGAAGAAGAGTATGGAAAAAACTTTCTGCACTTTACTATTGCACTAACTCGCAAACACCTATCTGATAAAGATGCTGATGTTTAGGGGCAGCAGTGTAAAGCATCTAACTAAGGACCAGTTATTTTTCACCAGCTTTCTCTAACAGCTGCTAGAAGGAAAAAATTAGACCATTGATTTATACTTTTCCTTTAATTCCTGAAAATTGCCCTTTACACTGCATTGTTTGCAGAATTAAAATGGAGATAAAGTATCTGTATAATCAGTAAACTTGAATGGACAAAGTCATCTTGCTGTAGCTACTCTATTGAAGAACTTCAGCACTCTGTATCACTTTTGTACATCAATTATCTGTCTTGAAGCCTGCAAGAGCAGAACTGTGTTAACTGTTATCTAGTGAAACAAAACTAAAGAACAATCTTACTGATTTAACCCTTTTTCTCCTTGCTTTTTGGCATTTCTAGAATACAGCAGTCTTAAGTGTGTGGGTTTGGCTATACATGCAAGTCTCCTAACACTAGTATATTAAGCATGTGCCAGGGCAAGAACTGCCCTCTAGTATAGCCTATAGTATACTCTAGTGGTAATTCCAGGAGCTTTTCACTGCTGTCAGTATTAGTTTTTGCTTCAAATTTGAGCCTTCAATTAAGAAATTAGAAGCCAAATGCAGCACTAACAATGCAAGACAACATCACTGTAGTCTTATATCCAGTTACACAATTCTCAGGTAAGCTCGCAAGGCACGTGTTAGAGTTATGCCATACGTACAGGGGCAAGAAGCAAAAGTGACTTCTGAGGGAGCTGAAATTTGGATTTCATTATTTGTAGCATATTTCAGGAAACAGGTCTTCACGGTAAACTTTTTTTTGTCCTAGGCGATCAAGTGTTGTGCCAGATTAGGCACAAGGAAGCTACGTATAAAGTCAGAGTTTAGGGGCTAGAGTTAAGTGAACCAGGCTTCAAAGCATGTGTGCCTACCCAACAGTTTGAGAGTAGGCAAGCTGGCCTTGGTGGCTTAGTGCTGTCCCTTCTCCTCTCTAAGTATTGAACACATTTTCTTACAGTTCCCATAGCACAGCTTCCTCCACAGAGCAGGAAGTGAAAGAGATAACCCATCCTTACATGAAAGTGCTTCCCAGCTGGTAGCATGAAGACTCCCCTAAACTGAAAAGCAGTCCTGCTTCTCTGTATCAACGTTAGTTTGTGTAGGATTTAAACTTTTATCTTGTAGTAGTAAAGCTAAGCCACAAGAGTTACCTACAAGATACACAACTTGAACTCTATGGTTGATCACTTGTCTTTAGACTAAAAAGCCTTTTTACAACAGACTCCTAACATTTTTTTTACATATATCTGAATTGCTAAGTACACAAACAGGGCTTCTAGGAAAAAAAAAAAATAAAAAAAATCAGGTGAGTTACATTTTTAGATTTTAATAAGTAACTGCTTCTGCAGTTTCAGCATGCAGACAGAAGAGAAAACCCTGCTCTACTGCCACTTCAAACTCCTGGAAACCTTCTGGACCATCCCTGAGGGTTCAGTATCCATCATCAGTTCCCAGTTCCATCCAAATGGCAGTTTCCTTGCAGTAGCTACATGGTTGGAGAGCTCAGTTCTAGCAGCCAAAAGCTTAGCCTATGCCTAGCTGCAAGGAAGCCATTTCCTTTCTTGTAGCTCCTTTGTTTCTTCCCTCAGTATATTACTGTCAGGTTATGCCTGCTTTTCAAAAAAGGTATTCTACCTTCTTTTCAACGTATTCTGTACCAGTCCAGTGAACTGCTGGAGTTCTGGCTCTATGGCTGTGCACTCAGAAGTTAATAGCAGAAGCAAGTTTTAACTGCAGATCTGGTTTTGAAAGTCTACATTCCACCTACAGTTGTAGCTCAGGAATCCTCTTGTGTTACATACAATTGCACCACACTATTTTCGTGTGCTGTGGAGCACAAACCAAAAAGCTTCTGGCAGCCCGTTTACAGTTCACAGTTGTAGAGTAGTTCACATTACAGTAGTAGCTCCATCAAAATAGGCTCAGCTAAACATTCAAGTAACAAAAAGATGCTATCAGTCTCTTCACTCAAAGATATCCCGGTGTCCATTGCCGGCAATGGACTTTATGCCAGGTGAGTCAGCTTCTGTCACAGAAGTAGGATACACAATTGACACAAAGAGCAACTTCACAGTGCATGCAGTTGCAATGAAAGCTTATTTAAGCCTCATCAGGGTGTTTTCTGATGAGTAGTGTGCACATGACCAAGTTCTTCACAGTATAGAGATTCTTCTGCTGGTTACACAAAAGCACAGTCCACATACAGGCGTTGCTTCAAGTTAGCTATGTACTTCTGTGCCGTTTGGAGTTAGCTTTGCTTTCCTCTCTACGCAAGGTCCTTTAGCAGAGTACTGCACAAGAAGAAAGGGCTCTTTGGTTTCTCCTTCACCCACGATGCTTTCCTCATCTTCAGACTGGCTGATCCTCTGCAGACGCAAGTAACACCAGCAGCCCAATATCAAGGCACCAAGAGCTGCAATAGCAATCAAGATAACAATGACAGTCACCACTCCTGTGGTGGGGCTGTGATCCATAATAGACATGGTCAGTATTTCGGATTGTCAGACTTCTTGAGGAAGATTCTGCTGCCCTCACTGTATCTTCAAATTCCTGCAGTGGAAAAAACAAACCAAAAAAAACGATACTTAATGCACTTGTTCAGCTTCACCATATTCAGCGATATTGCATTTATGGTTGGTATCCTCTCTGTGATGGCACATAACCCTCCTGCACTCGGTGCCTCAAGCTTTTCCTGCACATACACTTATTTTAAGACGTTTCTTTACAACTTGCCTTTGAATATGCAAATGTCTACACTGAACTAAAGCAAACGAGATAAACTTGGGTTCAACTTGACCTGCTTTCAAGAGGCTCATGCGTAAGAATCTTTTTCTAAGAGAAGATACTGAGACATCTTAGGATCAGGTGGTTCTGAGACAGAACAGTCCATAATCAAGTTTCAATCATAACCTAAGTTTTTGCAAACACTGAAGTCACTAGGCAGAGTTCAGCAAACTCACAGCTTGTATCAATGATATACCTAGATTCACATAGCAAATTATATATATTTTTTTGCCAGTAAAACTATACAGTTTAGTATGAAGAGATTTAAGACTATTTAATACAAATACTAAATCATGTTAGACTCTCAAATCCATGACAAGATTCGCTACCTTTAGTTTTTGTAAAGAACCTTACAGAAACAGTACATCTAACTGACAGAAGTCTGGCACTTTAAATTTTTTATATACAACATCTTCCTAATGCACTAACAATTCCAGGACTGGTAACTTAATTGCAAAATTAATTGTAGTGCTAATGGATTACTACAAACCCATCCATAACACTGGTCTGTTTAGAACAGTTGAGTACATCGTGATTAATTGGTTGTTCACTGAGCTGGTAAAAACAGATACAGCTTTAAATGCATTTTTCATAAGAAGCAGGTAAAGCTAGATTTATTGAAGGCTTCAGTAAATCTAAGGGGAACATTATTATTACAAGCCTCTGCTCCTCCTTAGTGGCTTTCAAATAGCAAGAGCAAGGTGGTGTGTTAGAAATTTTGCAGACGACACCAAGTTAGGTGCGTGTGTCGACCTGCTCGAGGGTAGGAAGGCTCTGCAGGAAGATCTGGATAGGCTGCACCGATGGGCCGAGGCCAACGGTATGAAGTTCAACAAGGCCAAGTGCTGGGTCCTGCACCTGGGGCACAACAACCCCAAGCAGCACTACAGGCTGGGAGATGTGTGGTTGGAGAGCTGCCTGGCAGAGAAGGACCTGGGAGTTTTGGTTGACAGTCGGCTGAACATGAGCCAGCAGTGTGCTCAGGCAGCCAAGAAGGCCAACAGCATCCTGGCTTGCATAAGAAACAGCGTGGCCAGCAGGTCCAGGGATGTGATTGTCCCCCTGTACTCAGCTCTGGTGAGGCCGCACCTCGAGTACTGTGTTCAGTTTTGGGCCCCTCACTACAAGAAGGACATGGAGGTGCTTGAGCGAGTCCAGAGAAGGGCAACGAAGCTGGTGAGGGGCCTGGAGAACAAGTCTTACGAGGAGCAGCTGAGGGAGCTGGGACTATTTAGCCTGGAGAAGAGGAGGCTCAGGGGCGACCTTATCGCACTCTACAGGTACCTGAAAGGAGGCTGTAGCGAGGTGGGGTTGGTCTGTTCTCCCACGTGCCTGGTGACAGGACGAGGGGGAATGGGCTAAAGTTGCGCCAGGGGAATTTTAGGTTGGATCTTAGGAAGAACTTCTTTACAGAAAGGGTTGTTAGGCACTGGAATAGGCTGCCCAGGGAAGTGGTTGGGTCACCATCCCTGGAGGTCTTTAAAAGATGTTTAGATGTAGAGCTTAGGGATATGGTTTAGTGGATGATTTGTTAGTGTTAGGTCAGAGGTTGGACTCGGCGATCTTGTAGGTCTCTTCCAACCTAGACATTCTGTGATTCTGTGAAATGAAGCAGAAATTGGAACAGAGGCAGGAAAAGGGGAGAGGTAGAGCTGCAAGACTTTTGTGGTCTGCCACAGTTCTGGCAAGCAGCAAACATTCCCCATACATTTTTGTCTACTTCCCTTTCTGAATTCATGGTATTTTAAGGAGTCACGTGGGCCTTTTAAATTTAAGGTTACTGCTAACAAAGTTAGCAGTTTTGGGTTCCTCTACTTCAACTGGGTTCATTACCTTTTCTTTCCTGCTACCTTCTCTTCAACAGTACAGGAACTCATGAGAGCCAGTTACAATGTGGGAACTGCTGTAGGAATCAGGGTTCAATGCCACAATTTCAGGTACAGCAAATACAGTCCCAAAGGGCTCTAGGGTCAGCTGCAAGTACAGAACAGCAGTGTCTGCATTCATCTGATGTGTGGGGACTGACTGGTGTTGGATTAACTAGTTTCTTCTGGCCACAATAAGTGCCAGTCTGCTGAGGGCCACGTACCTGTACAGATGTTGAACAGACTTCCTCACCATCCCTGCTGCACCCAACTGCAGCACTGGCTCCTTCGTGCAAGCCCCCTCACAGGTCAGCCTCGCCCAGCCTGAGGTCAGAACCCAGAGGCTGTGGGCAGTGCCTTGGATTCTCACCACGACAGAGACAAGGCAATTACATCACACCTTCACCAACAGCGCTTACTGAAGCCAGAGATGGTTTATCCCTCCTCCTCTCATGGAATGGCAGACCCACGCACACCATCACACAGCCACTTCATCCACAAAAGAGAAATCCAGTATGAGCGTTAGTAGGGCCCAGTGACTCAGAACTAACTTGCACACACTGGTTGTGTTTCTAGCCCTGTAAACTACTGCAGTCAGTAGCCTGTAGTGTACCTGACCTGACAGAAAGAAGAAGCAGGTCCAACAGACCCAATTTTCCCCAATTAAAAAACAACCACCCACACCCAATGATACCACATACCAGCAACAGCAGAACTATGCCCACTGCAGCCAGACAAGGTGTGTAATTTTTGTCATTATCATCTTGGTTTTGCAACGCTATAAAGTCTGCTTAATCAACAGCAGGAGAACAGCCGGGGGTGAGTCATGGTGGCTTACATGAGTTTGCTTTCCTCAGGGCATGTCTGAACTGCAGCACCATTTGATCTAGCCACACCACCACAGCATCAGCACAAATGATTTAGTCTGCTTCTCACACAGGCACATGAAGCCTGTCCCACAGCTCACAGAGCTGCTAGCAGCAGCGACAGCCTGCTGAGCACTGCTTGGTGCGGCACATACCTGTACAACAGAAGCAGTTACTGGTACCTAGAAAATAGTTTTTAACACTGAGAAGTCCAAGAGCTCAATGTTAGGTCTGGATAACAGAGAACCCACACCTGTGCAGACTGTAAGAAGACATTTCTCCATCCCCCTTTGTGACGCAGCTGCAAACTGCAGTGGTCGCAGTTCACCGTGGATGATGGAGACCTGGGTGCAGTAGTTTGTGAAACGGTGCGTCTCCCTCAGGTAGGAACCTAAGTTCTTCTGTAACGGGGAAAACCTCTGTCTTGAGACAAGGCTCTCCCTCCCTTACCAGGTTATACGCTGGACTCTTGCTATTCCCCCTTCTTTTGGGATCCCCAGAAGCACAGCTGGCCCAGAAGGCCTACTGCCCAGGAAGGTTCTTCTGAACCAAGTACACAGTAGCAGCTCAGAGGAGTTCTGAGAGGTAAACATTTATTGGTGTTCTTGGATTAAAAAAAAAAAAAAAAAAAAACTTAATATTCTTGGACACGTCTGTTTACCACCACAGTTACTGCTTCATAGCACTGCTACTGCTTGAGGTTGTAAGGCAGTTTAACCCCTACTTCCACCTTCTGGACAAGCCTTGCTGTTTCAGATCAGTCCTCTCCAGCTGTCCTGTTCCTCAGCAGGCACTGGGAAGGGCCTTGCAGGCCCACAGGCAGGTGCTGGCAACTCCTGCACAGCCGCTGCTTCCAGCAAATGAGGTGCTACAGCAGCTGACAGCCAGGAGCGTAAGTAGGGAGATTCAGGGTGCAGAGCTGGCCAGGAGAACATGCTGATTACTGTGGGTATGACAGCTTTGTTTTGTTATCCCCTGCTCTGACCTGTCAATTCAGCTTAGTCATGACAGCTCCTAGAATAAATTCACACGAAACCTTAAACAGAAGAACAGGTTTTAAAACTGGAAGATTATCATTTTTGTAAAGAAGACCCACTCCTAACTCGGACCCTTAGTCTAGAAGGATGAGCCTAACATTGTTCGTTGCACCTAGCTTGGGGTTGATCATTTTTATTTAGTATCATCACCTAACCAGACAACCCAGATGTTTACAGTAGCAGACAGAACAAACTTGCAGGACTCCTCGCTGTGGCAGCATGTTAGAAGAGAACGCTCACTCTGTTTACACTAGAAAGTTAATTCTAGCTGGCTTAGGCTCTCCTGTGTATCAAGCAATTTTTCTTTGATGTGGCAAGGTGGAAGGTGTTGGAGACGGAGAACTAGGACCTACAGGATGCATTACGCTGATTTACCCTTATAAAGCAATCTACAGTCCAATCTTGAGCGTACATGAAAACTTACTGGCCCCTCAAAGATCTTACCCAGATGGATAGGTTTTTTTTATTATTATTTTTTAAGTTGACTGCTTTTATATTTGATCAAAGAGATTCAGATTGCCTGAATTCTTAAACTCTGGAACAAAGAAGGGCACGACTTCCTCCAGATGTACTACCCAGCAAGTTTCATTTTCTAGGAACTGAAGTTAAATCTGATCTCACGTTCACGCTGTCAGGATTATCAGGCTGCCTCAAGAAGCCCTTTCTAGCTTCTATTCAGAAAGTTCCTGATGTCTTTGTACCATACTACAGTTAATACTAAGAGCTACAGGAGAAAACAAGCTTAGATGTCTTCAGAAAGATGACTGCATGGACATTGACCCCTTAGCAAAAGGACAACCAGATGAAATTCAAGGTCATTTTCTCAAAGCACTTCAACTCCCACTTCTCAGTGAGAAAGTGTAGTAGTCATTCTTTCTGCAGGCATATCCTCTCCGCTCAGGGAGCCTGGAGCCACCCTATGTGTCAGATATTAAGCAACTGTAGAGCTTTACCATGGCACAAACAGCTCGTTAATACTGCACAGTAGTAACTGGGATGGCAGCAGCATTATTTTATCAGCTTCTGATAACTGTTTCAAACAAAGGCAGTGCTCTGGCACTAGCTAGTGTTGTTCATGCTGAAATGTTCATGCTGTAATTCATACTGAAATTGTTCCCGCTTCAGGTCAATACATAGTGCTACAGCTCTCCTGCAGCCTTAGTTCTGCCCTCAGCATGGTACATGTGCACACTGCAACCACACTGGTAAGAGCCACCAGGGAGACCTTTGGGTTGGGTTGATTTTGAGATGCTGGTGGCGAACTGTGAGTTCTGCAATTGACTGAAATCAAGATTAAGCTGTCTTCAGAGTCCATTTCTCACCTGGAGAAATACTGCATTCTGTTGATCCCCTTAAATTGATCCTAAAGGAGATTACAACAAGCTTTAAGGCTCACTTCTCAAAGCATATCTGAACTAAAAGACGCCCGTAAGTATACCAGGAGCAGCACTGACTTCATACACCACTTTTACTGTAAGATATTAAAAGTTGTAAATTCCTGATCTTCAAAGGAATTACTAGCAACATCTGTATGTATTGGGTGGCACTTCTACAGCTACATCCATCCCTTCCCACCCTACTTGCCAAAGGACACATCTAAGTGCGTTTACTCATTAGCAAGATTGGTCAGATTCCCTGGTGGGAACTGCAAATAGGCTATCTCATTTCCTACAGCAGTCAAGCAGTGAAAACATCAGGTATAAGCCATTTTTCTTCCACTCACAACTCCATTTGTGAAGTTTTATTATCCAATCCAAAAGCTGTAACTAAAGGACAAACAGAAAACCAATTTAAATTGCAGAAGGCTGCTGGAGGACAGATTCCATGAGGCTGGCAGTAGTTTCTAAACAAAGTTTTTCATGATTGCAGGCATTCTGCTTCTGCTAAGTTCGCTGTGGTTATTACCAGCAGGCATGCACATGAAGAGAAATACATGAAGAGAAATACTGCTACGGTAATAGCCAAAGCTCTAAGAAAATGGCAAATCTAGTAGAGTTCACCCAAACAGAACGCTCAAATCCTCTAGCAACAAGTTTAAGGTGCAATTTTTAAGTGTTTTTAAAAAGATACTTTAGGCAAAATACCACAAAGGATAATGCGAGTTAAATGAGGTTGGAGAAAAGATATGAGAATAAAACTACCACGACTTTAGCTTAGAAATAGATAATAACTACCACTTAGTTAAAAAGCCTCCACGTTCAAATCTTTGCAGGAAAGTAGCAGCAGCTTGCACTAGAAGCTACTAACTGAAAAATGCTTCCTCTTTTATGTACAAGTAAGATTACTTTTAAGGAATGCTGCATGCTCATCACAAGAGCATCCTCGTTGCCAGTAGAACAAGGAGGGAAAAAGCCTCAGGGGAGATCCAAAATGTAATTCTGGCGTTGGCACACAAGTGCGCCTAGCACTCACATTACGCAGCCTCAGAAAGCTGGAGGCCTTCACGGTGCGGAAGCCGTCAGCTTTACTACTGTCAGAGAAACTGTGGGACCACTGTTATTCTCAATCAACTCTAGTTTAATGCCCTCTCTTTCTGATAAAGCCAAATTGCACTGCACAAAGCGAGGCTTGGCTGGAGGCTGTTTTAGAAGCAAGGAGCTGTTCAGTGGAAACCTTCAGTGCAAGTCTCCTACCACGACCCTTGTTCCACTTGTGATGAGGAATAAAAGGCTTTACCGTCCAGAACAGTTTTCCAACAGCTTAGCAGTCAAGCAAGAGTTAGAAACACTAGACCTAGCATCGCTGCCTGGAACAGCAGCTAGTCTCCACATGAGGTGTAACAGTACCTTACACCTCATCAAGAATCACTTTAAGAGCTTTTACACCAAGTTAAATTACACTGCAGTTAGTATTTTACACAAGACAGCAAGGTGAAGAGAGGGCAGAGCAGGCCAGCGAGTTTCCCAGATGCAGCCACACAATTTCAAAAGCACGCAGATGCTCTCAGCAGCACGGCAAGGGGAAAGGGCTTACTCCGTAACAGCCAGTTAGGCAAGAGATCCAATTTATGGAGAACTGGCAGCAGGTTTCCTGTTAAGATCACACCTGCTGCTAAGGCACTTGCCTGGCAAAGCTTCTGTCACACCCTGGACTTGTTTGTCAGTCACAGCCACACACAGCAATGATGAGGGGCCTGTTCAGACAACATAACAGGGTTGCTTCTGACAGGTGGTTATCAGAAATGTGCTATGTATACCCTGTCTCATAGCATAATTCCAATGTATTAGAAAATTTGCTGAAGCGGCAACATTAAGTTTGCTGATGAAACCCCTTTTTTAACTTTCACAATCAAGAGAGTGCTCAGGATATATGTATTTTAATGGCTTTGTCCAACAGCAGCTAGCTTGTTCCCGTTTATTACTGATAATCAAGCAGTTTTGCTCGATTATACTCTGTTCACAGACTGCAAGTAACACCAAACCCTGTTACGTACCAGCACCAAGTAGCTCAATAGCTCTTAGTAGCTCTTAGTCCTGCACTCCGGGTTTCCCTCTCAGCTCATGGGAAAAGCAAAGGTGAGGCCACGCTGCGCCTGGCCTGGCCGCCTCCATCCCCCTGGAGGGATGGCCTGCACAGCCGCACGTCCCAGATCCCTTGGGCTCGCTTCCCAGAGGGGTGTCCCCGCTTCTGGCAGCTCGGCCAGACGGAGGGCACACCCCCCGCTCCCCACCCGAGGTGAGGACGGCACGGGGCGCTCCCGGCCCTGACGCCCCCCTCACGGGCCGCATCCTCCCCACGGCAGGCAGCGCGGGGGGGCGCGGAGGGCACGGCCGGCCCTGCCGGCGGCTTCGAGGCCCGGCCCCGCGGCTCCGGCCCACGGCAGCGCGCAGCCAACGCGCCCCCCCCCCGTCTCCTCTCACACACAAAGAGCGGCCCTGGGGGACCGCGGCACTCCCCGCCCACACACCCACCCGGAGCCGTTCCCTCAGCGGCGGCGGCGCCCAGCCTCACCCGCCCCCTTTGTTTCGGGACCGAGGCCCCGGCCCCGGCCCCGGCCCCTCACCGTCGCTCCGATCCGGCCCCCGCTGCAGCCTACGGCGCTCCCACCGACGCCACCTCGGGCGCGACGGCCGCTTCCCCGCCCGCGCCGCCTTATAGCGGGGCCGGGCGGCGCCGCACCGCGGCCAATGGGCGCCTCGACGGGCAGGGCCGAGGCCCGGCCCTTCCCTCTGCTCCTCTCCTTCCTTCTTCTCCGCTCGTCTGTCCTCCCCAGCAGCAGCAGCGGCCCCGCCGCCCCTCACGGAGCCGTCCGGGCAGGGCCGGTAGTGCCCGAGGAGGAGGAAGAAGAAGAAGGCGGCTGAGGCGAGGGGCGCTGAGGGAGGAGGTGTCCCCGGCCCCTGAGGCAGCTGCGGGGATGCGCTGGGGATTTGGCCGGTTCTGGCTCTCTGCAGCCTTTCCCTGGTTGTTACTGGGCTCAAGCCTGGAGTGGGTGCTGGCAGAGCCCGTCCCGGATTGCTTGAGAGAGATATGTGGCAAAAAGAACCCCTGAGGCCCTGACGGGAATTTGGGTGCAGAAGGTACCGTGCTCCCCTGTGAGCACCTATTGTACGACATAGGGGTGCTGGCCCTTACTGTGCATGACTTTCATGGGTGTAGGAGTGCCTCGCAGTAATGCTGTCTGATGCGGGCCTGTGACAATTCACATAAACTTTAAATAAGGTTTCCTTTTAATGGTTGTAACAGCATCAGGTTCTATTGTGTTTGTGCATCAGCTGCCAATCAAGAGATGATAAAAGACCCCTAAACACATCTTTAATGGTTTGAAATCTTTTTAAAATGCCAAAGACTGAGCACCAACACTGGGCTCCTTGCACTGTTAGCAGCTGCGGCCCTGGCACAGCAATGCTGGACAAGACAGTAACTCATCTTTGCGTCCGTGAGCTGATGCAGAGGTGGCCAGTGGGGCCAGTAATTTAAAATGATGTTTAAATCACATTTAAATGTTTGTCTGCAGATGCCTGTTTTACATAACCAAGAACGCAGACTGGCTGTAATGGATTAGTGTCCTGATGCACTTCAGTGAGAAGGTCATGCACTTTTGTACAAAAAGCATGAATGCAATTATGAGAGCTGACTGGTAAAAGTCATCCACTGGTAGCACAGCCTTAAGAGAAGTCCAGCAATCTCTTTTAGCATAATTTAGAAACTTTTAGCCTTTGAGAAACTTTTAATAGTGATTTTGTAACCCATACTGGGCAAATTGCACAGAGAACAAAGCAAGTTCATTCACATCGGTTTATCTTTGCAAACAGGCTGCTTGACAAGCACAGGCTGAGAGCATGGGAAGTTTACAGTCTGCTGTGGAGAAAGTACAGGGCTGCTAATCCTTCACAACTGCTTAAAACCTTCCTTTGCTTTGCTGCCTTTACCTGTCTCCAGCTAATAATGCTCAAGGCTTTTTAAATCTGATGCAGACAGATTTAACAATTTTCTGAATTTCACAGCATCATTTAAAGTGTACCCTCCTGCTTTGATGCTTTTATATCACAGCACTTGACATTACGTGTGTGATTAACTTCATAGGGAGTTATGTGCAGGAGTATTCTGGGGTCAGCTGCAGTCATTATGACAGTCATCCCAGTCTCTGCTGGAGCCACTCCGACCCCTAGCATAGTTTCCAGCAATGTTGATTTTAAGCATTACTAATTATAGAGGTTCTTTGGTTTCTCTTCAGCTACTAACTATACCACTGTCAGAGAAGTTCATGATCAGATTAAGCTTTGCTTGTAATTTGTTTTGTTAGAGTGATAATTTCCATTGTTGCAAATTCACCTCAAGCTCTCCCTGTCCTTCAGCAGCTTTTCAGACAGTTCATGTGTTCACTGAAGTGTACCCTGCTTTGGAGCTTTCTGTGTCTTTCTGTGGATTTTGAATGGTTACTGTCAAAAGTTGTTCCTTTAATTAAGGGCATTTGTTGTGTTACTTCTGAAATGGTAGCTAGTAAAAGAAAACTTTTGCTTCCTCCGTTCCCACATGGAAAGACAACAGGCATGCTTTCCTTTATCTATACCTGTTCAACTTGCTTTTGTTATGTGGCACTCTTTGCTGCAAAATCTGTTCAGTAATCATCTTTGCACCCAAGAAAATGTATCAGGAAAACAGATTATTCCATAGAAAATATTTATTTCTGTGTGTTTTAGTTGATCCTTAGAAGTAGCTGTTTTGCAAGTCTATTAAGGGATTGCTAGAGGACAAAATGCTGCCCTCTCTGTTTAAGGAAGCACAAGTAACAGCTCACACTTTTACTTGCAGGCCCACTGGAGAGCATGGACATCACAGTAAAAGGAGACTGAGCTGAATCCCTCCAGCAGCTTGGCAGGTAAGTTTTCTCTTTCCTTATTTCATTTGAAGGAAGGAATTTATTAATCCAGCTCTGAAGCTGAAGAGGAATGAAAGTACCTTAAGGTTCTGTCCATGTCAAAGCTGAATTTTCAAGAGTTTTATAAAGCTCACGCACTAAAGCCAGACTTGTTTCCTCTACAAGGGCAGGCTGTACGTAGCACAGAAGCTTTCCTTGCAGATCTTCTGTGGAAGCCTACCAGCTTCCCGTATTCTCATGCTTAAGAAAGCAGCTCATGGCTTTTACGCTCAGTCACGGATTAACCTGAGATCTCCACAGTTCCTACTGTTGGCTGAAAGTTTGAGGTTGTTTTTAACCAGTCTGCTGTTTGATGCACAACATATTGGTTGATGTCTTTAATATCAGAAAGTTGTCTGTTCCTGTTTGCAGTATCTTTACCACTACACTTGGGACATTTTTTGTGTCTGTGAAACTAAAGCTGTTTAGTGAGATGGTGTCATCGCGGCTTTAGTGTGTTAGGTAGGAAGTGGATAAACTCAGAGGCCAAAGACTGAGTAACTGTCCGTAATGAAGGAAACTGGCAGTTTTGTAGGAAAGAAAAGGATAATGAGATTATCAGACAGGTTGCACTAATAGCACCATTTTAAGTTCCCATTATGTTCAGAGAAAGGGGTGTGTTTGCTCTTTAGTGATGGGAGAACAAAGGCAATTGATACTCCTGAGAACACAGGGATGAGCTTGTCTGTTGTTTTAAAGTAATCAGCGTAGTCATTACAAAGGAAGATCACTGTTTATCCTGTGCTGTTCTGAATACCCACGTGTGATTATATGTGTATATTCCCATGTCCACGCTGTCTCTTACTTTCATTTTGCTGTGGCTCACAAAGTGTAAAAGCACATTTAAGATTAGCATATATCTGAGTAGTAGAATCAATTTGTTTCAGCATTAATTCCACCTTCAGGAATACCTACCTCATCTATTTAAAGAAAACCTATAAAAGATAGTTCCTGTGTGACAGCAGTATGACAATGGTGGACTCTCTTATTCTATTTAGTGTTGTGAGTGGTACTTCCTGATGATAGGCTGTGAATCTAGGCCAGGAAAATAGGATTGCTTAAAACCCATTTGAGCATAAGCTTAGCTGCAGGTTTCAGAAGGCTGAAGCCCTTTTTTGGCATAGAACTTAAGTTGGGACAGGGAGTATTTCTGCTTACCTGCCTTGTCTTCTGATCTGAAAGAGCAGCTCTTGTATGTAATTACTCAGATGATAATTGTAAAGGTGAAAATTGCTGTACATTTTGTTGACACAGAAGAGTCTCGTTTTGCTGCAACATGGCTATCTCCTATTCAATTCTACTGCCTCAAAATATGCAAAACAAGAAACTTCTTGGCTTTTGCTGTCTCAAAACACCTCAGTCCCATGTTTTGGAGGCTGGTTTTGTATCTTAAGGATAAACAAGGTACAAGGGTATTTCCTTTCTGCAGCAGTTATTTATACACATTTATGCCAGAGATACGAAGCCTACTGAGAGAAAGTGTCTGATGATGGTGCTGCCATCTCAGACTCACTCTGTGTATACAGGCAGTTTCCCCATCCTTCCAGGTTATGACTTCAGTTCAGAAAAGTTATCTTAAACATGACCATTTAGGTTTTAGTGGAATCAAATATTGCTTCATGATTAGGCTGCAAGGGTTGTCTGTATTAGATAGGAGAGCTAACAGTTTCCTAGCTGAAAGATTTGGCAGCGTGAACTTCACTTTGCAGGAACAGTGTTTGCTTGGCACTACAGGTAACTGCTTTATGCTGAAAAGCTGATTTTTCAATATACATTTGGAAAGCAGATGTGTGACTGGGGGAGTTGTTCAGCATTTCCTTCAGTTTAACTTGACCACAGAGACATATGCAAAAAAGCTATTGCCTGTTCCGTGACTGGAGGGAGAGCCAAAAAGTTTTTCCGTTCTTTTCCTTACCAAAGGAAAAAGACCACATAGTTTATGTTCCTGTGTGCAGCAGACTTTTCCCCTTCCTGATGAACCTAGCACTCTGCTAGTTCCTTCTATCATCAGTAGTGTGGCCCAGAATGCACTTCTACTTTGGCAAAGCAATCTTTTTTTTTTTTTTTTTGTAGGACAGTCTGCGATCAGCTCCTTGCTTGCTTCTTAGTGTGAAAGTTAAGGACTGCAAAAACGGGTGTGATTAGATCAGAAGAGCTCAGCCTGCACATACTCCAGATGAGCAGGGACCAAAATAAACTAACCTCTATGTGTGTTGTTTTGTTTTGTTTCGTTTTGTTTCATTTAGTATGAAGACATATTTTCTGATAAACTGAGTGCTTCAGCTACTTTCTAGAAGAGCTGACTGTATAAACTACTATAGAATAGTATAGAAATATATAAGTGAAAAGGCATTGCCCATGTTTACTAGATGAAGTTAACATCATGGTGGATTATAAGGACTAAAATCAGTAAATGTGACACCCCCCCCCATACTCAAATCAAAATACATTTTTTTCTGGTTTGGCATCTTAGTCATTTGGGCCTAACTTGAATTTATTAATTCCTTTCTGTTTAAAGTTTTCAAAGGCTTACAGAACTTTTAAAATTCTTCCTTTTCTTTATGAAGATTTCCAAGGGAATCTTCTTGAAGAACTTCCTTGTTGTTTTCTTCCCACCCTTTCCAGAAGACAAGAAAAAAGTATTAATCTGTTCAAATAATTACAATATTAACTCAACCAAAATCGTTTGGCTGGCTGTAAATCTCTTCCATTTTCATTCTTTCTGCTTTATTTTCATTTATTGATTTTTTTTCTAATGTTACGACTCTTGCAGTTCTCCAGGCCACCAGAAACTGCCCTAGGAAAAAAAATTGTAATACCAGAAGGTTTTATACAAAAACCACAAAGAAAATTACCTGTATTAAAAAAAAACAACCCTAAGTTGCAGTCACATTTTTCCTCTTTTTAATTTACACATTATAAAGAAGGCTACAAGTTTCCCTTTCCATGAAAAAGAAAAGAAACAACAAATACATATTCATAAGTAAGTCCAGAAGAGGGGGGCAGTACAGGGTCTCCAGCTGAGCAGTTTATCAACAAAGCCGTTTGTCCCTCAGAGTCCAAGGCCTCTAGACGATGGCCCTCTTAATTTTACTGTGCATCCCCTTCTTTTACCACCTGGAAGGTATTAAAACACAAAGTTGTAAAAGAGTCCTGGTGTGTATGTATGAGTCTTGTTAATAAGAGTCCAGAATTGGTCCTTAGCCAATTGTGGAGGTACAGAAAGGCAAATGCTCTGTCCTGCAGACTTGAACTGAAGCTTATCTCTCTCAAGTTTACCACAGTAAGCGCGTTTGAACAAATATACAAAAAGGTTTTTTTAAATGTCTGCCAGGTTTGTAGCCCTCCCGTTATTTATTGTTTGCCTTACTCAGGCTGTATTTTTTGCGGGTCTTTGAGACATATTTTAATTTTGAATGTATTGGCTGGGGAAACCCAAAAGAAAACATTTAAAGTTGTTGTTGTTATTTAAAAAAAAAAAAAAACAAACAAAAACAAACAAACAAACAGCATTCAGCGTAGAATAAAGTGTTTGGTCTGTATGCTTCATTTTGTACTTGAACTATGTTGAGGTAGAGCTAGAAATTCACAGATTAGAGTGATATTGCTTAGTAACTTCTTGACACTCTTACTGGATTTTATCACCATAGTTCTGCTTTTTACAGCCAGTGCTTCCTGAAACAGAATAAGTGTGCTAATGCAAAACATAGTATGCACCAATATATTGCATTTATTGTGACAGATTACCTTGCAGTGGAACATCTCTCCATGTGAAGTTCAGTATGAACCTTCCCTACTGTAGCCAGGAGAAAAAGAAATCCCTTGTTGTCTCAGCACCTGTGCCAACTTGCATTATTTTGCTTTGAATTTTAGGAGCCCTCTTAAAACTGAATCACAATAAACAGATGAAATGGAAGTGTCATCCATTCCAGAAAACACTGTGTAGCTGATCCCTACAAAGAACAGAAATCTAATGAAAACATTTGCTGCTGCACTTAATGGTTAGAACTGCCTGACGTTAGTAGAGAATCTAGGGGTGATTTATAGACAAGATGGTTTTTGAGTGCTGTAAACAAGGGGAGCTGGAAATGTTATGGAAATCTAATCCATATTGATAAATCTATTCAGGCAGTTCCAGCTAGTCCCTTGATGACTCTCGTCACCGTTTTTTTCCCTGCAAGTTTCCTGATAAATTTTGCCTGGGTGTACTTGTTTACTCCTCTGAATCCAGGAAGGCAGCTCATGACCTATGAAACCTAAGACAGGAATACTGCATCGGAACAATCAGAAATTTTAACACAGACAGTATTTAACACATGATGTAGCTATTTTATCCATTAGTAGCAAAGACTATTAAATACAGTATTCTGATTATGAGTAATTGTTTTAGTTGCAATTAAGATCTTCAGATTAATTTCCAGAGTACCAGCAATTACTCACTATACTAGAAGCTGAGCTGTAAGCTGTTGTGCTGTTGGTTGTGCAAAGGCCTTAATTCTCCTTCACATTGCTGCAACTTAATCTATCGGTAATTCTCTCTTCTTTCCTTTACTTCCATTGTTCCAAGTCTCAGGTAAAGACATTTTTATCTTCTTTTTAGGATTAGGTGTACTCTCCCTCTGAAAATCTGCAGCAGGATTTAATTTGAATGGAATCTGCAGCAACTGCATTATGCTATGTCAAATCCTAAATGTCAGCATATATGACTTTCCCTGCATCACAATTATTGTTAGTGTTCTGTACCCAGCTTAGATAGGGTAGTGGAGCCTTAGGGGGTGCTGAAGGGAATTTAGATGTGGTAAGTGCTGCACTGGTCACTGGGTGGGGGACCACACCTTAAAGGAGGCCAGAAAGCTGCAAAGCTCACGGTGCCAATCTAGGGCAAGAGAGGTGCTTTACTGCAGTTACCAGCACATCCTTGGGGCAAGGGGATTACAGGACGAATGAATTAATGCTTTAACCCTGCATGTAAGTGGTACACAAGAAGTGTGTATTTGTGCTTGATTGTTTTCCAAGTCAAATTTTACATCCCTGTTGCATCAGCTAGGAGGCTTATTCAAGCAGTGCCAACTCCCTCCAAAGCTCAGGGAAGGCAGAGCTGCATGTCTGTCATCTAGGACTGCAATTTGTGAGCAAGGAGCAGAGCAGCCTTTTCTCTAGTGACCTAGCTGTCTTCTTGACTCAGCTTTTAGAGAATTGTTTTTGTAATTCTTTCTTGTGATAAATACAGGCTAAGTTGTATATGCCAAAGTTCAGTATAAATTTGATTTTTATGATGTTTCTGTTTTGAATGACTCTAGTTTAGAAAATCCTATATTGCAGCAGAATGTGGAAAAGCTGTTCCCCACAAAGCAGTTCATAGTAGCTGTCAGCATCAAAGATTTTCCAGGCACTGCACTCGCCACCTGGCAGCCATGGCAGGGTAACCTGGCTGCGAGCCATCCATGCGAGCAGCCCTGGTGGGTGAAGGGACCGTGCTGCAGGATTACCCACCAGTCATCAGTCATAAAGGACAAGCTATCCTTCTAGCGGTACTACTTACTGTACTATGTGCCCTGCACCTTCTCCAGGATGAATGCACAAGGCTTCAAAGCAATGTGGCTTTTTTTTTTTTTTTTTTTTTTTTCTCCTCTGTGAAACAAAACCTACACAGTATTCCCTATGGTGAGACCTCCAGTCAGCAGTTATTCCCTGAAAAGCAACTACTGTAGGAAATAATTGGACTTTTTTCTCCCACTACATTTCGAAATAACAAAACTGGAAGTGCACATTCCTTGAAACTGATATTAATAGTTGTAAGAAATAAGATAATTTTATAACACTGAAAACTCAGTTACCCTGTAAGTATGATGAAGACATTTTTCTTGATCCTGTTTATTTGCCATTTGGCTCTTGCAACCTGTGTGAATACATGCCCTCCATTTTAGAAATCTCAGTGCCTCTTGAAGAGTCTCACCTATACTAGTTTCTATATCCAAGTTTGTCTGCTATTAGTTATTGCAGCTATACTAATGGTGGGTAGTCTGGACAGCCTGGACCTCCCCAGAGTTAGACACCATAGTTACTCCCATGCCAGCAGCTGGCCTCTGGCACAGGCTGAACGCTAGCAAAGACAGCATGCTGTACTGGGGCTCGTAGGATATGGCAAATTGAATAACACAACATATGGTGAATGGTGCTGCTGGAGAGAGCAGATATTTATGAATACAGGGCAATATCCTTAATTCCTTTAGGTTTGTGAAGAGTTGAGAACTCTGTGGTGAGAGTATTAGCACAGGAAAGAGAGAGCAGGGAATCGGAAGGACAATGAGAATGTTTAAAAAGCTGTAAAAGCTAAATATAGAGCTCTCGAAGACAGTGATGGTACCATCCCTGCAACCTGCACAGATTATACAAACAAGATAGCCCCTTTCCATTTACTTGTTGTTAGGGCATCACAGCTATGGCAAGACCCTGAATGTAGCTTTAGATAGAATTGAATGTAGCTTCAGGTAGAGTATAGAATATCAGTCTATAACTATCTCATATATAGAGATATATTCTATATAGAATGTCTACCTAGGAAATGATTCTGCATTGTGATGGCATTAGTTACACAGTTTTTGAACAGAAAAAGCAACACAAGTTGCAGGTATTCAGACATGAAAGGTATTGCAGTTTACATCTGTGAAGAGTTAAACTACAAACAGTTTGGATTTACATAGCGTAGAGTTTCCCATGGAGATTATTTCTTATTGGAAGTCTGTGCGGGGCCGTGACCGGTCCGATTATTTGTATCTCTTATCTGCATTTGAAGTAGTATCATGTTATTTGTTAGTGTATAGCCAGATAAGCTGCATGCATGCATATAGGACTTACATTGTATTAATAGCCTTGAATAATATGGAGACAAAATCTAAATTAACAGCATTGGTGGAGTTGGTATTCCAGCCTTCATGATACAGACAGGCCTGAAATATTTTTTTTTTCTGTGTTTTCTTTGGTATATGACCAAATTACATATTTTCTGATTGTTTAACAGGACTCTAAGTTGCTAAATACAGATAAACAGCTGTGGCTGAGGTCTCCAGTGCCATCTGATGGCTGATAGCAATGAAATGTAGGTTGCAGGTCAAGACAATAGGAGCGTGATCTCCAGGCTAACAGGCAATAGTTCAGAGAGTTGAAAAGCTCAAAAAAAAACCCCACCAAAACAAACAAACAAACAAAACTGTTCAGGAAATCTGTATTATACAGTTCTACAGCCATTCAAATGTTCTTCATGTTTATTTAAAACAAACGAGCAAATACTGTTTGAAATAGAAATCAGTTTATTACTCGGAGAGGTGAAGGAATCTAATGCTTTTACCTGTAGCTGGTGGCAGAGCAGACTGTGACAAGCAGTTCTGAAAAGAATCTAACTGAAAGTGACACAAAAGATTATCACAGACCCAACACAGCAGTTAGACCAGGTTTCCAGCTAACTTCAGTTAGCTGGAAAGTTGCAAAGTTAGTTGCAAAGCCTCCTAGACACAACTGGTATCTTCCATTTTACAATGCTGGGCAGAAATGTAGACAGATTGCTCCAAAGAGACCTGCTTCTTACTGCTGAGTTAATACAAAAAAGCCTTGTAAATGGAAATGTGACATCCAGACTGGTACCTGCATACTTCCCCAGATGTGCAAAGAATAAGAAGGTGTTTATTGTGTGAGGGGAAGACTTCCTAAGTCACCAATTTTTTCACTGTGTTTTTCAAGCTGTTTTCCTGGATAAATTAATGTAATAGAAGGATTCTAATATACTTCTGTAGACATTAGCAACATTAGTACAGAAGTCATGCTTCTGGACATCTTGTTTGTTTCAGACACTGAACAGAAAAACCTGAATAAGATGTTCATGTGCTAGAGTTTTCTACTCAGCTGCATATGTACTTTAGCTAGCTTGGTTTTGGTCGAAGTTCCCATAAATTATGTGAACACACAAAACCTCAGCTTCTTTATGCATTACTTTCCTGATACAGTTTCCTGGCCCTATTTGCTTTAAAAGACCATCTATAAAAGTAAGGTTTAATATATTACCTAGGCAGATGTGCAGGGTGTATTTGGCAGTTACTTGGTTTTAAATGCTTTGCCACATTATGGATAGCTGCTGTCATTGCTGGTAGATCAACACTATATTTCTGTAGAACTATTAAAGTTTATCAATGCTTATAATCATCGATAGCCAGTCTTCTACTACCAACATTAAACAAATTCATGCTGAGCTCTGTTTAGAGTGAGGCAAGGTTGCTACAGACGGCAAAGCCTGGATGGCTAAGAGCTCAGGGTTTTGAAGCTCTGCCAACTCTGGGCTCAACTGGATATGTAGGACTGTATGCTGGAGAAGCTGAATGCAACAGAAACGTGTGGGAGTTGTGGCTGTTCAGTGCTTCTGAAAAAGTATCCACTACTAAGAGATTTAGCTCTAGAAGCCAGGCCTATTGTAGGTTTCAGACTCCCCTGGCAACACTTGAAAATTTTGATATAAACAAATTGTCCGACGATGCACGGGGTATCTATGCCAGATCTAGGAACAGAAGGCAAATCTCTTGATTACTGTTTTCCCATAAGTATGCAGAATGTTATTTCTCTCCTTTACTATCTGAACTATAATAATGAGTCTTTCAGGCTTTAGAAGTGTGTGTGCTACTGAAATGCTGAGTTGTTGGAGAGAAACAACATAAGAAATTAGTTATTAATGCTAGCAAATTGGTGATAAAGAAAGAGGAGTTATGCTGAAAAATGTATTATAAATGTTCTTTAAAAATTTTTAGAGCCTAGCTAAAGGAATCCTGCACAGTCAGCAGACCCAAGCAAGGCCTTTGATTGAACCTTAAGACTGGAATACTGTTCTGAATGGCTGTCAATTTGTCCTATCATTTTGGAAACATTTGGGAAATTTAGTCTCATATTTGGAATTAGTTAGCATTTAAGGTCCTGTATTAATTTAACTAGTCTTATAAACTCTGGTACCTCCAGTGTGAGCAGTACCCAAGTAGAACAAACAATGCGAAATAAGCTGCAGAGAGTGCTACTTGAGTCTTACTCTTCTTGGTAGAATCTGTCTGTCCCTCTTGGTTACTGTCTATTAGTACAATACACAGAAATCCACAGGTAAGACAAAGACAAGCAACCAGGCAAGAAGAAAGCCTGCAGATGGGATGAAGCTGGAATCACAGTCACTATGAGATTATGTAAACTGTTCTTAGATTCAGAGATGACAGGAGAAAAGTCGGTATATAACTGTTTTGATCAGGAATCTGCAGCATATAACACTTAGTTTGTTCAAAAACTTTGATTTTGCCTTCTATTATTAGTATATATATCTATGTCCTTCACTCTGACTTTTTACTTTAGTTACTTTTATAGGAAACTAATCATTTGCATCATCAGCGCTGTTCCAAGTACCTTCAAAAGCTGTCAGGAACTAGACAACCCATCCCAGCTTTCTCTGTTCCCACAGGAATCTCTTTCAGTCTGTACTGAATCTCTTTCAGTTCTGTACCTCAGAAACCCATGAGTCAATATGTTCTAGCCAAATGTCCCTAGAGGAGGGATTAAAATGCCAGAAGAGAAAAAAAATATATATATTGGGTTATTTCCTTGCACTAAAAAAGTTAGCTTGAATGCATTTCCAAAATTTCCTTCGCAACCAGGATGATTGGGAGAGTAGATTAAAAGTAATGAAAACTGAATTTCTTTAGTAATCTCGTCTCTCCAAGGACTTGGATTTAAAGGAAGGACTATGTGTCAGAAAGCCTGAGTGTCAGGAGACCACAATTCTAAATCAAGCTGCTAAACTAAATTTTCCCTAAGATTCTCATCTTCAATCAAATGTGACCAAGTGGTTCTCAATTTCAGCGTCAGGCATCAGATGTAGCTAATAGAAGGAATTTCAAGGCTTAGTGAATTTCTGTTGGAGATATTTTATTAAGTGTACTCTTGCATAGGGAATTCAGCAAACATTTTCTAGCAGTGTCTAAAAACACTTTAAGTCTCAGTTTGCCCTAGGCTTGTCCTCTACGGAGAAAAATCTTGTATTAGGAGCTATTAGACAAACTTTCGAAAAGAAAGTTGAGGAAACTGCAGAACAGCAAACCAGATTCATACGTAAGCCTTCCTCTTAATTGGATCTGGCAGCAGTATTCACAGACTGCTCATTCTGGAAAACGAGGTTAACAGTTAACTTCAGGCAAATTTGGGCTTAGATGGTAGTTGGAGGGTAACCTTCCTGAAGAAAATAAGCAAAGAAACAAAAAAGCAATTGTAACAAATCAGTAAATTGCAGCAAATCAGTAAATTGTGCTTTGCACTTTTTGTTGATAGGGAGTGAATAACCTTGCCTGGTGATACAGACCTCTGTATTTGAAAGTATTTGACACAGTGTAAAGTGAATGACTGCGGAGGAAGTCCCAGCTCTGTGTCACAGCTAGGCTAATAGGTGATGGGACTGCTTCCATTGATGGACTATTTCAGTCACATTTCCTTGGGCTGTGATCAAAATTCTCACCAGAATCTATGCAGGGATCAGTTGGCATGGTCTGGTAACTTCTGTGAAGTTGAGTTGTTCTTTATGCTGGTTTCCTTTGCATTAGTTCTTTTTTTTTGCAGACCTGCATGTTCTTGCCAGAAACACCTTTGTTCAGTGCAGACTGGTTGCATTCCCTGGAATAAGTTGACTTTTTTTTTTTCTTGCGGACAATTTTGTGTGTCTCAGAAGGGTGAGAAAAGTGGGATCCTTGCCTGCACTGTTTTTAAATAAAACAGCGATTGTCACGTGTTCTGAAGATTAACAGCAGGATTGCAGAAGATCTTCACATGTTCTGGTAGCTGTCAAGATTACATTTGCTAGTCTGTTTTTTAAAAAGTGTGAATGCAGATTTATTTATAGTGGAAATAGCACCTCCTGCTTGACATCAGCTGTGCACAGCAGGGCTGGGTGCAGTTCCCACACTGTGCCTAGCAGCCACACAAGGTTACACGGCTGCCACAGAGCATTACAGATTCATACATTCAGGCTGTGTTAAAACCAAACGCTTAGACTCACTTCTTTCAAGCTAGCAGTGCACTGGACTGAGTTGAGCCAGGCACGTTCTGTTTTCACACACAAGTTGGCAGAGCAGTGAGTTTTGGCACCAGCTGGACAATACTTAGACCCTGCGTTAAAACTCCTTTCTCCGTGTGCATCAGCATGCAATGCTACTGTAATTAGGCAACCCTAGAATTAGAAAAAGTCCTGGTTTTGCAGCCAAATCTTTAGATGCAAACCTATGCTTTAAAAAAAAATATATATTTTTTTTCCAAATCTTCTTTCATAGTGTATGAAATGACTATTGATTATGTATGTAGCTTTAGGGATTTGAATTTTTTCTTCTCTTTTCCTCCAAACTAGTTGTTTCCTTTCAGCAAAAAGCAAATCTCTGTATTATACAACCAGAATATAAATGTAGTCTAGTAAAAATAAGCATTGCCACCTGTCTCTGTCTGCATAGCAGCAGCCAGTTACAGAAACTTTGGCCCACACTCCTGTGTGAGCTCATTTACTGTAGTGAAAAGGCAAGTGGAAGTCATGTGAAGGTCTTCCAGTGAAGACTACATTTAAAGTCAGCTGGTATAAACCTATTTTTAATTTTTTCCTTTATTTTTTCCTTTATGTAGCCAGGACCTTTACTATGACTTTGAGACTAAGGTGATGGTAACCATGCAAACAGTAGAAAGGAGCCACAACTTACATGACTGAAAGCAGTGGTGTGTTTTTTACTCTCTCTGTTTTTGCATTTTCAAGGCCACAGCTTGCTCTCACTGAGCACAGTTTTCTGCAGGTAACTTTGATGTGATACTTCTCCAGAAGGCAAGTGCAGTGTTCTTCAGATCTAAACTGTGACTGAAAGTTTGGAGATATATTTAATCAAGGATACAGCAAAGATATTCCTTAGCAGCATGGAAGCGTCAGCTTTAAGCACTTACCTAGGAACACTTTGCAGTGCTGATTAGAGTGCTGATATGCAAACATGGCCACACAACTTACGGAAACAGCGCTAGTATGGCATTGCAGCAGAGATAGGACTGGGCAGAGAGATGAGACTGACTGTTGTTCCTCCCATGTTCCTTTTTTTCCTTTTTAAAAATTAGGACACTAAATTACTAGATACTCTTAAGATCAGAATCAGAGACTAATAACTTGGCACCCTAAGGCTGTCTTGGCTCATCTCTCAGGATGGTCCTGAATCAGTGTAGGGCACAGTTTTAAAACTGGATCAGCAAGGAGGTGGAAACTTTTGTTGGGCTCTTCAGTTGAGGTTCCCCACCTAGACCTGCCCTCTTTTTAGAAGTACCTTGTCATCTCCTTTTTCTATTACAGATTTGTTGTTTATGAACAGTTTACTCTGGGCTAAAGGAATTACAGCAGCACTACCAATGCAGCAATTAACATGCATATGCGATGCTTGAATGGAGGACAATCAGCAAAGAGAGACTACAAAGAGGTAGCAATGCACTGGCAAAATGGTGATGGTGCAGAAACACTGCTGCAGCATTCTGACATTTGAAGTAGCTTCAGTTTGCTGACAAACTCTGCTATCTTCTGTCTCAGGGGATGGATTTGTGCATTCCCTGACATGTGGACTGGCTGCCAGAGCAAGAATTTATTGAGAGAGCTCATAAGCTCTTATCTCGCAGAGATCTTGCCCTCATTTTCAGGATGTGATAGATATGGGGAAGAAAACATGTAGCCCCTCAGCCACATTATATATATACCTCCAGCTGCAGATGAGTAACTGTCAATCTGACTTATAAATTAATAAATTAAAATACTTATTTAAGTACTGTTGGAAAAGTAGTTATATAGAATGTATAGTAGTTATATAGAATGAATAAAAATAACTTTGAAAAGCCAAGTCACGGAATGCTTGCTAGGCTAGATGAAGAACGTCCCAGTCTTTGCATGAAATGATTCTGTTCTTTTGAGTGAATATTAGAATTGGTACACCAACAGAAATTGTATGAGTGCTTCGCTACTGTTTTGTGAAAAATACTTATATTCAAACTTAGCATTTGAAGAGTTTTGCCAGCTTTTGCTCTGGGAAGTTGTGGTTGCAGCCACAGAAGCTGTTTCAGTGCACTTCATGATGAATGTGATCTTCCTAGGAAGAGAAATTTGCCAGCTGAGGCAGCGTTCATTTCTTGCATTCCACCTGCAGTTTCTGACATCAGGAGAAACTTCACAGAGAATTTTTGTAGGAGTCCAAATTACCCAATAAAACACATTAAAAATGTTTCAGCTTCCCAAATCATGTCTTTCTAGTGGTATTTTCAAGGCAGGCCAGAGTCACTGGGTCTGGAAATGGTGCATATTTAGGAAGCTTTCTGAAAGTTAAATTACTAGTGATATTAGGCTTCTAAATGGGATATTCTCCTGGCAGTAAGCAGTAGCTGTGAGGAAGGTTAATAGGACCAGAGAGACATTTTTGGACTGAACGGTGCCTGCAACAAGCAGCAAGAAAACCTTTTTGGCAAAATAATGGAAATTTTATATAGTGCTGTTTTTCTAACTTGACACTTTTATGCCAGCTAACAAGACAGTATTACCTATCTAGCTATAACATTTTGTTCTGCTTCCTGTACTTAGTCTGTAGTGTTTGCAAACTGTCCGATCTGTACTGAAAAAACGCAGGTGTTGCTGTATGCCTAACTTTAGTAGTTTTTCTGCCCTTTTCCTTCACTGCTCTCCGCAGCACCACAGTTTGCAGGACAAATCAGTCTGATATTATGGTAAACATCTCTTCGTCTTCTGTGGATATTGTGTAAAGGAAGATAAACCAACCCTTTTTCAACCTATGAATTTTTAACTATGAGAATAATGAAGTATTCCTGTATTCATTCTCTTCAGATTTTGTTCAGGAATGGTTTTGGGACTTTGCTAGGAAAATTCACATATTAATTAACGTTTTCTCTGTGAGAAGCTCATGACATTTCAATTTATTAGATTAAGTAATGTCTCCTTACTGCACTGAAAAAAAAACACGTTAAGATACCTGTATCCGAACAGTTTTTGAGCAGGTATGTCTGGTGACTATTGATAATTTTCTAGCCTTTGAGTTGGATATGTCTTCCTCTACTGCAGCATTTCCTTTTGTGTATAAATTCTTAATAATATACACAGTTCTTCTAGGAGAGGTTATATTTTAATGCCAGATGAATTATTTATTTACCAGCACTTACAGAAATGGAATTGCCGTACATCAATATTCTGAAGAGAATGAGTACTGGCTTTTAAACTTACTCATAGATGGATGCAGAAAAATAACAAACAGTGCATTAGAAGCCTGTAAATATCACTCTGAGATTAGGCATTTAATATATTTTCCTAGCTTCTGTTAAAACAGGTTATTTGCTGTATGATTTGCTTTAGTTCTTGAAGCAGAAACAGAATTCACTTTAAAATATAAATTAATTCAGTGTTTAAATTTGCACAGCCAAAAGATTGAGTAATGCAACATATCGACTGTGTACTTGTAAAGATGCTTTTCCTTTAGGTGTGACTGGAAGCAGGTGTCATTAGGATTTTTAGAGGAAAATGTTCTACTTATGTGTATAGAAATAAAATTAAATACATACAGAAGCCTGTGAAGTGGGCAGAGAACTGGTCTTTGTGTGGTCAAGTGATAATTGCCACTGACATTGGGGTCAGAGCCCCGAGCCATGAGGACTGGTTGCAGCCAAGTACGAAGGCAGACTGCCTTTGGCTGCAGCTAAAGACAGCCTGCAGCCTCTCTGCCACAGCAAGGCCGCGTTCCTCCCGTGGATTTACTGCCACAGGTTGTCATACCTGAAAGGCCCATTTTGTGAGTGCCTCTGTTTTTAATGCAGAAAGGTGTGGGAGGGATAAATTATTGGTTTATATAGAAGAGCTGCGTATGATGCATGACAGAAAACGTATCCTGAAGAACCATTTTAAATTGTTTTAATTGTCTTTGCTATCAGTTAATCTCTTATAAAGAGAGCTTCACCAGAACACAAACCTGTAGAAATTAACGTCTGAAATGGCTTTGGGGAAGGACACTTACTTCCCCATTCTGCCTCAGTGTGGCCTTGGGCACAGTCACTGAGTATTTAGTTACCCCAGAGGTGTGTAGGTGCCGAACTGCCGCTAAGTTCCACAGGGATTTAGTTTCCATGCCATAGTCTGAAAAATGAAACTAACAGTTCCTCCTTGCAATGTGAAAGACTGTGTGTGATGTGACCCATGCAAACGTAGACAGTATTTTTACACAGTATGACTTTAGCGTCAAGCTATATTGATTCCCAGCTGCCTCCTCCCATTGTCTCTGCTCTGTGGCAGATGGTGGTGTGACCATGTTGGCGGTGTGATGGATGTTGGTAGTATGACTGATGGTGTTGGCGAGGTCTGAGCTTCCCTGTGGGAAGCTCTAGCTCTGTGCTACCACAGGAGCTTGAAATAGCCCAGCTACGTCCAAGCACCGCTGCCTGTCACCAGCCTTTGAGGTGGTGACACAACCAGGAAGGAGGCGGTTCGAGAGGAGAAGCCGTCATAGGACTGAGCGTAGTGGACTTGCCTTTGGGATCCGCCAGGTGCTCGGGGCAGGGAACTGTGATGGAAGACGACACGTCACTTATCAGAAATGTGATACAGCTGATGTTGTATTTTCAAAACAAACCAAATCATGTCTGTAACAGTGACATGTTCTTGGTCATGGTCATTAAGTGGAATTAATATACACTGACAGGATACATTTTCACCGGATGTAAGCACTCCTTGTGACCCTTCACATATACTGGGCAACTAACAAATTGTTGCTGTCCATGCCTGTCATAAATTCCTTTTTGGCTTCCTTTCCAGCCCTGCAGTCTGATTATGGCCCATGCTTGCTTGGAGGTGGCCTGCATGAATTCCTTTTCATAAATAAAACACAGGCAGGTGGGGAGACAATGTGAATCTGAATGGCTGATGTGCAGTAGGAGATTCAAACTCCATTGAAAGGGAAGGTTAAAAAAGCCAGGTAAAGGATTTGTGGTTTGTTCCGCAAGAGGGCTTTTGTCACTCATTTGGCATGACTGGATCCAATACCAGGGTTTGTCTAGGCAGAGCAAAGAGGGGCAACTTGCCTCCGTTTTTGCCTTTAGAGTTCATTTAACAGTTCTTTTTTCACTGTCATCAGAAAAATACCTGGGTTTGTATGTGCTGCACCCTGGTTTCGCAAGGCATCTAGACTGATGCCAAGATTAGACTGTTTGGATGTAAAGAGTCAGCTGTACTAATTGCTTTGCTGATTGTTGCCACTGTTCCAACATTTAATGTATCTTAATCTTATCTCAGATAATAAATTAAAAGCACGTTGTTGAATGTCATGTTTTTCAAAGAAAGATTGAAAGGAAGACAGGAATTCCATTGCTATACAGAGTAACAACAACAACAACAAAATGGATTAGAACTTTTAAAACTCCATCATTTTGTACTTAAAAACTAATGTATTTTGAATTTTTGTGCTCAGTCAGCAATTCTGAGTCTCCTTCTATAAGCTGATGGCAGTGACAGTAACAGCATGCACTTCGTTTTGACTTAAATCAGGAGAAGCCTGGAGTTTCCATGTTAAAGGTTATGGGATTTCATGTTGACCTGTTGATCTCTCTATAGGCAGGCAAGGTTCATTATATAGGGAAATGATTCACAGTCCTTCTGCTTTATTGAGTGTTCTACGTCTTAAATTTCTACCTAAACATAGCTTCCAGCAGAACGAACTGTGAGGGCAGTTGTAATCACTTGTTGACAAAGATTGCTGTAATACTTCTTTTTTCTTTTTATTCTTTTTATGTGCTAAATGTGAAGTAGTTTTATCTAATTAGCAGCTTGGCTTTTTAACAAGACTTTAAGATTTTTTTAATCAAGTTATCTTGATCTAATCAATTGTTCATCCCACTAGTTTACACAGAAGAGATAATTACTACAGCATCTCTAGACTGATTTTTCTGGAAAATGGGGCTTTAACTCCATTATACTCTTTCCAATAGAAAGTGTTTAAAATGCATAATGAATATTTTTCGATATATATACCATGTGCTGGTTTGTCTAGTCTTTCATTTTGATAAATTAAGCAAATAAGCTCATGACTGCTATATGTGACTAAACATGGAGAGATTCAAAAGCAGTTGCTTAAATCATAAGAAATGTGTGTGTTTTTTATATTTGGAACAAAAGAGAGGCTGATGCCATGGTTATTTGATGTATGAAGACTGAATTATAACTGTAGGAAGGAAGTCAGACTTTTCCACAATTTTTCACTACTGTAACACAGAAAAAAAATATTCATTTGGAAAGATAATTTTCATAGCTTCACAAAGCTTTATATTAATAACAACACCTGTATGTGAGCATGAAATCTAATTAATATTTTTGTTTCAAGAGATTAGAGTCCTGAATGTGTTCATCAAGAGCCTTTGTTGGCTATTTAATTCCCTGTTTTCTGGGGAGGAGACAGGCAAAACGATGTCAGGAAAAAACCAACCAAGCAAGGTTGGTTGGCATCGTTTCTCAAAGTGGTTTTATTAAACACAGCAGAAAGTGTGGCCATAGGTACAGTTCAATTGCAAGCTGAGCACTTGTTAGCTTTTCTCCTTTTAAAGTGATTATTACAGCCTTGCTGTAGCTCAATTTCTTTTACTTTGCTCAGGAACACAACAGAGATTTTGCTAGATTTTGCTACGGGAGTTTGGAGATAAGCATAGGTATAAATCCAAAGCAAGAGGGATTTTGTAGAAAGAAAGCAAAGTGTAAAGGAATGTCATGGCCTGAAATATCCCATTTATAACCTCGGCTTTCAAGACTGTCATACTGAAAGTGGATCCCCATTTGTCTGTGGTAGATATGATTGTGAGGTATCAGTATGTGACTGTGAATGGTCTTTTCATCATGCCCCGTCAGTGGCGAAAAGCAAATTCTGCATATGCAAAACATCCCATAGTCTTAGTAAGACTTTCCCAATGGAACTGCTTATAAATCTGGGGGCCTGGTAGCTTCTGCTAAATTTTAAACATCTATTTCATAGCAGCTACCCAAAGAAGAAACCATGCAATACCTTTCTTATAGGAACAGTAAACTCTGAGAAGTCTATACCATCTATGTGAAATTTCCAGACAACTTGTTAGACTGAAAAAAATGTGTACCATTTTTTTTTTTCCAAAAATATAACAGCTGATTATTTTCAGCATGCAACATAAATAATGTTTAAAAGTATGAATTTCCTTGAATTCGCATAATAAATATGAAATTCAGCACTACTACTCAGGGGGGTTACTGCTAGGGAAATTAATTGGGTATTGTATCTGGAGCCAGAGTATTAGTCCAAATTGAGATGGTCCACTAAAATTAACTCAACTTAAAAGATGTAAAGGTGGTCACAAACAAATGGTTTATAAGTTAAGTATTTTAAAGAAGCACATAGATGAGAATGCAAAATATAGAGAAATCCATTGTTTTTTGTAGAAATTATATTCAACTATTAAGTGAAATGTTTTACAAATTTACATTTTGACAAGTACTTTTATCAATTTAAGTGAAAAAAATTACTTTGGGATTAGAATTGAGTTAACTTTGATATATCGAGTATTAGATTTAGGTAATGTGTATAAAAAGTTAATGTGAAGTGGCATTGACCAGATCAGTCAGGTGCTAAGCATTGCATGAATTCTGCTGTACATGTAGTCCCTGCTCCGAAGGGTTTATGTGTTAGAGTGGCTAAATCCCAGAAAAGGGGTTTAAGAAACAGACACTTCCTTCAGAAGCTCTGTGCCGGCAGCTATAGAGTAGTGAGTAGCAGTCAGAAAAAACAAGTCTGCACATAAGGGAAGAATAGGCAGCAGGGTTTGAATTTGAGACTCCTGAAGTAGGTTTTCTTCTTGGGCTTGTCAGGATGAAAAGGATGATGAATTGTCTGCAGTGGCCTGCTGCCATTTCCCTAGCTTGTGCAGACTCCTCAGAACATCCTGCGCTGCTATTGTCCCCACAACTCCCATCAGAGACATGTTTCAGAGAAATGTCAAAGCACTTTTACACTCAGGGTTCAGGGCAGAGCAGATAGACTAAATAAAAGCATCACTCTGGAAAGCATTCTCAAAACTGACAGTTCAAAGAGAGTCAGGAAGTTCAAAGCTGCGGAGTTGTAAATTAATCATTTTTCATCCAGCACATAAGTTGTATGGTTTTACTGTGTTCCTTCTTTTGATGTCAGCACTCTACCCTTTATTTAAGGCTCAGCAACGCTCGAGTTCATTCGTCATGATAGCAATCTGACATGACTCCTGAATCCTGGGGTACATTTGAGAAATATATACGTTGCTTCTTTGTGTTTCCATTTTGTTTGAACAACTGTGGTGAAAATAAAATAAATTGTATTTCCCTCCCCTCCATAAAATGATGTTCTTAAGTTAGAATTTCTTTCCTGTTTATGTTAACATTTGCTTTCCTAATTCTGCAAGCATGCAGGCCTGTCATGTAGCAGAAACCAAGGCTGCACCTTCTATGTGCAATTCCCAGACAGGGTTCCTAACAGAAGAAAATGAAGTATCTTGTTGAGCTTAGCTGGCATTGCATTGTCAGCTGAGAAAACAGTGCTCCAAAGTAGTAATGAACTACAGTGCAGTACCGATCAAATTTTGTGTAAAACCTGGAGTAGAAAGCACACATGACATTAACTTCCTTCCCCTTGTGTCAGTGGTAGGTACACACAAACAGTGAACCTGATTTAGGACCAGTATTTATTAATATCCTATTTAGTTTATCATTATTTCTATAATGATGCTGCAGTTGATACCATATTCCAGTTTGCTTTGTGCTGAACTAGTATTAATAAGTAAGAATTGAAGAAAAACTTAGATATGCCTCTTTTCCTTGCACAGTGTTGCTCTGTGAAATGATATTACTGCAGTCGATCTCTAACATCTGACTGCTCTTTCTGATGTAGACTGCTTTCCATGAATTTAAAGATTCTCTTTCAGTTTTTTTAATAGCATGTGTGAGGATTCAGCGTTATTTTTATGCTATGTGTTAGAAAAGAAAAGTGATTTGCTATCAAGAGGTAAGAAGTGGCAATGGCTGAAGTAATGCTATGTGCATTTTTCTAATTGAGGTCAAGAAACTGGAACCTGTGTTTACTCTCATGCAGAACCGGCATGTGTAGCGGTTTAGAGAGAAACTGCAGTGGTGTGGGTTTCTAGAAGATCTGAGCACCCAAAGATCTCAGAGCTGCTTAGGGAGCTGGGAGGGCACAGCGCCACCAAAAATCAAGAGGGTTTGGATCTGTAGGATCATATCAGCAAGTCATTTCATTGATAGGAATGCATGTGATGATAATGTACCGAGCGTTGTACACTGCCACCTGAATTTGAGACTTGAGTTATTAAAATCTGTGTTAAAAGTCTGTTAGAATTTTTTTTTTCTTTTTTTCTTTTTTTTTTTTTTTTACGGAGTCAGTAAACATAACCCTAGCTGGCATGTGATATATCTAGTAGAAGCACTAGAAAATAGTGCTCATCTAGTCATGAACAATATACATATAAACCAATGTGATTTGAGTGTGGTTTGCCGGACCAGTATGGTCCAAGGACAAACATTTTGAACATACAGTGACGAGTACTATGCTTATAAAGTCTTTAACGTGCCTCCTGCATTTCCAGCCATGTGACAAGCTGAAGTATTTATGTACCATACACTGCATACATAAATACCAGTTCAGCATTGGGTGAACTACATCAAAATTGGTTAGGTTGTTAGTGACATTTTGAAACATGTCAAACAAAAACAAAACAAAACAAAACAAAACAAAAAAAAAGGCAAAGGCTGACAGTCCTCCCTGGTAACTTTCTAGATTTATTGAGTCATAATGGAAGATAGAGAACGATCAAGGATGTGTATTTAGACAATTTGTGTGCTCGGTTTACATGTACTGATAATCTCCTGTGTGGGGAACGTGCTGGAAAAGAAATTGCTGCTGCAGTCGTATTGCTTAATGGACACTTCATGAAGTGCTAAGCTCTATGAAATAAGTCTCCCTAAGGGGCTACAGCTGGGGATGATGGCAGTAAATTAAAAACCCAAACCATTGAAATTTAGTATTCTGTTCATTCTTTTGCCAAGCAGAGTTCATTTGTTCCTTATCCCTTGCTCTGAACGGTATCGATCACCTTAGCCTGACTCTCAGGGGTCAGTGGCAGTGGCTGAGGACAAAGGGACACATATGGCGCGGGAACTGCTTGCTCATGTGTGTTCTTGTGCTTGAGGAAAGAATACAAGTTGCTATTATGCAGAAATTGCAGATCATTCTTAAAGCAGATGTTGATAAATGTTTGTAGATTGTCACTCTTAATGCCACAAAGAGCACAACAGCATCTAATATGACATTTTTTTATAGCACAGCCTTCTAGAACACAATGCCCTGAAACACTTCTGTCAAGCTTAGGAACTCTTCATATCTAGACTTAAGGCATTTGTACTTAAAATTGTTTTCCTTAAGCTTGTGTGAAATATTTATAATACTTACATATAAAATGTCATTCTTATCTGTAGTAGGTCTCTACTCATGTCTTTTATTTAATAAGGACTTCTCAGTGTGAGCTATTAACTAATTCATCAAATTCCTATCGAGTGAAAAACATCTTAAAAGAAGTTCCTCAAAGGCTTGCAGAGATCTCACTTTTATTCATTACACAAGAAAGGAACTGGAATCAGGGACTGTAGTTTACCCTTAGGCTCAGAGCTGATGGACTCTGCAAATGAAGACTTGGAACCCACAAATGGACAACTTGATGTCGAGGATTGCCTGTCCCGACAGCAGGTGGGAGCTGGTTAGCCAGTTGCTGGACGCATCCATTGACTTGGGAGCACTCCTGAGCCTGTGAGTTGGAATAGTGGCTGGAAACTGTTCCTTTTCCAAGGCCTCTGGGCAATGTTTTAAAGGCCAAATCCTTATTTAGCACGCTGAGCCACACCACAGTGGATCTTTGTAGTCTGTCTGCCTGAATCTTGCTGTCCCAGTGTCCTGCTGTCGAAGTTCCTACTCCTGATAGCATAATTGCTAACAGGGACTTTGTCCACTCTTCAGACCCCGCTTCCCTGAGAAGCTGTCATTGCCTTCTCATGCTCTGTGCCAGTAGACCAAGGAAACAGAGGCCTTGCAAAACGGTTACAGAAAGTATTTTAAAAAGTAAAAGAGTTACAGGTCTCAGTGTAATCCTGCATGTAAGACCTTCAATATCCTCCTCATCCTTGAAGGATTAAATTTTTGTAGATTAAAGAACCTCTCCTAGCTTTCTAAAACTGACCTCCTTAGTTGTGATAAGTGAATAGTTTTCCTCACTTGAACATGCATTCCTAAAAGAGCTTTTCCCCAGGTGTTTCTTCTCCCACTTAGCTCCTAGGTAAAGCCATTGAGATTTGGGCTCTCAGGAATGGTCAGTGGTGATAACCATTGGCTGCTCTGTAAGAGCTTCCTCTGTGGACACTGATAGCTACCAAGTGCCAGCTATAGCAGGAATGTCAAAAGCCACAGTAACAGGTAGTATTTGAGGGGAGTGGAGGGGCTGATGACGTGCAGAAAAGACCCCACAACCATCGGGTTGTAAAGTAGGTATAGTTTATTGCAGTGCACCGGGTGCACTGGGAATAGCTTCCCTCAAAAAGCGCGCACCTGCCCGGTCGTCTCTCACAATTTTATACATGAATACTGTTACATATTACATGAGCTCTAATACATACTCATTATTTTCCCCCAAAAGGTGGACCTCTTCCAAGTACTCATTTCCCTACTCCCCGCCCTTAGCTCCTTCTGGTTTTAGCATCTTCCCCATCTCACTGAAATATATAAAGGAATTAAGTTAATAAAAGGCATTACTTGGTAAACATAGAGATGTATTCCTTCTCAACATTCACACTCACCTTTCCAGGCTTCTAGGAGAAAAACTCCTACTATTCCTGTCTAAATAGACAGTCTGCTCTGAGAAATTAGATTATATGGGGTTCTAAAACTGTGGATGGAAGTATGGTGTTAGACATGTAGGACTCAGTATCCTGCTTCTGTGAGGAGCTTCTCTGGTTGTTCTGTAATCTGTCTTCCTTTGCCAGGACGTTTTTGAATAGACTAGTCTGTCCTTTTCAGATAGTGGAATGATGCTGGAAGACTCTATTCCACATGATGACAAGCAAGGAGATTTTTTTTCTCACTTTTTTTAGTCTACTACATGACAATGTGACAGTTTTTAGAAAATACATAATGTTTGGACTTGGCTTAGATTGAATGTAATTTCAGGTGAAAAACAGGACAGTAGCACAGCTTCTAGTGTCAGTCAAAATTCTCACAATTTCTTCCTAGTTTCCCAGGCAAGGAAGAAGCTGGGACAGCACTGCTTAATCCATCATAACTCAGGCACTGCTATTCCTAGATTCCTGAGTCTGCTGCTTCACAAGATGGCACAGGGAGCCAGCAAGCAGTCTGTGTTGCAGGGATATTCCAGAGCCACAGACCCTCAAGATGAATACTTATACCTGGCTTTGTAACAGACAAAGTTAAAGTTCAAAGAATGGTTAATGTTCCTTTTGGAGACAGGTCAGAGAGAGAGATTGTCATCCTGAAGTTACAGTGAACTTCATTCAGTGGTGTTTCAAGAACAGAAAATTTTGCCTGTTTAGTTTCAGGATGAACAATCACTGTTAGAAATATTTTAAACCTTGTACTGTAAATCCAGAGAAAGGAACAATGAGTGAAAAGTTTGAAATGGGAAGTATGAAGTGAGGCTTTCATTTTATTAGCTTCTCTCTCAATGATCTCTTCATATCCAATCTTAACAATGTTTTCCTCTAGTGTTTTTTTTTTTATTTTTTTTTTTATGTACAGGTTTTGAAAAAAGATGAATTTGGGAAAGAGTTTGTGTTGATGTATATTGCTTGTTTTAGTGTATCTGTTCCCAGAAGGCATACTGTTCCCTACAGCAGCATAAAATTATGCTTTGTTTCTGACAAGCTCAGCAAAAAAGTAATGGCTAGAATAGTACTTTATTTTATTCTCACTTCAGCTGTGATTTCTTTTTTTTTTTTCTTTTTTTTTTCTTTTTTCTTTTTTTTCTTTTTTTTTTTTTTTCCCTCCGTGTATTGATGGATCTCTCTTTCTTGCTTTATGAGATTTCAACAAAGTTCTTTGGAGGTAGCTGTCATCATATTTGCATAAGACACTTCAACTCCGATGCTGTAGGAAACTTCTTTTAAGAAGTACAGGCAGTTACACAACCAAACTCATGGGGTTTCTCAGTATCAGGCAAGTGCACCTGGAAACCTCAAGCATCTTCATTTAGTCAGCTTTCCATAAGGCTGTGGATTTTGCAAGGTCTTTGCTTCTTTTGCATCCCTCTAGAAAAGCATCTTGATGGACAGACTTTTCTCTTCATCCATGAAATGTTCCATAAAATTTGAATTTATCAGGGCATTCTCAGCCACCTGTAAATGTAACAGACAATCAGCGGTTTTAAATCTTTGCCAGATAGAAAGCTGAAGTTTGAGACTAATTGCCCTTCAGACAGCAGGATGCAATGTGGTCTCTTTCTGGAACACCTCCTGCACTTGCAGTTTGCCCTGAGCTCTATGTAAATGACTTTCAATGCATAGTGAGGACTCAGGAGCCAACCACTTTCCCAACACAATGCTGAATGTCTCACAGTGTTCCCAAAACACAGAAAATCCTCTGTCCCTTCTGTCTTGGGGAATGATGATCTGTTGCATAGGGATACTGATGAGACTAATTAATGGTTGGGAGAAAACAAACAATGACAACAACAAACAAACAAACAAACAAAAAAACACAAAAACACTTGAAGATGTAGAGAACATTTAATTTCTTAGCTTTTTCATTTCCACTTATTTTTTACTTTCTTATTTTCTATGTCTGTTCCATCCTAACTTGCTATTACTTGCCTTTTCATTCCTCTTTTGCATGGCTTGTTTTTTCCTCTCTATACAACCGGTGCAGTTTCAATGCCATCTTAAAGGCTTCTAGCTTCTACTTTTGTAAATCACCTGTGAACCAATGTGAAATTGAGTTAAAATAAAATCTGTGCTGTATTCGTAAGTAATCCTAAGAAAAGGAGACTGTACTTCTGAGTCTGGAGTATATTTTTATAGGTAGGTGAGTTATAAAACCTCTAAAATAGGAGGCTGTTAGAATAGAAATGCTGACATGTTCCTGGAACGACCTGGCTGGAAGGACCTGAACTTAAAGTTCTCTGACAATAATGAGGAGTAGAGTATCACTACAATAGCACAGTACTGGTATTTTCATTTTCAATGCTAAAGGCGGCCCTGTACTCAGCTGTGCGAAGTCTCAGCCCACAGCTGCCTGCAAGGACCCCCAGCTCCCTGAGCTGGCCACGTTCCTCAGTGGATGCCAGGAGGGGATTATGTCGCATGAGCCCAGCATGCAAACTGCTGCTTCCTGAACTAAGGGAAGCAGTTCTACTATCTATCAAGTAAAGAAATTCACATGCAGAAACAGAAAATTTAGTATTTGTCAGCTTCTCTGAAGAGAGAAGCCACCCTCCTGCCTGTCCCAGCACGTTTCTGCAGCTGATACCTCTGGAGGAGAAGCATGGCAATCCCAACTGTGTACCTCTGTGGTTTGGCACTAACCAACCTAACAGGTGTCAGTTTTTATCCAAAGGTTGTGCAGAAACTGGTTGCGTATCTTCATAAATCCAAATTAAAATTACATTTAAATAGGCTATTTATTTTAAGGAATAAAACAGGCTATTTATTTTAAGGCTATTTTATTTTTTATTTATCTAAGGCCCTCATCTTATACTTTCATTACTTGCATTGGTAACTACGTAGAGTAGCAGATTTAATTAGGTTAAAAATAGAAGTTGTCTGATGATGTTTCCTGAAACCTTTAAGATGTCTATTCTGTTTAGTGTCAACTGCGTGCAGTGAGCCAGTCTCCTGCCCCTGCGATTGTAAACCAAGGTCTGCTTCTGTGCTTGCAAGAAACTGCTCAAATAGGCACTCAGCTAATGTCAAGGCAATTGATGCTAACATGAGGATTTTCATACTCAGTGTACCCTTTTGAAGAGTGGCCTAAAATATCGCCGCTGGCTGAAGGAGAAACGCACTGCCAATTCCTAAGGAAGGATTAGCATACCCTTTCCTGTATCTGTGAGTCAGCTTTAGCTGGCTTACCCTTTTATTTTTTAGTATTTGCTTTTGCATTTTTATTGATGTTGAGCTCTCAGTGGGCAGAGACAGCGATTAAATTCTTTCCCAAGGCTTTGAAGTGGGACACGGTGCTGACATCCATCACTGAAGGATGGTAATTCAGTGAACTGCTGCGCAATTCAACCTGGCGAGGGGCTGCAGGGATGTACTGGGGCACCACTGTCTGGTATCCCAGAATATCAAAGCCTTCCATAATGAACAGAGCTGTTTTTTCAGTTCTTTATTGGTGGCACAGGTATCTTGGTGGTTGTGATGGCTGTCAGGTCTTATTTCCTATTCACAGAAAGATTCACTATGCCAAAACAGTTAAGGTCACTAAGGTAATATAAGCTGCAAGAGCATCAAATGAGGAGGCTGACAATCAATGGAAGGGACTGTTCAAGGAGAGGCACTTCCATCCTTTATATGTAATAGTGAGTTGTCAGGGCTGAACCTTTTTCCTTTTTTTTTATTTTACTTTTTAAAACAAGTTGTTAAGTGCTTGCTAGCACAGGATGTGAAAGCTAACTGTTTCAAAAAGTGCAAAACAAACCACTTCATTGTCAAATTCACCAGACAGGCAGCGACTGCTTATTCTGCTCAGTGACTCTCTCAGCTGGGATGATGACGTATGTTTGTCACTGCAGGCTGCTGACAAGCAGCCCCACTGCATCCCCCAGTCGGATCACATTTGCTTTGCAGGAGGCTAGCAGCAATCGCTGCTCATTGCAGTGCTGCATTCCTTTTTTGATCAGCCTGAGCTCTGGCATCTCATCAGTATTTGTAGTGATGGTTATGCATCCCATCTCACAGGGAGCTGATCTCCCATGCCCTTTGCCCTGCAGCACCGCTGTTTTGTAGTAAGAGACCTGTCTCAAAAAAATGTCTGCTTTTAAACTCTGTGGAAAAAAAAAAAACTACAACTGTAGTATGTAAGAGCACTAAAGGAAGTAGTGTATGCATAAAGAAAAAATTACTTAAAGCTGTGTAATATCATACAAAGAAATAAAGCTAACAGACTCCCACTGAGACAAATTCCAAAGATTCAAGGTAAAATATCAGAGAATCCTCATATCTTCTAGAATTATCTGTAGGATGATGGGTCTTACATAGGAACACAAAAAGCATCTTTTGTCTCATCTGTTTGAGTTCTGCAGGCCACAGCAATTGAGTATATTCCAACAGCTCATGAGGCACTAAGTGTTGTCAAAATCATTCTTTCTCCTGTCCTTCCTCTGCAGACTTGCAGTAAGAATTTTCTTCATGCATTTTCTTGCTACAGAGTGTGCTGGTGAGGGAGGAAGAGCTCCTTGCCCTTGGGAAGCTGAGCATCTGTACTAGCTTTCCAGTCTCCAGCTCTGCCTTGTTGCTTGTGCTTGTAGCGATGCTGCCCTGAACCACATAGGTCAGTCGATTCCCCACGTCAAGTGAGCAGATAGCCATGATGAAGTGACCAGGTCCTGAGTATACTTAGCTGGTCTGGCCACTGCCCTTTTGTAGTCACCCAAAACACCTAATGTGAAAATGTTCCCCTTTGTCAATGTGGTGAGGAACTTTTGCAAAAGGTGACACAATTCAAAATGTCTGTACTGCTGCTGGTTGGAAGAAATAATAATTTATCTAAAGAGGCTTCTTCCCAGTGTCGGTGAAGTGGAGGTGGAGCAGAACTCTGTGGTCTTGGTGTAAGGTATGGGAGCTATAGGTTGTCTGCCCTGGCTGCCTGTGTCTCTCACTTCAAACAATGAAGCCTCACTTATTTTTAGCCTGGTTTCCTGTAGGACAATCTTTGCCACCCCTTGCACTCCGCCTTGCCACCCCCGATATCTTTTAGACATATTGGCGATTTTCATCCAGATCATCTGGTGGCTGAGAGAGCAAGGAGGGGAAAAACAGCTGAGTCAAATTATACTTAAAGACAGGAAATTTGAATATGAAATGATCCCCTGATTTTTAAAGGGAAAAAAAAAAAAGAAGAAAAACTCAGTAAATAAACCAAGAAAAGTCCAAAAATGTAATAAGACTGCTATATATGGGAGGCTTTTATAATGCTTGTGCGCAAGGGATCAGACAGTGAAAGTAGAAGAAATGGAAACATTTGGACTGAGGTGTCATGGGCTTAATAAGAGAAGCTGAATAAATAGATGAATAGCCCAGCAGTATAGTTCAGAGAAGCTGTGGAGGCTCCTATAGCAACAAAATAACTGCTAGAAGCAATTTAGAATGAAATTGATTTCTTAGGGAAAAAAAAAATCTATGTGCACAAGTCAGTCCAGGAAGGGGGTGAGTTTTTAGAGGGAAAAATCTACACATTCCCCTAGATCCCATTAATCAGTGTCCTCCTTTCACTGAGGCACATGAAATGTCACAGCTTATTCTGGGGGTGAAACAGTACTTGCTGAAGAGACTAAAAGGCTGCCTGCATTCGGGCGTGAATGTCCAAGTGCCGGTAGTGGTGCAGAGGGGATGTTGAGGAAAACTTATTTACCAGCATTTCAACTCCCTTCCTGTTACTTTTTTCCGAGGAGGTAGGGCAGCTCCAGCTTGAGCTTTGGGCTCAGAGCCTAGTGCCAGTGAGCCCACCAAAGGTGCCTTGATGATTATCTGCTGAATAAAAGCCAGCAAACTGTTTGATTTAATGTCTATCCAAATCAGTTACTTTGAACAACACCAACAGAAAAAGAAAAAAAAAAGGCCAAGGCAAAAGCATTCACTGGCAACAAATATAATTTTTTTTTAAAAAGCCCGAAGAATTTCCTCTGGATTTTGCTGTTCATTAATGCCTTATTTCTTTTTGTTGAGCCAGCTGGATTCAGTTTGTCAGGATAAAAGCCCTCTGGTGTAAAAGAGAACGAAAAATGAATATGGAAAAGCAAACAAACATGTTTTCTTTCCACCCAACTGTTCTATGTATCTCTTCTGTTTAATGTAGCCTTTTAAAATGCTTATATGCTTTTTTCATCCTCTGTGCATAAACCTTTATAGTGAAGGATTCTTCTGTCCTCACTAAAACAAGGGCAAAAATTTAAAAGAAAAAAAATAAAAAAGGGAAAATAGCAGTCTTCAGATGGAGCTGATTTGCCCCAGGAAAAGCAGCAGCTTTGTAATGAGTGCGTTGTCATCAGAAAGGCAGGAATTTATAGAAGTATGAAATTACTAGCAGGAAGATCCTGGCTAGAAAAATACACTAGGCCTCAGAGTATCTGTTCTTTATTTCTGGCCTGAGTCTTCCTAGAACTCAGAATTTCTCTGGAGACCTCTTTGACACCAAAATATAGTAATGAGAGGTTTCATGCTGCATTCCCTTCATTAATTCTGTTCACAAAATGCCCCCAAAGCAAAATATCATAAAGAAGATGCAAGGCTAGATTAACTAGATTAGATACTATTTAAATCAACAAGAAGAAAAAAAATCTGCTAAGCACAAGTCCTCTGGAAGGTCAGAAGTTTTAGTTAAGACTGGCTAACGGCTCCTCTGTTTTTGTAATGGCATCTATATAATGGTTAAGCTGAAGTAAAAGTGGCAAGGCTAGTAATTTCTATACTTACTTAATGGAGAAAATACTGTGAATTTTGTGTCTCTCTTCTTAACCGATTCAAACATGATGGAGAATTTCCTCCTCATGTGAACCTTCACCACTGGTTTATATGAGCCAGTATACAGTTTTCTTAAACACTTGCTCCTCGTTTGCTTTTCAATTCAGCTAAACTTTAACTCAAATTGTGGATTCTCTTAAGAAGGCTTCAAAGAATAATTGTGTTGACCTGCTAGGGCTGAGCTGAACCTTATCCAGCTGATGGCTGTGTCTTTGTGAACATTAACCGATGTAATCAATGGTAGGTACGGTAGATAGGAGGAGACAGGGTAAGAAATAAAAGAAGTAAAGCTCTTTTTGTATTTACAGGGAGCTGAAGTTTAAGCACTGGTCTGTGCTGGACTGCACAGGGAGGCTGGGATGAACGGGCAGAGGAGATCTGGGCATTAGAAGTGCGGCAGTGGCTGGTCCGTCCTCTTAGATGTCAGAAGAGGCAGGGAGGTACGCTGGGGAGAGTTGGGAGGGGGCTTGCAGAGTGGTAAGTGTCCTCGGGAATTAAAAGTAAGAGGCAATGAAGTTTGCTTCTGGGCTCAAGGCCATAACCATGCTATGAAAGCATTCAAGTCAACTAAGAAAAGCAGGGCTGTATTAGCAGAGGGAAAGAGCTGCTTGTAGCACGGCATTGCTGGAACATTATTCTCCTTCCTTGGGCCTGAAATAAAAGTGGAAGTAGGTCACTTCTTTTGGGTGGGTACTGGTTCACATGTTAACCAATCAAATCAGCCTCTTATTAAATATTTCCAGAATAATAGGAGGATAATGAGGCTTGCTCATAAATAGCTGTCCAAAATGACTTTAGATCGTCAGTGAGTTGTTTTAACTTGACTCTGTTATAGGTGTGGCAAATGGCAAGGAAACCTTGTTCTGTTGCCTCGGAGGCATAGCTCTTAGCTTTTGGCTAACACAGAGGCACATCAGGTTTGCTCACTCTGTCCCTAACCTGTGTGGATGTGACCATCCATCAGCTTGGTTTGACTCAGGATGTCAGTGTTCCCCTCTCCTGGAGTCATTGCGTGGTGTTAATAAACCACTGTTTGCTTACACAACGATTAGCAATGTGCAACGTGCTCTATTAAAAATAGACTAGCATGTTTATTTTCAAATTTTCAACTGAAAAGCGCCAAACATGGGTTTACTGTTTTGGGCTTATCAATCCACCTACAGAACAGAAACATAAGATCTGAAGGGGGTTCTGTTGCTTTGTCAGCAACTTCAATAAACATGTGCCTGATGTTCCTTCTGTATGTTAAGAATGTCTTCAACCAAAATGCTGATTTATAGGCATCCTAAAGGGATATACTGTTATGACCACATAATTTAAACCATGAATAATTAAGTCATTCTGAGCTCTGAAACACTCTTCTTCCCTAATGGCCAACAGATGTGAATAAATACATTATATGGATCAGTTCTTTGTTACTAGAGTTGTGCCTGCAAGAATTAAAAAACAGGGTGATTAGAGGAGAAGAAAAGCCTCCAAATAATTGTGAAGATATTAGTTCAGTCCTAAGTGGAATGGATTTATATTTGTAAAATATTCCCATTTCAAATGCATTTTATTTAATTAATTTTATTAAGCCAATTAAATTTTGTTTTTGTTAGAGTGCTTGGTGGAAGAATGGAACTGTATTGGACTCAGAATCCAATATTTATTGAGCTGTGTTGTTCTAATGTGCTTTTTGGTAGTATTCCACCCACCCTACATAGCGGGTAGGTCGAGCTGTATTGGCTCTACCAGTACAGATGCTGTGTTACGTAGAGCTTCATACACTTCAATCAATAGAGAAGTTTTTAATTAAACCACTCCTAATGATTCACTGGCCATTGGAAGTTCGTACATTTTCAAAGATAAGCTAGTAATATAGAATGTACATTTCAAGCATTATTCTGTAGTTCTGACATTTTTTTTCTGACAATAAAATACTTTTGAATCCTGGCATTTAGATGATATAAAAATGACTTAGCCTTTTTGAACAAACTATCTCAAAAAGTAGCATTTTTTTTTTTTTTTTTTTCCCCTTTCTCTGCTTTCCATACAAAGTTTGACTCCAAAGGTAGATATTTGGACTGAGAAGTTCAGACCACTAAGAGCTATCTAATGTTCTGTAATTGCCAGAAAAGGAAGTACTTGGTTCCTAACTCTAACATTTACCTCTGCTGTTACATTATCTTTTAGTCATAAAGATTTGTTTTGCCTGGACCAGCTCCAAACTAAAACTTAATTTTACAATCTCAAATGATGCCACTATTTTCACAAAAAAATGATTCATTTGTATTTTTAGGGAGCAGCTGTACCTAGGCAATATATAATTTTATACATTTGGAGGGAGGACCCTATTTTGATGACAAGTATCTAAAATACTGTACTACAGCTGACAAAATATTTGTAAATATAGCTCACCATCATTCAGGTCAGATCAAAACTATAAATACCATCTGCATTACTGTGTGGAAAGAGTAGATCTGAAATGTTAATCAACCTGTGACTGAAGACTGAAGACACTCAGTGCTGCATTTAAACTTGATGGAGGGGCGAGGAGGGTGGGAGAAAGGCAGGGGAACAACATGATATCAACTGCAGACAAGTTGTCCCATGACGCAGGAGAAAGCCTGCCTTTTCTGTGGGATCCCTGGGGGAGCCCCCAGGTTGAAGCTATTTGGACTCTGCAAGTGGAAAAGAATTAGTTTTTCTGAGAAATGCATTGCTTGCCAAACCGTCCTTGAAACATTCAGTGAAAACAAAGAAACAAAATCAAACACAAACTACCTAAAATATAAGTGCAGAGGAATAAAAAATTTAATTTTCTTGAATTAGCTACTGAAGAATTTTAAGCCTGCTGTGTGTCACTTTAGCCTTTCAAGTGCTATGATAATAAAGCTATATTTATTCTCTTCTCCTCATCCACTGCTTAAAATATCACAGCCAGCTGAATGGATTTGCATTTTCTGCTTTGTAGAACTTGGGAAGAAAGTGTTTGGTCTGTGGAAGGTGCCCAGAACTTGCCTAGCCTTGCTCTATGCAGGAATCAGAAGTTTAGCACCAGTGGGATCAGGCAGTAGAATCACTGCATTTGTTCTATTTTTGTCATGCTACAAGGTCTAGAGTCTTTTAAACCAAAGTTTGAAATATATTTTTGGTACTATCACTGTGTAGTTTCCTTTCTGTGGAAAAAAACATCAGCCCTATGCTGTTTTCTAGTCAGTGCCTAAAGGGACAATGTCTTCATTTGTTACCTGCTATTTATGGCATGAGTGAGGATAACTAAGCCCTTTAAACAACTTGGCAATTTGTTTCTGAAGATCACAAAGAGCTGCTCAGCTTGTTGAAGCTTCATTTGTGAGGTCTAATTTTTCAGGATGTGGAAGGAAAATTAAAAGTGAAGTCCGCTATATTATGTCTACATCTAAGGCACTTTTGTGTAGATTTGCAGGCATATAGGATTTATACAGCATTTTTTCATTAAGAAAACTTGAAAAGTACATTTTCATTTAAATGAGGCCTCCATTATTGAAATGGTGCACACAGATCTGTTATCACATGTGTTCCTTTTAAAGGGTTAACTGGGCAGAACATGAGACCTGTGATGGTGCTTCTAGTGCAAATGATCCCCAGATGGATGACTGGGCCTCTGCTTGGAACGACTGTGGAAAACAGTGAAATATTTGGAGGCTGTGGTGGGACGCAGTGTAATCAGTACATCCGACGTACAGATAAATGCACTGTGAGTGAAGAGGCGAGTCTTCCTTTCAGATCTGGCTGCCCAAGCTCTGTGTGAAGCCATGCTGAATTTCAGGTTTCAGATAACACTTTTATAAGTGATGCGCAGATATCAGAAATACCAATGCACTGTGCACTTGTTTGACATTAGCAAAGATTTTGCCTCAAGTTTGTCATAGACAGGTTATTGCTCATAAGGTATACATATGAACCAGGTGCATCAATATAAACTTACTTTTCAGATGATATGAAGAACATTTTACATGAGAGGGGAGATGTCTTTGATAGGTCTCTAATTTCATCTGATGTGAAGCCGATAGGGAGATCTCCCAGAGGCTGGGTGAGGGATGTGGCAATGTGCTCCCCGTTCTGCACAGGTGACACCTGCCCTCCCAGCTTAGAATAACAACCTTCTGGCATCATTTTGCTTAAGTACATAAAGCACTTTGTAGGGATGCAGCAGATTAAATCATGTTGAGAGACTCTGTATTAAATATTTTTCACTGTGGCATTGAACATGTAATTTCTAGTTACAGCTCTGCTGCTGAGCATTTGAATCTCCTTCATATAAGGAGCATACGCATGCATGTTCATGGAATAGTTACATTTAACATTGTAAATGCCCGATTGCTCAATGGATATTCTTCAGTTTTCTCAATCTACATTCTCCATCTCCACCAAAAGCTCTAGCTTACTGAACTTTGATACAGCCACATTATGTAGCATCTGTATACAACCAAGGTCATGTTGGCCGTCTCATACTGTGGAGGAAAACATCCTTCACTTGTTTCTTTTTATCCATTGTTTTGTGGAGAAATGTGTGAAGGCAGAAAATAAATTTTAAAAAATAAATAAAGGCGTTTGCCTTTGAGTAACATTCTTATGCTTCCTTTGTGCTTTGAAACCTGTGTTTCAGATTAGGTAAAACATTTGTCTGAGAGTCTTCCTAAACGTCTCAAACTGATTGCAATAATTTTGAAATTAAATTGTAATTGCTTTTTCTCATCCTTTCCCGATGTCCTTGTTCCCCTTGCAAAGACAGGTGTTCTGTACTCAACAAGTCTTAAAACAACTTTCTAAAATCTGACTCAAGAAATTAGGTAGTCAATAGTACAGGCACTAGTTCCAGTCTGCAGCACCCTGCGAGCACAGGTGGGTGGGCAAGCGCCACAGTCATGCAGACTGCCTGGGGCACTGGTGGCATTGTCTATTCCATCTATTCAATCGGAAGAATGATTTTTATTTTTATTTTTCTTTCTCTGTCCTGCATATTTTTGCTATCTGGCACTCACACCAATGCCATGAGCAGCAAATCTTTACAATGTCTAAAACCAAAACGGCTAAGTCTGGGTGTCAGTTCTTGGTGCTTTACAGATATTCTCCCCTCTGAGTTTGTTGCTTTTTCCTATATTTGCAGCTGCATTCTGGAGATTGCTGCAAAGATTATAGGGCACACAGATATCTTCTTTATGCAGGATGAAAAAAAACAGTCAAAATTACCTTCGATCAATAAGCCAATGACAGAAAGGGTTATTTTTCAGCTTTTCTTTCAGTCCCTTAGGAAGAAGTGTTTTGGAGTATGTGTGAAATCCAGAAGGAAGTATTGTGAATATCAAATATCCTCGAAAGTCATAACTAGATAACTTTCAGGGTGTACCAAAGGAGGAAACCAAGCCACGCCAAATCCTTCAGAAGTAAAAAATTCTGATTTTGAAGAGAGAAGTTCCACTGCAGGAGGATGCACTTTCACTAAGATACACTGTTCTAATCAGAGCTCAGGCAATGCTGTTCCCCGGTGCTGACAACTCCTGTGTCAGTCTCAATTACTCAATCATCTTCAGGAATGTAATGTGAACCGTAACAGGTGGCAGTTTGTGGTTTCACTGAGTCAATAATTTAGATGGTAAAATGTACAACACTGAGGAGTCTTCTAAGGAAAGCAAATGTGTATCAAATAATCTAGGAATGACCTTGATTTACATCCAGAAATCTCCTAAATGGGATGGTATAACATACCTCACCTTTCTTATTTTTTATTCCATTTCCTGTCTCATTCCTCAGTAATATAATGTACGTAAGCATCTAAAAGAAAGATTTTACAGATTAAAATATGCTTAATTTCCAGCTGTGTAAGCAATGATGAGATGGCAAAGATAAAAAGAAGCATTCTGAGGGCTTGTGGCTTGTAGATATTAAAATGGGGGGAGAGTGGTTTTTGGATTTACAGTTACCTTTCAAACCTATTGGCTCCAGTTGCCTCACCTGCACAAAAGGATGGTACTCGGTGTTTTTGTGCTGCAGCTGGTAAACCTCCACACTTAGAACACAGATGGTCAAAGTTTTTACTGCTGCAACTGCATTTTTTTTCACTAGCTATTTGTTATTCTGCAGAAAAATGTGGTCCAGAAAATGCCGTGCAGATGAAATCTGAGTGTAACCAGTCTGATAAGCCCTCCACGTCTGCAATGGGTGATTGTATATTGGCACTGTGAAATGCATAAATTACTTAGAATAATGCTAGAGGCCTTTAATACAGAAGCATGAAGTAAGTGTCTTGGGACTTGCATTTCTTTTTCAAATGTCTGTGATAAATAGATCATCTGAAAATAATTTAGTGCTCTCTCATCTTGCCTTCAAAAGCTGTTAGGAAAGGGCAGCTGCTAGTGCTTTTCTGGGAAAGGACCAAGAACGGTTTTAGAAGGAAAAAAATCTTGTAAACCAGCTAAGTTTAGTGGCCATGGTGCCTTCTTAATACAAGGGGGCTCAGAGATCAAGGGGAGGGTGTATAATTTGAGTTGCTCAGTTATCTGCTCACTCTCTCCCTCCAGAAGCACCTCCATGCTCGTGCAACTCTTGCAAGCATTGCTGGCTGCTGCAGCAGCAGCGGGGAAGCCTTCTGAACCAGCACGGCTTGCCTGGACCAGGGAGGGCAGTGGGTTTAAGGCAGGGAGGAAAACACTGGCAGTGTTACAGAACAGAGATCAGATTCCTGATTCAGATTATTCAACTGAAGGAGTGCTGCCAGAATGACTGCCAGATTTTTCTGGTCTGGCTGAGTAAACCTGAGTAAACCTGAGAGGAGCTCACTGTATGTTGAAGGCTTCTAAAGGGTTCAGCTAAATACTCTTAGTTCGTAAGGTCTAGCTTTTAAAGCCTGCCAGTTTTAAATTCAAGTATACGCTAAGAATGCTTGTTCTTTTTGTGAAAAATCCCTAGAAAGAAAGCATAACAGCATTATGCTTATTAAAATCTCTTCCATGCTTAATTTTTTTAAAAAAGTATCATTTAGATATGACAAACCTAAACATGCTATTTTTTTCCTTTTTGTTTGTTTGTTTGTTTGTTTGTTCATCACCTCAAGCTGGAATTTTGGCACATAACCTGTTTATCTGAACATTTTTCCCTTGCTGTTTGTGTACCCCATACACACACAGGCATGTGCACTCGCACACAAGTAGACAATCTGACCAGATGCTCAGTCTGCAGTATCTTAAAGCCTTTTCCTAAAAAGCTATTAATATTACTGCTCAATTTGTCTTTTCTGGGTGCAACATTACATTGTGATATTGGACATGGTGGTGGTGGTGGTATTCACCTGCAGATATAATAGCTAATTTTTTATTTCTATTAATCTTAAATCAGCCTGCAATCATAAATGGCTAAATATAGCACAGCACTCACTGACCTACTTTTCAAAGAAGGATGAATAATTTGTAGTTTGGAATAATTTGGCAACATTGATGTTTTTACCCCATAAGAGAGAATTTTGATTGTAGAACCGATTCTCCCCTTACACACTTGTGTCTGATCTCAGGGAAAGCCTTTCTGTGTAATTTTGAAAAGACATAATCAAATTGTTGTCCACTTCTTATTATTCCTTTCATGCTAACTTGGCTTTTATCAAACCAAGTTTGAAACTGTAAAATTAAGATTTTGGAATAAGCAGCATTTTCCTATGTACTGTAATGGGGCAGAGAAGTAATTGAGGAGACCGTTCAGGTCCCTGCGAATTGAAGTGATAAATGCTGTCTCATTTAGCTCTGGTATCTGTCCTGAGTGATGTTTCCTTTATGGAGACCAGCCATAGACTGACCGATGGAGCTGAATTACAAAATAAAGTTGTATTCTGCAGCTGTCATGTCTATAGAAAGTTTGCTGATTTAAGTTAATGTATGGAAGAGCACATGAAGTTGCCCTTGTGCTTGTTTCAAGTCAGCTTTTCTGCTAAGAGGGAATTTGTACCACTTATACAGATAGCTTTGGCTTTAGGAGTCCAAGTTAGGCTCCAGAGTACTTCAGATGGGCTTGCTGCCTATTACTGTACTGGTTTAATCCATGGATCTTTTGTCTGAAGGAGCCCATAGCAGGCTGTCCTCAGCCAACAGGGATGGCAGCATCTCTCCTGGCCTCTGCTGAGCCCTGAGGGACCCCATGTCTGTGTCCCCTGTTACCACCCATGGCTCCAGCCTTCACATCGATATGGAAGATTTGAACAGGCCTGGCCTAACACTACATCTAACAAAAGCAGACTTTTTATTATTATGTTTTGAATGCAGACAATGGATGACAATATTTATACTCTGTGCATTGCTTTCAGGTGACTGCTGTTTCACATAGCCACGTTGAACGTACCTAAATGAGAGCAGCCTGCCTCTTGCATTCTTCCAGAGGAACGTATGTGCTCTCTCTAGCTCTTGCTAGCAGTTTATAAATGGTCTTGGTAGCAGAATTGTAACTAGAAGGTTTTAGTAACCGTAGACCATGCCAATATTATTACTTGGGAGTTATTATACTGCCATACTGAAAGCTCAATCTGTCTAGCTGAATTTGTAATGCTGTTTTTGAATCAGTCTGAATATCTGCTGCTGATGTTTACATAGGCTATTGTATTTGTATTCACCTGAAACCCAAATGTTCCAAGATCATCTAACAATAGAAACAGTGAGCAAAAGTATTTATTTCCATAAATCTGTTGGATGACAACAGATTGTCAGGGACAAAGAGAAAACTGCTCACTTTTGCTTGCCTGTGTTTGCTGACTCTCTCTTCTGACCCGCTACTATTTCCCTAAAGGTTTCCCAGAGCAAGTAGCTTGTTTGTGCAGTTTATTAATATTATCATAATTTGAAGTGGAATCTTATGCTCTGACTCATTCTTGGAGGACTTTCTTAGAGGAGTCAAACATCCTTCTGCTCTCTTTTTTTTTTTTTTTTTTTTTTTTTTTTAATAACCATAGAGTTCTGGATCTAGAGTTGCGATGTACTATAAATACATATACATATATTTGTTTTAAGATCTCTACAATGCAGTTATAATAGATATGTATGGTTTGGTTACAGCCTTCCAAGCATTTTGTGAAGTTATAGGTTGGACTTCCATGGAAAATACGTCTGTGGCTTTCAGAAGTTTGTTGCTCAAAAACACCCGAGCCTTTTCTGTTTTTCAGACAAGATTATTTTTTTTATTTTATTTTTTTTTCCCTGCCTCATTCAAATTAAATTGTGCAGTAGTAACAATTATCAGTAAGGAACAATAGGTGCTGAACAAATTGATTGCATTTCCACAGCCCAGGTGCTGTGGGTGGCACTCCCTGTCCCTGACCAGAAGTGTTCTGGAAACTCTGGGAGTTGAAAATACTCCTGTTTAAAAATGTCTATTTGTTTGTGTACAAATTTCCAGAGTTCCACATTAAAAGAAAGTCTCTTGTTTGATACTTTGGTAGTAATTTTGAGATAATCCCTAAAAATGTTACTTTCCACACACATTTTTCTGCTGTACCGCTGTGCCGTTTTCAGTTGCTGATCCTCATTAAATCCTGATGGAGTCTCATCTTGCCAAATAATTACTGATAGCATGCAGCCTAATGGCAGCATATTAGCAGTGAATGGAGCATGACAACACATCTTCACTCCCACTGTTGCTTCATCTTTTGCGCTCAAAAGGATGCGCTCCTGCATATCCTATATATTCCTACATACTGGTGTCCGTTCTCTGACACGAAAGCAGGTATCTCAGGCTACCACCAGAGCAGTGCTTGCTGTGTGCTGGTGGTGTGCTTGGCAAGGCTTTCAGCCAGGTAGCAGGGCTCAGGCCTTGCTGCAAGCTGGTGGCACACCCAGGATCAAGTCCTTCACTGTTATACCCTGGCTGGGAAGAGGCATCAGAGGAAAACAGTTCCTGACCCAAGAGCAGAGAAGGAGAGATTCACAGACCTATTTGTGTTACTTCAGGCAGCACTCACTTGGCTGTTGTAACACTATGCTGTATCAGAAAAAACACTGGCACAATGTGGTCATCTGATATGCGCAGGTCAGAGATGTGATTTCTCTGAATAAAGCTGTGACTAATGCTAAAAGTCACACAGATTCCTGTGATCTGTTTTGGTTTGAATATCTTGACAGAAGGAAAGCAAAGTAATAATAGTAGCATTTAGCACTGGAGATCCAGGTTATTTAAGGTACTTTTTGACTCAATATTGGACTTGTTGACTAGTAGATTCTTTATTTATCTTTAAAATGTGATACAAACATGTTACATTTTTTTGGTACATAAATTAGCATTTGTTTTATATCAGAATTCACGTTCTGTCAATGTAAATGGATGTAGTATGGCCAGCGCATCCAAACTACTGTTTGCAGTATGAGTGCTTCTAGCCTCAATCAAATGTCATTTCTCTGTTAGACAGTGGAAATTAAGTAGCTGTAGTGGAAACTGTGAGTCCTCAACACTTACACATTGGCAGAGACTGTTTTGCTGCTTTAACTACAGACACGAGCACATTTGTGGTCACATAATGTTAGAACTTCTACTAAAACTTTGTTTTTAAACAAAGCAACTTCCTTCACTTGTAACTCTAGAGCTGGCAGACTTTGCACTGTAGAGTGAGCCCCAGGGTCTGGCCTGAGTTAAGTGCATAATTTGATGTCAGGCCTTGAGACCCCTGCCACCAGTAGGCTGTCAGCCAGGCCCTGTATCCTGAGGGCCCACATGTCAGAGCCAACAAAGGGAGAAATCTCTTATTTCACACCTGAGATCCTCACAGAGGGGCCTAGGACTGGAACTGGGAAAGAATTAACACATATACAGTGTGGGTGGCTGCGATACTGGTGTTCTGGCAGGGAACCCAAGTAGGAAACACTCAGACCAACTTCCTTGTCCATGTTCTGCATTTTGAGCTCAGCCTTTGGGGTGTGGCCTTTATGGCACGCACGAGGAAATGCAAGAAGCTCTTCTTCAGGCCATGGAGGGCATTAAACTTGCTCTGGAAATGAGGCTTTTGTCGTCCCAGTGGAAAGAAGCTTAAGCTTTCAAAGCAGTCAGTGAATTTAGTGCCATCTGTGTTGTGCTCAGACTGCTGTAGACAAAATAAATGCACAAATCTAAATGGAAAATAAACAGCATCTGGTACAGATGCACTCTGCTGCTGAAATCTCTACAGGCTCTTAAGGGTTTAGTGATCACTGGATGGATACACCAAAATTAGATTTTTATTACAAGGCAAGCCTAAGAATGTGTTTATTCTTGTCAGTGGGAAAGCAGATCCTGTGTGAGCGGGTGGGGGAAGCACCAGAAGGCAGAGAGGTTGGCCAAGGGCTTGTTAGTCTGCCAAAAATTGTCTTGACAGGCAGAGGAGGGGGGACAGCAGAGCTGGGTGCTCAGCACTTTCTGCCTGAGAGCCCTTCGGTGTAAGAATGGTGGTGCTAAACCATGACTTTCTCTGTTTGGTACTTCTAGCCAGTGGTGTGGTGGGGAGGGATGGAGATCCAAAAACCACAGAGTTTCCAGAGGCTTTTGTGATGAGTGAACCTGGTAGGGGTTGGGTTGGCTGAACTCTTAGCTGCAGTGTACCCCATCTGCTTCCCTGACTGAAACAGAACTAATGTAAAGCTCAAGGTCTGCGCACTCAGGAAGGCAAGAAGAGAGATTCCTCTTGAACTAAAGCTGCCCTGGCAGTGCTTTGCAGCAGTTCAGCTCTGCGAGCTCTTCAGCAGGTGCATGTCTCCCTTTTTCACATGTGAATGCTCAGCGTAGCATGGCTGAATGAGCATGAGAGAAGTGCCTGCAGTGATGGAGATTCATCCCATAATTCCTAGCAGAATGTCAGCCGTGCTTTCTTCTTGCCTTCTCTTATCAATGTGTCACATTACTGCTTTGTAAGAAATTGTCATAAACCCAAAGAGGAATTAATTTTTCTTTATTTCTTTTTCCTTTTAAATTTTCTTAAGCTTTTAGGGTCCTATGTTCAACTTTAACTCTGCAAATGCTAAAGGTACTTGCTGGGCTCTTGTGTTTTCTTAAAAAGTGTCAAATGGTCATCTTATTTAACTCTTTAATGATAGAGAAGAGACAACAGATGAAGAAATAGATTCACCTTTTGTGTACAGGCAGATGAAAATACTGGTTTTGCACTGGATCAGTCCAAATCAACTGCTGCCTCTCTGCATGCTTCATGACTTCGTTGAAAAGGCTTTTGTAATAACTTCTATAGCAACTGTTCAGAATGTCTACATTTTACACCATGGATTTCTTGAGCTGAAAGATCACCTCTATATAACTAGTGGCATGGCAGAGGAGCTTACGCAATGTAGACTTTTAAATGCTCCCACTTTTATGGCTCTATGTAGTCCTGGGATATTTCTCTAGTATTTTGCTGCCTGGTATCAGTTTCTCTATGCTACAAGTTAAAATGGAGTTCCTATGCCATCTACTTAAGAGTTTTTTCACAGTACTTTTAATGAACCTCAACATCAACTAGTTCTATTTCCTCTTCCTTTAACTTCGTTCAAATAAGTGGTGATCATTCAAAAATGCAGTAACCTGTTCCCTAGGAACTGCAGGAGCCCTCCCTTAATCCTTCCAGGTTATAATTTGCAGGCACTGCAGGGAAATCTGGGGGGCATCATCAGGTCAGGTACCACTGTTACTCTGGACCTACCGTGATGCACTACTTAGGTCTTCTCTATTTTGGGGATGCTGAAAGAAGGGCAGTGTCTTTACCTCCATCTTTCCAATAGCAAGTCGCTATAACTGAGTATTTGGCTTGCTTCGCAAGAGAAGGAATCCTAAGTAGTTCCATGGCAATGATTTAACTCAAAGTGCAAGAAACTATCAGCTAGTGCTCTGTAAAAGCCACAGATTTTGTTCCTCTCTTCAAGACTGCATTAGCATTCTGTTCTACATTTTTAGTGTGTTTGATTGTGTGAGGGCTTTTCTCATTCCAACAGTCACTGAAAGTATGTTGTCAGAATAAAACTCAATTAAAAGAGAGAAACAGGAAGCTCTGTCAGCTTCACCTGCAGTTAGTAAAAAGCTTCTAAAACTTCTTGCATGGCAAGAAAATAAACAAAACAAAAACACCAACAACCCATAAGTGTAGGATGATGTATAAGTATGTCCAAAAGCAAGGTACAGGGAGTATGAGTTTGTCAGCAATTTCTTCACAGTATTTTGAAGAAATTCCGCGAGGCACGCTGTCTCTAGCATCATCTCTGTGCTAATACTCCTCCCAGTATAGCACCCAGTATGACCTGGGCAGCCATGCAGGAGTTTGTACAGGGATAGTTAGCCAGGAGCTGCAAGTCCCCACTTCCTAGCCTCTCTCTCCAATTAAGTACAGAAGACTGGGGGCCTATTTTAGCATACATTGTCACTGAACGAAATTGCTGTGTTAGCATTGATCTCTATGAAGCAAAACAAGACCCTTACAGTTCCAAGTGCAGCTAGAGCAAATGGAAAGTGAATAGATTCAGCTGAGGGCAAAATTAATCCCAGTATTTGCAGAGAGGGAAGGAGTGGTACATTTGTAATTATTGGGAACAAACAAATGTTTTGAATTAGTCACAGGACATTCAGTATCTTAGTTAGCAAAATTTGAGGCTCTTACATAAATCTCTAGCTTGTTCAGAAATTTGTAGCAATACAGAAGTAAATAGGCTGAGCTAACAATTTGGCAGAAATCTCAGCATTCTTGCTGATTTCAAAGGATTGGTCATGTGCAATTATATGTTTGTGATAAACCCCTACTGAAGACTGAATTGGAAAAATAAGGTGGAAGATTATTTCATTGTTGGCACAGGATTAATTTTATATCCAAAGCCTGAACATAGATCTTCTGTAAGTGTCACAGGCATCACCAGGGTTAGTAAGGAAGGCATAGTCATTTGGTATTTTGAGCTAACGCTTGGTAGGACTCTGGTTAATTTCTGCTTTTCTTGTTTATTTTCAAGGATAGATCATAAGAAAGTCTTCTGAATCCAAAGGCACCTTTACTGGAAGAGAGACATATTTGGCCTCTTCATCGCACAATTCTTGTGTAATGGGGAAACTCATGCTACAGTTTTGCAGGCACACAAACTCAAAGATTTGAGAAACTATTCCCAATTTGCCTTTTTCTGTGAAAAAAAAAAAAAAAGCTCATTTATTTTTATGAATTTGCATGTATTCAAAATTTCTGCAATTTTGAAATAGCTCTAGCTCTCTCTCCAACTTCCCAAGCACAACCTCTACATTTAGGCACTACTGTTTAATTGAGAATCCCGTGGTGGTACTTGAGTGATTTAAATGGTCACGCAGATTGCCACCATGCTGCAGTTGCTTTGAAATTCACTTTCCATAAGCGTTTTTGCTAGTAAAAACAGTTCTTGGTCTTGCATGAATATTCAAAGGGTGTCCAATCCCACTCTAGCTTGTGACACAGAACTTCAGCTGAACAGTCACAGAATGATTTAAAAATAAATAATTAAGCAATCCATTGTATGATGGAGCACAAAGCAGAACTGAATGTGCAGTTTCCCAGTGTCAAGAACTCCTTTGCTAACAGAAATTAGAAACTCTGTCAGCAGCCAATTGCAAACGTAATTAGCATTAAATGGAAACAATTTTATTAAACTCAAAACCTGATTAGCCACTGAACTGCACAATGCAGATTTTCCAGAAGGAGTTACAACACTGGCACTTAGAGAACATTAGGAAAGTAGAAAAATTGCAGCTCATGCACACTGATGGGCACCTCTTGTTTTAGGATCTTCTTGGATAGGTTTAGCAACAGGTATTGCTGCCTCCCCTCTCTGCAGTAGTATTACAAACAGCCATACATCTACCTTATTAAAGAGTCCATTCATAAAAACCAGTAAGACAAGAGCTCTCATTCATTTGTAATTTTCAGGGATGTTATTTCTCAACTCTTCTTTATAGGGCTGTATTTTATACAGTTGAGGGAGTGCTCTACAAAGCAGAGATTTTACCACGGAAGTGACAGTCCCTTATGTTTTCTGTGATGTTCGGCTGGTTCTCCGTGGAGTGTTGGTAACAGCATGCCAGTCTCTATGTGTGTTTGTGTGGAAACAAAATCCTGTTTACCACTCTCTATAGAAGGTAAAGTGCTTCTGCAAATGATAACAAATGAAAGTTATGTCCCTTTTGTTACTCAAAGCTTGTTATCAGCAGTACAATGATGTCGGCTTTGGCATACACTTTTCTTGTAGGAAATTCAGTTTTTGTTTTTGTGTCTGGATGAAAGAAGTTCATTTTTTTCAAGTGGAATGAATGGAGTATTGTACATTGGGTGCAGGGATGTCTAATCCTCGCTTGTGAGTTGTTTGTGATTATAACTGCCTCTTTTGTGAGGGAAACAACGTTCCTTTGCTGCTGCCTTCTGAGTTCCCCGCTCAGCTCACACAGACCCGCCACTGCTGCACTGTCCCATCTGCCCCTCCGCTCCCCAGTATTTTCTATGGGAAAGGAATCTCCTTCCTCATTCAGAAAGCTGGGAATGCAGCTCATTAGGATCTTGGCAGCATGAAAGAAGCTTGTCATTTTTCTTCAGATTCCCTCATGGTCCAAAAGAAGATATAATTTGTCAGATGAGGAACAAAATTAGTATGATATATGTTTAATCACTTTTTTTCCCTCCCAATTTTAACATGCTTTTTGTAGATAAAGTAGAATACTTTAATGCTCTCACTTAGCCGTTTTTGAAAGTGCTCTTGTTTCTTCTGGACTTATTGCTGTCCTCTTTCTCCGTGCCTTCTTTCTGCCAAAGAATCTGAAGGTGCACATAGAAATTAAGTGCAATGGGTATTTCTTCCAAGAAAGCCAGATCTGCCTTGTAATACTCTTGAGGAAAGACTATGAAAGATAATATTGATATCACTAAATAAAGAGGGGTCTGGGAATTGTATGAAAAAATTTAAAGCTGGGTTCTTTGATGCTGGTATAAATCTGCAGTAATGCCATTAACACAGCCAGACCCTGATTTATGCTGGTGTGATCAGGCAGAATTTGTCTCATCGTGCCCACATCTATATTTCAGTGGTGGAAAAAGTGTTGAAATCCTGTTTTCTAAATGAAAGATAATGGAGAGAAAAGAATTCAGACTCAATGTGCTGTGACACTGCAATGTGAGGGCATCAGTCAGCTAAAGAATGAAGTACTTTTAGCCTCTGCTGGATCCAGTACATTCAGTTTGGAAAATAATAAAAAGAAGAGAAAAAATCAGAACCAAATAAGAGTCAAGAAACATGGTAACATCTAACAGCAAGATACAGGAATGAGAACAGGAGGTGGCGGGCCGTACAGCACTGCTAATGCAGTTTGAAACCTGGAGGCATTTGTGATTTTGTCACAAGGAAGCCTTTGGTGGCTTTTCTTCTTTATAAGAAAGAATCCGTATGGGCTGCAGGTCTAACTCTTTGCATTTCTGTCTGTCTTCAGGACTTTCCAAATATGCTAGTTTCATTGATGCAGTAAGTTCTTAATCCAAATGGTAGAACTGCTCTAAATAAGAATAGGTTCAATCCTTTATTAAACTTAACATTTAAGTACAGAGACACTGTTAAAAGCAATCATAAATTACAAAGTCAAACACTTCCTAGGAATGCTGGGGTTATGCTTGTCTTTCTGCATCTATTTTGTGCAATGCATGAAGCAAGGGATCTGGGAAGAATTATATAATTCATATGTACAAAACAGAATTTAAGAGAGCAGATATTTGATATGTATAATTCCAAATTTGTAATTATTTTTCTATGATACACAGGGATGGAGAATATTTCTTTAAAGGGATAAATACATTTTAACTGCCCATAGAACTTCACAGAAACTGAATTGTGAACTTTGAACCTACAAGACTGAATGTGTTAGCCAGTGAGATGCTTTGGCTCATCTCTGTTCCTTCCATGAAGAGCTGGGATACTCCTTTGTCCCTCCCACCCCCCCCAAATCCTTGGGCCCATACGCTCTAATGCTCTATCCAGTTAGATCAGCAGGTCCCTCGGCTTTCTCTAAAATTCAGATTCTGGTATTTCCTGCTACCAAGTTTCTTGCTGAAGTCATGGGAGGAGCTAAAGTGTGTTTTCCTGGGATTTTTTAGTAATTGTTGAGAGAGATGAGAAGAGGAAAAGGGTTTAGTTCATATTTCAGCTAAAATTTGATGGGCTTGAAACAGAATAACAACCAAACAAAAAATCTATTCCTTTGTCTAATTGTTGTGTTTCTCCTAATCCAAATTCAAAGGCTACACTGAAGCAAGGAAGCATCAGACATCAGCTCATACTTTTCTAATAGGCAGCCCCTCTAGAGAAGACATAACTGTCTTCCCTCCTCGCAGTGCTGGCAAGCACCAGAACGGTGCTGGGAGAACACGGGGCCAGTGCTGAGTCCCCTAATAACCCACACCAACAGGTGCCTAGCGTAATAGGCATGCATCACACACAGCCTTCTCAGCAAGCCTCTTCCAAAACCCCGATATCAGCTGGACTGAGCCATCCTCCTAGAGGATTTTCCAGTGTAATTATCTGCACAACAAACGATGTAATTGCAAGTTTGAAGTATTGTTCATAATGTTGCAAGTGGTCCCGGGTGATTTCTTAGCAACTGTTAAGCATTTGGCATTCATGCTCAGCTCTGTGCTTATCTAAGTATCTGTTAAAAGACGTTGTTTCTCAGGCAAGAAGTTGTTCCGAATTTATGTGAAAGTCTTGACTCGCACTGTCTCATGTGATTACTGGGTTGAAGGAATTCTTTGCTCTTAGGGAACCTCAGCAATTTCTTATGTTTTCTTCAGTTTTCCAAATTTCATTTTCAGGAAAACAAAAGTGAAGTGGCCATGATTTTTTGGCAGTAGTTACGTTGTAGCTATGATGAACAGTGTAAGAGAATCAAGATATATGGGAGTAACTCCGGGGCAGCGGTCTGCTTTTGTGACTTCCTGCACAACTGGCTTCTCCGTTTCTAGCTCAGCTGGGACTATTTTCAAAACAAATGGCAATTGGTCCCTCAAATTAATTTTGTAAAATAATAGGTTTATTTTTAATTAATATGAATAAAAAAGTTCCAAGTTTGTACCAAAGCTGGAATTAAACCCAGGTTTCTAGATTGGCAGAGGTCTCCATTCTCTGGAAAATCCCTCATAGGGTGTTACCTTGGTGTTAACATCTGCTCTCAAAAGGATTATCAATTACGTATTTTTGTAGTACTTTTTGGTTTGTCGCATTTAATAAAAGTGTTGTATAAGTGCCATAGCGTGTACAGCCCGTGACATCCAGTCAAAACTATGGTTTTGCTAGCTGGCTTTTTTCACTTTAGAAAAGAGTGTATTATTCATGAAAGAACTGTATGGCATGGTAGGGGTTTGGAGAAGGGGACACTACATCTCCCATGAGCACTAAGACCCAGGTTCATCCCAGATAACTGAGGTGGCAAAGATCAAAGCAGTTATCCTTGCTGCTTCCAGAGCTGTGGGTAGTGGCCGTGGAAGGGCTGCCTCTGTCCAACCCTGCTTCTTCTGCTCATAGCCCAGGCACTGACAGCAAGGAACAGATGGAGTAGAGGGTGGTGGTGGTGGTGGTGCCCAGGGCTGCGAAATGCAGCTGTGAGAAGCAAGATTTGCTGCTGCTGCCCCTTGTGCTTAGCAGCAGCAGGATGAGGGAGCAGTGCCTCCAGGTGCCACCAGTCACAGAGGGACCTGAGGGTGGCTGTATCAACACTTCATGTGTCTTGAATGCCTGAAATTGGGTGGGTGAATAGAAGCCTAAACCAGTTTCAGCTAATGATCTCATTTGCTAGGGCTTCTGCAGCTAATTTTGCTTAAAAATAACTGACAAAGGTGAAGTCTGCAGTCAAGTAACTGCACAAATATCCAGGTGTTCAAGGCTAAGGCCAAGCCCAGCCTCATGGCTATTTCAGTGCATGCTGCATCGTTGCTTTAGGTACACGGGGCAGGTGCTGTGAGAGCACTGCAGCCTCTGTGCTGTGGAGGGTAATTTCTCTGCAAAGAGGACGTAGGGATTGTTTTTTGACCAAACAGGTAGTTGGACCAACTGAGAAGGAGAACAGAAGGTGTGCCATAAGTGTTAGGTGTTTGTTAGAATGTAAGTGCCAGTACTTTTTACAAGTGCTGGTACTTACATAGAGCTTCATGCAGTGCCGTTGTAACCGAACAATGGGGATAGCATCAGAAAGGGTTGAGCCTGCTTTATGAAGTGTTCGGGTAATTTCTCTGAATTAAAGAATGCACTCAGTCCATAATGTGGCTTTGTGATTCTGTTGTATACCAAGCTGCCTGGCTATTTTGAGCAGAACAAAAATGTTTTCAGGCTTTAACGGAGAAATGTACTCATATAAGTAACCTGGAATTCACATAATTCCTGGGAGGCTTAAATTGTTTTATCTTGTCTGTGGTCTGGGCTGTAGTGCTAGCTTCTGTTTTTGTGTTACAGGCATCACTGAAAAAGCCATGCTATTAATTTCCTACTGTCACCAGGCACATGCAGTGTGTAGCAGAGAGGTTATTTTAGCTCTGTAGGCTTGGGTGCTGGGTTGGGAAACGTAGCTCTCTTCCTTTTTTTCTTCAGATCCTATGTTTGACTGCTTCATGAAGTATCATTATTCACTAGCTCATGTTCAAAAACTACATATGAAAGCTTTTGTTTTATGATTACAAATCTGCAAAGGGAAAAATATTACCTATATACAGTCAGTCTAGCTATATGGAATGTAATACGGTGTTTGCCAGTGGGTTGCTTTCGCACCAGCTGGCCTGAAATTTAATGGATCTACCGTGAGGTACTTTGAGGAAGAATCTTTGCATTTTTTTTTGTTAAACGTGAAAGAGACTGTGGCTATCTGGAAGTTCTAAGCTTAAAAAGGCCTTTAATGCATAAAGCTTTGTTTTCACTTCAGTGAAGGTTTTTGCAAGTTATTTAAAACATTGCTAAGTAATTATGTCCCAGCTACAAGCTATCCTATTCTCTGCTTACGTGAACTATACAGCTTGGTATGTGTCTTGGTGCTGCTGGTTGCTAGGCATTATCTAGGCAGGTTTGATGGGAAATTACGTGTGCTAGACAGAAAATGAATGACTGCTCTCTGCTCTGAATTTTTCTCCCTAGTTCTTCCTGTGATTAAAAGAAAAACATTTTAAAATATTCAACCCTATTATCTAAAATTATGCAGTCCATTTTTCATCATGACTGGGACTTTAGAAACTGAAGAGATTCACAGGAGAGTAGTAAGAACTTTTATATTCTCTCTTCTTTTCCAGATGAGCAGGACCAGAGTAAATAGTCTGCGTGCAGCTCTGAGAAACCAGCTTGTTTCAAGGGATCCTTCCATTATGGCATCCACACTAACAAGCTGCCGTTCTGTGAGAGCTGGGCTGGGTCCATCCTGGGGGTGGCTGGACACACTCCAGTGCTCTGCTACAGTGGAAGATACAGGGTGAGTGCTATATGGAACTGGAGGTGAGAGCCTGGAGATGGGCAGTTTATTTACAAAAGAATTATGATTAGGAAGACTTCTTAGTAACACTGAAAAGGTTACAGGTGTTATGAAACAAACATTTATATCCCATCCTTCAGGAACCTAAGATGATGTTTTTATGCTGCCACTGTTTACGAAAGTACAACTGGATTCCAACAGAAATACTGCTTTTTCTTTCTGTGACTCAGAACGTGCCTCCTGCAGTCATTTGTCTGAAGGCTTACCACTGGCGTGTAAAGGTTGCCTATACCAAGGTTTGTAATGAAATGCAGCTTCCGCTACTTCTGAAAAATGGGCTTCATCCACTTCGTTCACCATGGCCTTGCTTAAGTAAGCATCTGTCTGTGCATAATAAGTAATGCCTTAGTTACAGAATAATCCATGCTTTCCAGAGACAGAGTTGAGTATTTTTGACTCTGGGGTTTCTTCCCCCTTTCTCACATCTCCTTGGAGAAAACTTGCCTGTACGATGAACACTTTTTTGTCATCCTCATTTTAATCACTGAATTCTCTTTCATCTAATATTGTCACTTGGCACAAGCATAATAATTTTAAGGTCCAAAATACTAAAAAAAACTTGCATTTGTAATGTTCCTTTACCATATAGTGTCTCCAAATTGCTACATCTGTGACTATAGTGTTCCTAGTACCTTGTTACTCTGTTTATAGTGAATCTAAGTAAAATTACAATAAACTGAAATTGAATGCCATTGATAAATAGCTGCGGAGTACCATGCTTAAAACCACTAGTGACTAAAAACTTAAAAACAGTAGTGACTGTCACATTCCCCTTCAAATTATTTATTTCATTTCTATTTGTGATTAATCAATAAATTGATTAACGCTTAGTTATATATTACCCAAGAGAAAAGCAACAGTACAAATTAATACTGAGCTTAGATGTGGTCAAACAGAATGCTGAATTATCTAGAGGCAACTGATGAGTTTCAGCCACTCTTGTTGCTTAGCAGAATAACATTCTTCATTCTGTGTTTACATTTTTTTTTAATTTATGTAAATATATATTTTTATGGTCTTAGAACAGGTATCAAACTTTGAAGTGTTTAATGTCACTGAGAGAGAGAGACGATCAAAGAGTTGTCAGAGCTCTGTGCTAATTTTCTGTAAATACGTCCTTTAATTTCCAGCCGGTGTTGCCAGCAGGGGTCCTTGGAGATACCAGTCCTCCTCTGAGCACATTTAATGGGGTGAAGAGCCAACTGTACTTGTGGCATTTCAGGCAGGCCCACATAATGGCAATACGAGTGGTGCCGTGGCAAAGTGAGCCAAGGTTGGAGGCCAGGGTCTGGCCCACTCCTCGTTCCTGCTGCTCTGCTGATGTGGACCCCACAGCCAACAGGTGCTGTGAGTCGGGGAACAGAGGTGGGAGGAGAGTGCTGTGGCCCCACAGGTGGGATGGCATGGGAGCCAAGACAACTGAAAGATCAGGAGGTTATGAAAGGTCTTGTCAGGAGTGGGAATAATATCCCATGTATGGGGAAGCTAAGGATGAAGTGGAATTATGTTCACTTTTTAATGTCATACTGTAATTACTAGTGACTGTCATAGACTTGTATCTAGTCAATAAGGGAGCTAACGGGAAAAAGAGTGATGGTAGCTAGTTCACCATCCTTACAAAGTTGTAAGAAATTGATCCCTGAGCTCACATGTGGGGAATTGGTATTGTCTGGAAAGAACATTTGTAGAAGTATAATAATAATAATCAAGGGGCACAGATAATATTGAAGAGAATGCTCTTGTGTAACATGGTTAGGAGATGCAGGTAGCTACAAAAGGCTCTTGCAGCTAGGGAAGAAAACAGATGCCATACAACTTGGAAAGGATGCAGGAATCCATTCCACAAGTAGTACATGCAGGAAGGAAATAGGAAAGAAGGAAATAGGTATACCAGTCCATTAAAATACTGTGTGTCCTAATAAATCTTTGCTCCTTATAGACAGCATTCTGCATGTCTTTTCTGCGGGAAGTTACATTTCCAAAGCAAAGATAACACAATTCCCCTCCTTCCTCTCCGCCAGTTTTAATACTTGCTGTGGCTTTGCAGATTTCTGGCAGGGGATTGTTCAATGTTGGTATTGACTTTGGTAGTGTGGGTTGCTGGCTCTTTTTTATGTTGGGGGGGGGGGAGGACATTGCCTGTTATGAGTAGTGTTAGTAGTATCTTTACATATTTGTGACCAGGTTTTGTAACTCCAAACCAGCTTTCTGGTATCCAAAGAAGTTCAAACTCAGACCTTTGCATTATATTCATGCTGTCTGCTACGAAACTCTGCTGTCAGGTCTCTGCTTAAATACAGGCAGTGCAGGACTGGAACCAATACAGGACTGGAACCAAACTGGATGTTTTGATGGCTGATGTATTTAGGCTGATTTATATACTTTAGAAACATAGGCAGTTCTATAAATGGCCCAAGTCTCTCACATGTTCATCATAGGCAATGGTTACACACTCTTCTGTTGCTCGTCAGAAAGACATTACAATGTGAGTTCTGCATAGTCATGGTGTGATCATGGGCACTGAGTCATGCTTTTAGGCGATCACTGGGAGAACTTGGCTTCGCTCAATATAAGCAAATGCAGAGTTTAAATCTGTGTGTTGCAGGATGAAAATGCATCTCTCAAAACACATTCCAGCATATGCTGCTGCTGAAAGTTGTCATTATAAAATGGAGTTTTGCTTTTTCTTGCTTTTGTTTATTTATTTATTTATTGCCTTTTTAATTTTTTTATTGTAACCCTGAAGAATATTCCACTTGGATAAAGGAATCTCATCTTCCATCTAAGAGGAAGCATTGATTTGAAGAAAACTCCGTGGTGGAAAGTGGAGCTGAGTTTAAAACACAGGGCAATGAGTTGTAGAGGAGCAGTGTGTACTGCATGCAGCACTGACATTACTTGGCAATTCATACAAAACAAAAGAGGCAGGAGAATCTACAGCTGTGTATGTGCAGTTGGTCCTTAATCATTAGCAGTGACTTGTCTTCAGCTGAGAAAATAAATCTGTTTAAGTTATATCATCTAATAAATATACTGAATGCAACAGATTGAAGAGTTCTTTTTTCTGTTGGGAAAAAAAGATAAAAATGTTCAGTTTCTTTTCAACCCAAGCTGCAGGTGCATCTGGCTTGTTTGCAATTTTGCGCAGGGTAAGAAATATTTATTTCTGTGTGGACAAGGACTGGGCACTCAGGCTCCTCTCTGCTGCAAAACCTTGCAACCCAAGCTGCAAAACAACAGATTCTGCATAGCTGGTAGCTGGAAACACAATATGCTTACTGGCATGCAGGTTACAATCTACTGGGAAGATAATGGGGTGAGCAATTTGGTCTCTGGAGTTGGGTGGAGTTTGCTTTTGCTGTTAAGTGAGCGGCCAGGTGACTTCAATGGTTGTACTCTCGGGCAGAGACGTGGTCACTGTTTTACAGGCACAGCTCCTTCTGTTACATATCCTGTGGTCTGACTCCACAGGAACCAAGCCTTCAGCAGTGTGGTGTGGCAGAAACATGCTCTGACATATGCCACGGAAGATAACAAGTGGTGCAGTTTGCAAAACAGCGTACTAGAAATGACCAGGAAGAAAGCAAACACCTACAAAGGCATTTCTGGGTCTCTTGGAAGACTCAAGGCAGTCCTGCTTCATGAGATCTGGGACTGGATGGTGAGACAGGAGAGTAGCGGGGCACTATGTTACTTAGTATAACCCTCAACCTGATGTCTTGGCCTGTGTCTTAACATCCTTTGGATGGCCTCTCTTTCTCTGGAACAGAAGCATGTGGCTGACTACCACTCTGTTTCCCATATATAAAAGGTAGGCACTTACATAGTGTGAGAGGAAACCAAAGGGATCTTGCTGACTCCAGTAATAAGGACTTTCACAGGGGATAAGTGTGCTTCTACCATTTTTGTTGCTGCCTAAGGCTTGTCAAAGGCTGCTCCAGCACCAAGTCTGAGATGACAAAAGCAGAGGGTTTCCCCTCCCCAAGTGGCATGCTTTCACAAGGATCCTTCACACATTTCATTTAGTGCTGATCTATTACTTTTGTTGTGAGCTTTAGCAATCTTCTGAGGGTCTAGCTGCTAGCAGCGCTGTGGCTTTTCACTTAAGAGGAGAACATCTAACCCTGTGTTTCAAATGGCTGAAGTAAAAGCTGCTGCTTGAGTCCTTTTGGTAGGATTTGGATACAGATTGTCCTGATAAAGTGCTGGAACTATATCTTTTTGTACTGTCCTAGTTCTCAGATGCTAATTTTATGTAATTCAAGTGAAAAGAGATGCTGTGATAATTTCTAATCGTTACCCATGAAGCCTATTTGCATTGCCCTGGAAGCCCAAATAGGGCAGCTTTAACTTATGTATCCCGCAGTTCTCAATGAATCGTTTGTATTAGAGTTTGCTGTCACGTAGTCTGCTGAAGGAGCAGAATTGCAAGTAAAGCATTGTCAGTTCCAGTCCTGGCAGCCTGGTTATCACCCATCCGGTTTTGACTGTATAACTGAGAATTCAGCGGGTTTTGCTGAAGAAATAATTTTTTGAGTTGCACTGAGATGTCGTAAGTGCTTTAGATAACCATAGCTAAAAGAATCTACTGTGCTTGTACTGAAGCAAATAAAAGCACTTTTTTCTTTCTTTTCAGGCCAGTGGTTCCAGAATAACAATGTATGGTTGAACACAGAGCCTCATTTCTATACGGGGATATTGCAGCTTAAATGTTTAGGACACTGTAAACTCCAGCCTCAGCACAGGGCTGTTGCTAGCAAATTAAAACAGTCCAGCAACAGCCTGTTAACACAGCAGTGTGCTTATCAATAAGAAAATTCAGCCTCTCCTACTCTAATGCCAAACTGGTCAGTACTTCTTAAAAGAAGGAAAAATCTCTGAATCTATGCAATATTTCACATCTGCATCCATCTGCTACTTATAGGAAGGGGCAAAGTAAATGATACCAGACAAATACATGCTTCCTTATGCACAGCAGCTGACTCCTGCTCTGCAACATCGCTCCCTTCTGACAGACTAATTCCATAAACTCTTGATTGTGGTGGACAGCAGCTTGGTGAGCATCTCACAATCTGCCACAGTCTCACTAGTCTGAATTTGGCAAATCAGTAAGTCTTTGGAGCAAACTCATGTCTGTTATTAAATCAGTGAAAATTATTACTTTTTTCACACCTGCAATTTTAAACCTGACTCTTAGAGCAATGAAAGTTATTTGTTACCTTTAAATTTTTCACTATGCTGTTAGGACTATTAAAAACAAAAATTATGGCATGGAGAAGAAGAAAAAAAAAAAAAAAAAAAGATATCTAGCCTAAAGTTTCTTTTTTGTCCTCTATTCTTGCCTTATTATATAATAGCTGACCATCAGAGAGGTGTTTCCATAACATCTGCAGTTGCACCTTTGTTTTCCTTAATCAGAAAATTTACTGTATCCACTGATACAGCATAATCAACCTTTGGCAGAGCAGCACTGGAGAGCTGAGTCTGAAGCCCCTGCAACTTTACCACTTCTGGAGATAACTGCAATTGAGCTCTGTATGTACAAAGTGTTTGGAGATTCTTGATGATAATCCCCAAGGATTATCTTATGCAATTTCTGAAATAGTAATTTCAAATATACCAAGTTATGCTCAGGCTTACATTTTGGAAAAAGCAATAGTTTGAATTTTATCCATGTTGTAGCAATAAAAAGACCTGGCAGAAGCTGGTACAGGTAGAAACAGTTTTCTGATCATACCCTGCTGTACTCAGCCCTTTCTTTGAGGCAGGTGCAGGACACAGTGGTAAGGAAACACAATTACTACAAATCCGGCTTTTCCCACAAAGTTTTTGTCATCTTTTCCACAATAACTAAGTCATTCACATTAAATGGGACCCTTTCCATTACTGCCAAAAGCAATTAACAATTGAACATGCAATGAAGTCTGACCTAAACCACACTTTATTATTTAGCACCATCTCTGAATACCAGATGGAGCTCTTTCAACCATTTTTGCTTCATAAGCATTTGGGGATGACAACAGATCTTAAAAGAAAAGCCAGAAATAGGCTTGAAAAAGCTGGAATAAATAATTTTGCCTTATGCCTTGCATCCAGAATCAGTAAGTTGATTCATTATTTTAATAAAAAGATAACCTGTAGTTTCTTAGTAGGCTCATGGTAGGATAGTGAGAATAGAAATGAAATGCATCTCCAGAATTTCCCTAACTTATCTATTTTAATTCCATTTTCTTAGGAATCGCTCATATTCATAACTACTCCGAAAAATATTGACAAGCTGACATTTAATTAAAAAGTACGCAGCATTGCTGTTATTCCATTGCATGGGGAAATTAAATGCTGATTTCACACTCATTTAACATTGCTCTTCCAGCCTGCTCTTGTAACTGACATTTCTGCCTTTCCTCTGGGTATCCACAGCCAGTGTCTAAACTCATCAACAATGGCTGAATGTTGAACAGTTTGGACATTCTGGAACAATGTAGGTATATTCCAACTCAGAAATAAATTAATAGAGAATGTATTGATAGTATCAGACACAATTATAGGTCTGTGCACATGGATTTTATAAAAGGAGAGAAAATACAGTGCCTGGTTTGCTACAGCAACTTCTAATCTCATTTTCCAAGTTCTTAGGATAGACGGTGTACTGATATTGTTGCCAACAGTAACCAGTAACCTCATGGAGCAGTGTAACTTCAGATAAGACGAAATGCTGGAGAGAATTTTGTATGCACGAGTAAAAGTTTTTTTTTTTTTTTTTTTTTATTTTTTTTTTTCTGATTTTTTTTTTCCCCATTGCACACTGTGTAAATCGGTGGTCTGTGGTTGAAATGGAGAGAAGACATTGCATTAACGTAGTCCTCACTTTGGAGCTGCAATAATTCATGTACATATATGATTCATGCAGATTATATAACGTATAAATGTGATATAAGGTTGCTGGGGG
>CM021778.1:16810558-16893369 GCA_011076525.1 Nettapus auritus | reverse complement strand
TTACTTCCATCTCTGCATATGGGTGATTTTTAAATTAATGTTTTTCCTTTCTTATTTGTAATGAATAACACCAATAAATAATGGACAGGCCATAACATTTGCTCAAAATGCAATCTCTTAATAATCATCCTCAACGAGAGAATATCCATGTCCTTTCCTTACTGATTCACCTCGTCTTGCAGTTGTGAACATGGCTTTCCCATGTAATTTGCTGGAGGTCAGGTTTGTGGGCTCTCTAGGTGAAGGTAATTAATCTCATTTTAACACTGGTAGCATTGCATAGTGGAATTACCTCTGTGAAGGATTTAAGCGCTTCATTTTTTTTTATTTTTTTATTTTTTCTGATATTGCAAAGCCTTTTGCTCTATCCGTTCCTTTGGGATGCAGTGTGTGCCATCTTGTGGACAAGGCACACTATGTCAGAATCCTTGAGACATTTAAAGATTGAGGTATTTTCAATGTATGTCATAAAATTGCTTAGTGCAATATGTAAAATAGTAGACGTTTGTAGCTCAATGCAATAAAACCCTCTTCTGGGATGTTGGTTTTGTAATTGAAGTTACTTGAGTTGGCTTGATTCCCTTAATTCTGAGGAAGCAGAAATTCTTTTGCTAGGATGTGAATTGCTTGCTACCATTTTTGAAATTATCAAATGTAAAGTTCTTTTATATTTTCTTCTTGAATTAAATTTAATGACCTAGAATTATGTTAATCTGGGAACAAACCAGAAGTAATCCCGAGAAACATCTGTTGAAGCAGCATAATTGCTACATGCTAACATTAATAAAAAGTAAACAATTTTAGAAATGTCTTTGCTTTGGGTATGAAAGCAAAAATATTCTTATCAGAGATATAAGTGACTTCTACAAATATTTTTTTTATTTAAAGTTCATTTATCTCTACTCTTTATTGACTCATACTAGTTTATTTGATGCTTTCTTGGTGGAAAGCAAGGGATAACCCTTAAGATGGTTTTCAGTGACTGGAAAGACCTTTCCAAAAGCAATAGGGATTTGTTTTACAGAGGAGACTGTAAAACCCCAACATTTGTCAAAATATGATGCTTTCTGAATGAGATTGCTTCCCTTTTCTTGCAGAGATCACTGAGATAAACAGATCATGTCTTATAGAAGTCCTTTAGTGGAGCTAGCTCATTGCCTATTTTTTTCTAAAATTTAAAATAAGGTTAATTTATGGTGAGTGTTTTCAAAAACAAGTATGTAAAAAGCTTTAGCATAGATGGCTCCAAAGGCGAAGTTTTTGCTGTTAATTTAAAAGTAGAATTCTAATAGGAAAAAGCCTCCAATAAGATGATCTATGTGAAAATGTAATTTGAGTCAATCAGAAGCAATTTTGTTTTAAAAAAGACTTATTTAAATTTGATTTCATGAATGAAAATTGCTGGACAAATAAAGTAGTGTCAATCAAATTCTCATTAAAGAAGCTTTAAAGGTCATTGTGCTGAAGGTCTGCAGGTAAGCAGAGTCATTTCTAGCTGCAGAGTAGATGTTCTCATTAATTGGTCACGCAGAGATACTGGAAAGGTGGCTGATTAATAAGTTTTCCAACTGTTCGTCTATAACAGAATTAGTGCTACAGAGATAAAAGCAGCTTCTGTTAATAGGTTGTTGCCCAGCATTGCCAGGTACATCTGAAGTACTGAAAGCTATCAAGCAAGTGGCAGAGCAGCTGGTCCAGATGGCACTGCTGTTGAGATATATGAATGCGGGGAGCCTAAGCTGATAAGAAAACTCATGACTTACTAAACAAACAAGTAGAACCAAAAACTAGTGCTGCAAGAGCTGCAGATACTAACATTGCCCATCTATATGGCAAGAAATGAGGTCACTGTGAGATAATTATAAAGGGTCTGTGCTTGCTGACCAATGCTGAGAGCTTCTTTATGAGCTAGACTGAATTGAGTCAGGAGTCTGCAGAGAAACCATTTATTTTTAGTTACTGGAGATTCTGTCACAGGAGGTTGTGTCACAGATTACATGATCTTGCTGAAGTGAAAAATCCAGATGAGCTTTGGATAGAATCACAGCATGGCTGAGGTTGGAAGGAGCCTCAGGGTCCATCTGCTCCTCCTGCCCCAGCAGGGCCACCCCGAGCAGGCAACTTTGGGAGCTCTCCAAGCAGGAGACTTCACAGCCTCTGTGGGCAACCTGGGCCAGAGCTCTGGCACCCGCACAGCACAGAAGTGCCTCCTGGTGCTCAGAGAGAGCCTCCTGTGCTCCAGCTTGTGCCCACTGCCTCTGGGCCTGGCCCAGTGCCCTGCTGAGCAGTGCCTGGCTCTGTCCTCCATGCACCCTGCCTTCAGGGATTTGTAGACATTGGTGAGATCCCTCTGAGCCTCCTCTTCTACAGGCCAAGCAGACCCAGCTCACACAGCCTCTCCTCACAGGAGAAATGCTGCAGTCCCTTCATCATCCTTGTGGCCTTATGTTGGAATCTGTGCAGTATGTCCAGGTCTCTCTGGTACTGGGGGGCCCAGGACACAGGACTCCAGAAATGGCCTCACCAGTGCTGAGGGAAAGGATCACCTTCCTCCACCTGAGGGTAACACTTTGCCTAATGCAGCCCAGGAGTCCATTCACCCTCTTTGTGGCAAGGGCATGTTGTTCGTTCATTTTCAACTTGGTGTCCACCAGGACTCCCAGGTCTTTTTCTGCCAGTCCGCTTTCCAGATGGGTGGACCCCAGCACGTCCTGGTGCCTGGGGCTGTTCCTTCCCAGGTGCAGGACTTTGCGCTTGTAGAAATTCATTAGGTTGATGGCTCAGTTCTCCAGCCTGGGCAGGTCCCTCTGAATGGCAACACAACCCACTGGCATATTAGAATCTATGTATACAGCAGATCAGTCAGCTCTCAAAATCCCAAAGTGCTTTCAACCATCACATGCGAGGGTTTTTGGTTCACTTATTTTTATTACTGATGTTTGTAAGGATATTCAGTTGATGACTGATTGCCTTGCACATCACAAAGGATTAGTCTGAAAAGACAGAGGATTCATTTCACCTGAGGAGTGTCCTGCACATTTGGTGTCCATATGTAACAAGCCACTGAAGATAGCCAGCAAATTTGGTGAAGTGCTCTCTTAACATTTAAGAATGAATGATGAGATTGTGTTTCACCATAATTAGTCATCATTTTGGTTAAATGGGTATCAATCCCCAAATTGCTATCACTGTTTTAGTCTGCAGTTATGATGCTTGTGCTGATTTTGTGTCCAGATGGTGAGATTTCTGGTTTGCTGCTTCCTGCAGACAAACAGTATCTAATGAGAAGATAAGATACCTGAATTGCTGAACAGGAACTGACAACCTTCCCAACTGAGAGTGTTGGCCATTTAATTTACATGTGGACTTGAGAGATTCCCTAAAACACCTTTAATGAAGGCACTGCTGCCAGAGGTGGGGAATTGAAATATTAAACATTATCTCTGAGGTATTCTTAAATAATGTAACATGAGTTATAACAGCTGGTGACTATAAGCTAAGAGAATTTAATAGCAATAAAATTCATATTCATATAGCAAAAGTAAAAAAAAATAAAAAAAAAATGTATTTGCCAGATCTACAGCAGTATTACTAGAACTAAGTTCAAATGTCTGTAGAATGGAGCGGAGCACAAAAAAACGCCTTTCAGCATCCACCTTTACATGTAATGTGTGTGGCTGATGCTGGACTAGAGTTGCAGAGAAGTGGATACTCAAGGCCTTAAGTCTCAGTGTATAACTATGAATTTTAGCAACAAAGTCTTAATATCTGTCTGTGTTTCTCAGTCTCTTGCCTACAACCCAACAAGGCTGTAACAATTCTGACATCCACACTGCAGTTGTATGAAAGATTATAATGTCAGAATTGTACATGGGAGAGTACTGTGCTATTCCCTACTCACTTTAGATCCACAGTTTGATCAAAGCAATGCGTTAACATAAGTCAGGCTGGTACCGTAAGTAAAACAACAGCATGCTCAAATATAAGCAGATCAGTTGTTTGGTCATCAGATGTAACATGAGCCAGCAGACCTGGTGTGCAGCCAAGATGATACCAGCAGCTTGGCCAAACAGCAGGAATGGTGAGAAGATGTGATTTTTATGCTGCTTTGTTCAGGAGTAGCATCACAACAGTTGAAATCGTGCTTCAGTTCTGCCTGCAGGAAAAATAATCATGCAGCTTTATTTTTGAAGTCATATCCTTCCTGTACTCTGTCAGGGGAGTGGAAAGATGAATTTGAAGTGTAAAGGTTTGGAGAATTTTCCTCTCTGATTTCTGATGGCACTGTTTGTGAGTCCATCAAATAATGGGGAGAGAGCCGACACTGTTAAATGTAAAGATTTTCTTATCATAACAATTTTCCTTTTGGGTACCTGTACTAGGAGAATCACTACTGGCAGTGAGTGGTTCTCCTTGTCATTATTTACAGGAGGTGTTCTGGGAAAAATAGATGTATCATTCCCTCTTTTGACATCCCATCACTGTGCCACTTTCTCGGGGAGATTATCTGATTTACAGACTTGAATGTTTTACTTCAGTGCAAAAAAAAGTGTTTTGCAATCTGGTGGCTGTTACTGGCTGTTAGCATGATAAAATAACACTATGGGAGATGGTAATTAAGGAGAAAGCAATAATAAAAGGACAGCAGAGTATTAATATTAGATTTGGATCAATTTAGTGCTGCTGTCACACAATTCTAATTGCGGAGGATCACCTGCAGTTTTAGACTAGCTGTGCTATTTTCTGTTTCACTTAAGAAACTCAGTGTTTCCAACCCTTCACAACCACGTTGCCCAACATATTACCAACTTTCAGAGAAGTGAAATAAATCATTATCCTGTACGGTCATACAATGAGGAGGGTGTATACTTGGAAGAGAAGGAAAAGCATGGCAGGAGGATGGCAGATGCTTGGTGTCAGGAGTTGCTGGGATACCTTCCTCTAAGCTGGCCTCACCAGAAAGGGTGACAAGCTGTGGCATGTGGCAATGCTCTGTGGATGTGGGTGAGGCACAGGGTGAAGAGACCTGACCAGTTCAAAAGCTCAAAACTTTTAAAACGGTTCACCCTTTTCATCCTGTTTGTTTCCAGCACCAGGGGAAGTATAAAAGACACTGGAAGAAAATGGGAACTGAGAAATAAGATGGCTTTACGCAAGATAACATGTCTGACAGCTCACTTGAAGCTACCACTTATCTGTCATATGAGGGTTGTTTTATTTTCCCTATCACTTCCACATTGGTATGGAGCAATAGTCGTTTTGACGCATGAACCTCAGCAGTGAGACTGTCAGTCACAGGGTATTTCTCCTCATGGAGCAGTTCCTGAAAGGGAGGGTGTATTTGGGGTTCTCTGTTGTCTTTTTCCCTCGTCCTGCTACCGTGTATAGAATTTATTTGGGGGTAACTTAAGCTGAAGTTATTAATGCCCAAATCAACATTGCAAAGCAGTGAGCACTCAGTGAACCACTTCCTGGCAGTCTTCAAACCCCAGCTCCCCTCATTTCCCACAAGCACACTGCACTGTGCTGTCAGATGAATGTGGCACTCAGAACGTAAGTCCTCGGTAACGGCACATACTGGTATGTTGTTAGCTAATACTCACCCAAGCAGAAACAATATCTAGGCCTTTCTCTGCAAGTTGATAATTATTGCATTGTTAGCTTTGAATTACTTTAATTATCGTTTCTATAGCATTTCATGAAACGATGTCTATTATGGCAGCACTTGGCTTTAAGTATTGTAGATATTTTTATGTGCATGTGTTGTTAGAAGTAGCTTGTGGAATAAAACCAAACTCGTCAACAATCAGAAAACAAGAACATTGCTATAGATTGGGTTTTGAAGGTGACAAAACTCTTAAACCCGAAGCTAGAAATCAGATGACATAATTGCAATTTGTACTACGGTACTTTTTTTTTTGTTTGTTTGTTTTTTTTTTTAACACTGATGCATTATTTCTTAAATCAGATGGGACTATTAGCTCACCAGTTGAACATTGTACAAAATGGGGTGGCATTTGTAAAGATCTGTGCTCGTCTAAAATATATTTTCCAGAAAGTCATCCAAATTTGTCTGGAGGTAGTCAAAAGATGTAGAATCTCATACCTCTTTTGTCAGTTTCTTCTACTCATCAGTTAAGTGTTGAAATGGAAAACAAGTCGTTAACCTTCCCAGCTTTGACCTCTGAACATAGCTTTTTTTACTATATTTTTCTCTCTTTGATCAAAAAGCTCCTCACGCCCGATACCTTCCTTCTCATAATTCAGTGAGTGCTTTTAGACAATAATTTTCTAACCTTGAAGAGATTTTATCATTCCATAATTAAGAGATTTAATACACAGATTAAATACTGATCTTCACATCAGTATTGTTTAATTAGGGAGAAACATAAGAAAAACCTGTGCATTCCATATACTGTTTATTTTGACAAATATGTATAATAAAACTTGTTTAATTTATTTTACTTCCTAGATTTTTTTAATCCAAGTTCTTTAGTAGTAACAACCTAGCAGAACAGCATTTTGATAATGGAAAGAAAAAGGTCAAGACAGGAGAAGATTGTGTGAACTTATTTAAATAATTACATGAAAGGCTAACAAAACTGGAGAGGATTTATATTGGCATTATGCACAAAATAACATTAAAAAGAATTTAGCTCATAGGTGAGCTAAATGAGCTGTGAGGTTCATAGAAAAGATTTAGAATTAGTAAAATCAGTGCTAAGCTCTACCAGTTTAATTAAAATTCAAGCTCTGCATTCTCAGGCAGTCAGCATTCCCATGGGCAGAAACTTAATTTTGATTAACTACCATTTGACATTATAAATGTAAGTAATTTATTCTTCATTGGCATTGATCCCATCTGGAAGTTCAACCCCTGGGGGCTTTGAGGTATTATTTCAACCCACTGATGTTTTCAATAGTGAATGATATAGAAAGGACCATTTTGGATTTTTGGTTTAGTTTGGTTCACTACTTTGAACACAAATCATTCAAAATATTTGCTGACCTCGGTGTTGCACTTCTAGATGGCACTGCTGTATTGCTTTTATTTTCTAATCCTATCAAACTTACCTGTTTCTCTTTTTAAATATTTATATAGTGAAATGCAAAGCTATGGGTGGCTGAAATTTTACCTGTTGTGTAGATCAGGATATTGACTGGCAATTGCAATACCAAAATGTCAGTCTTTATATTTCTTGTGCTAAATGTTCACAGTGTGTTGCAGTTCTTGTTCTGTTTGCTTTGCAACTTGAATCAGCCATTATAGCAGTGTTTGACTTAATGTAATCTACCTTGCTTTGCATGTAAATCTGTGCAGCAACCTTGCCTGCCAGTCTAAAACTGCAACCTGGTACAAATCTCCTTAAATATCTAGTATTATTGAAGTGATCAAAAGTCAAGATTCTTTTTAGCCTTGACAAATAAGTACATGTAAAATCACTACAAAAACCAACTGTATGTGTGCTTACAGTTTCCAGGCAGGAAACCTACGGTTTCCAGGCAGGAAAAATACAAGGTGACATTAAAACTTTACTTCTGCACATTGAATGTACATCAACTTCTCAGCTTCATTTAGTTTCTTTGGTGGAAACTGACTGAAGTAAAAGCTAGCATGTATGCTAAGGCATTAACTTTGGGGGTTAAATGGACATCTGCTGGTGTCCTGTAATAAATTACATGCCATTAGTGTGTGAACAAAACATATACAATATACCGTGTAATTTATTGTTTCATGACGCTGTCGGATGACTCAGCAGGGTGGAGAAAAGCGTAACAGCCAAATACCAAGGGTGGGGCTGCTCTGTACATCATACCACCAGAAAGGTGACAGAGCAGAGCTCTTCTGGGATACTGTGTTGGGACTTATGTAAATTTTCTGAATTTGTCACATGGCCTTTCTTCTCTTTTTTTTTTTTTTAATTATTATTAACAAGTTAAATATATCACCTTCAGAACAGCTCACGGTGTGGGGGAGATGATCAAGATCTCTCTCAATTTCTAGCTGTGTTTCCTCAAGCATGAAGTGAGTTTGTGCTGCTTGTCCCCACCCAGCCACTTGGTCTGCTGTGGCAGACTCCAGGAAGAGTGGGTCAAGCTGTCCCTTGCTTCACTCTGCATCACCAGAAAAGGACTGGAAAGGGAGGAACTGGTAAACGGTGAGATAGGTGGGCAGGAGGAGGGGTAATGAGAGGAAATACACCTGTGCACTGCTAAAGTGATGCTGTTAGTGGCCTAATCACCAAGCTGTATATGGACATTTGGTAAGAAGAGTGGTAGGGCAAAATGGAACGTTATTGGGGTCTGCAAAGAGGGGTAAAAGCTGTAGCATGAGGCAGCCTGTGATGAGATGTAAGTAAAAAATATATCACTGGCAGTAAGAAGGCTTTCAGATGAGTCTCATGCCTTACTGCACCCAGGAGATGTGTTTAGTCCTGGCTTCTCTCTGCTGTGGCTTCTAAGCTGCTCGCATCCACCTGGCAAAGGGGATTCAGTTACAAAGAGCACAATTACTCGAGTTTTAGCAAAGCCAGGGCACCAAGGCAAAAATTACACATAACCTGCTTCTGAGATAAATATCGTGACCTTCTAATGTGATTTCTTGACAATGATGAAAAGTTACTCACATCTAAGTCATGTTCTACCCTCTGGGTCAAATGCTAACAAGCAGGAAGGACTGACTGCTGCTGAATCAAAACAAAAGCAAAACCCACCACTTTTTTTTTTTTTTTTTTTAAAAAAAAAAAAAAAAAAAAAAAAAAACATTATTGGGGCGAGGAGTATTCATGCTGGCAGAGCCTTTGTATTTCACTATCTGATCAAAACCCTGCATACACATACCTGTAGGCAATACGGTAGATCCCTCTGACCGCAGAGCTGACTCTTGGGCTTCTTGTCACTTGGAGTGAATTCACCTTTTGTCCTATGAAACCTGAATACTGTCCCTTGGATGGGCTTGAATTGAAGCTTACGTGTTACTTAGGGCGAGGGCCAAGAAAGGTTTTAAGCACAAAACTTAGACTTTAACGGATTTTAGATACTTTCAGCCAAAAGGCCATAGAGTCCCTGCTGAGCCCTGGGGGCTGGTAACTCCTTCCAGTCCAAAGCAGATTGAAGCACTTAAATAACAAGTCTTGCCAACTGGCTCATTTAAACTGCAGTGGTAAAGCAGAAGCAGCCCTTGGTGAATCCCTTTCAGGGATCTGGCCAGTAATGGTTTCTGCCTTACCTTGGCACATATTTTTGAGCTGTTGGGTTGGATGGATGAAGGAGCAACAACCTCTGTAGCTTCCAAAGGCTGAATCCAATTAATTGCTTCTAAGAGCCCCAGTTAATGTCACTGGATCTGTTGGGAGGTTTCTTTGATAATTTTCTTTCTGTTTTGTCACATGCAGCATTGGCTGAAAGAGATGATCCCGGTAACACAGGCATATAGAGGAATCAGGGGAAGGATTTAGTTTTTCCTCCCGTGCTAGGAAATAGGCAGTCTGGCAATGCTGATTACGGGAAGCTGAGGATCCCTGTGAATCTGGGAACCTGCGGGCAGCCCCTGGGCAGGACCTTCCAGCGGGACGTTTCTCTGAGAAGGCAGCTTCCACTCCCGGCGTCGTGCGTCGAACTTTTCGTGTTTCCCGAGGCTTTTTTTGCATTTCGTTTTCCTTCTCCTCTCGCCCCGCTGCCAGGTGCCGCAGACCGGGGAGGCGGAGCGGGGGCGGCCGGTCCCGGAGCAGGGGATGTCCGGGGCAGGTGCGTGATTCGTGCAGCCTCGGGGAAGGGGAGGAGAAAGGGACGGGACGGGACGGGACGGGACGGGACGGGACGGGACGGCCGAGCCAGCCGGGCGGCGGGGAGGGCAGGCAGCGGCCGCTGCGGAGCGGTAAGGGACGGGCCTGGGGGAGCCGGGGCTGCGCGGGCGCCTCTGGAGCCGGGACGGGCGGGAAAGCGCCGGGCCCCTCGGATGAAGCCGTCAGTGGTCGCTGAAGCCGTGGGCAGGGAGAGGAAGAGAAGAAGGGAAAGGAAGAAGGGAAGGGAAGAAGGGACGGCACCGGGCGTCCCTCTGTCAGGGCCGCTCCCCTGAGGGCGCGGCGCAGATCAGCTCCCTGTGGCGCTGGCGCAGCCCCCGCCGCCTCGCCGGGTGTTTGGCCGTTTACTTTCTGCCTTACCAAGCCTCCTCTGCTCAGGACCACGGGCTGCCTAATGCGATTTCTGATCTCTTAGTGTTTTATTTGCGAATGTTTCGTTGGTAAATCCAGTGTGACTCCAGTGGCGCTGGTTGTCTTACTGAAACAATAATGTATTGAACTATTGAACTTTTTTTTTTTTTTTTTTTTTTTTTTTTTTTCTCCCTTAAAGTATCACAGAGTCTTATTCTTTCACAAACATCTGATAAATCTGTGTGACTTTAACATGCTGTTTCTCAGCGCGTTGGTGAGTTAGGAAGCTGTTGTCTGGAGTTCAGGTAACCCAAGATGGTGGCCCCAGCAAGTGCTGCGTTACAGCTTGCTGCTGCATGCTGCAAAAATCCCGAGTGCTCCCGTAAACCTGTATATCCTGCCTGATTGTTTAAAAAAAAAGATTGGCTGTCAGTCTGCCTTTCGTTCCGGGTGCTGCTGATCAGCAGCTGTCTTCAGCCCCACTGTGACAGAGCCCCTGTAATTAGCTGTGGTGTTGGAGAGCAGCCTGGGGTTTCTAGCAATGGGAACTGAGGAGGAATAGTGCAAACAGATTAATCCTGCCAAATCTTAGCTAAAGAGTAAGGGAAGGATGACAGCGTATTTACTTGGCCAGGCTGGGTTAGGAAATCTGTTTTCATAAGCCTTTATTTTCCGTTTCTTTATGCTAAGTAGAGAGGTGGGTTATTACCTTCTGTTTCTCTTGTCCCCAGGCTAATCTTCAAGCCAGATTGCAAGACACATGTTTGCGCTGGGCGTATGAAGTAATAGTTCAAATATTTCTTTAGGGTTGACGTTTAGAGCGAGAGGGACACCAGGACATCAATCGTTCTGTTGACAAGCTGAAGTTGTGGTTGCATCCACAGTGATTAATCTTTTGATGAGATTGTCTTTTAATCCTAATGTCATCTTGTTCTTTTTTAAAGAATTTCCATTAGAAATAGAAATTCTATTCTCGCTTCCATTAGAAATTAGATCGATACATTAATGGTACTTACACTTGGTTTTATTTTTACACTGTTTGTTTTAGTACTTGATAGTTATCTGTGCCTCAGAATTGAAATGTCCTCCTTAGTTAATTTAAAAAAAAAAAAATGGGGGGGAGGGGAAGAAGAAAAAGAAGGCATAGTAGATGTCATCGTTCCAGGGATGCTGCTGCGAAGACCTGAAACCTGTTTGCTTCTGTCTTGTAGGGTGGGGGGAAGCAAAAAAAGATAGATACCATTTTTAAATAGAACCACCTGCCCCAAATTAGTCAGTGGTAAAACCTGAAAAATGCAACATCGTTTGAAAATAAGTATTGGCCATAAGTACTGAGACTAGAAGAGTTTGTGCTGGAAGTTGTGATCATGAGCGTTTTGAAATCTATTGAGAGGTGTTGATTTCTTAGACCTTGTTTCTTCAGGAAAGCAGAGATGGGGATTGTCTTCAGTTGTGCAGCGTCTGCCACGCAGCAGGAGCCATGACTGGGGCCAGTTGATCAGCATTCAGATCTGTAGATTACTCAGAAAGGGAAACTTTTTTTTTTTTTCTTTTTCTAAAGAAAACAGAAGGTCAGTGTTTTTTTAAAAATATAATTGTGGAATATACAGTACTACAAAAACTTAAAGATTAGTCATGTTTTGATTGCTTTCTTCCATCTGCCAAAGCTGCAGTGTGAGTAGGAGGTTGGTGTGAAAGCTGAGAACAATGCCTTCCACACAAGGAAGTGAGAGGTTACCAAAATAACTGCTCCTGCATACACACTGTGCCTGTAGTCACGTTGTCCTTTCCTTCTACACCAGCTCCGATGTTTGTCCTAGTTACGTGGCCAATCCCACACTGGACTGAATACACAACTCCTTTTCTAATAAACCTTTCCACATTTCTGCTTAGTCTGGTGGGAAGACCGTGAGACTACTGAAGTGTATAAACATCAGCAGTGTATAAACATGGACCAGCAGAGCTTTGTCAGACAGGAGCCGGTGGTTGAGAGCTGTAGTTGAGAAGTTACGGTAGTAGAAATTTATGGGATAAACACTAGGATATACAAGTTGTCAACAAGCTACTTAAAGGATGATGTAGACACAACAGAAGCTGGTTATAAGTTAAGGGTAAATTTTTTTACAGTTTCTAACATAGACAGAAGTTTCCAAAGCATCTTGCATAAAAGCGAGAAAATCAAACTTGTCTTAAGATGGGTCTTAATCTTAAAATTCATGTGTTCTCAAATATATCTATTTACATTGTGCTTTGTAAACTATGGAAAAAAGTCAGGACTGCTACCAAAATCCAGTTTCCTTTTGATAGTAGGTGTACAACAGTACTTGGGGTAGGGGTAATTAACAGCTGCTGCAGTTCCACCCCTTGTGGTCTCTGTACTTGGGATGAATTAGTGTCTCAGTGACAGAGCTGGCAGCAATGGGGACAGCTCAGCAATAAAGGCAGATATCTGGTGAATTGTCCTCAATGAGGAAGTCATTAAAGCAATTTAATTTCTGTTTACATTTGAAGACTTGTATCTTTTGCATCAGTTTTGTCCTAACTTAATTAGTATTTAGTATGCATGTCTTAGAACAGAACTGGACCTTCGTTATCTTTTTATTTATTTATTTATTTATTTTTCCTTCCTGGCAACCTGTCTTCTGGGTTCTTAAAGAGCAGTATAGGTCAGAAGGAATCTCTGGAGGTCATGTGGACCAGCATCCTGCTTAAGACTAATTTTAGGGGAGGTTTTTCAAGGCCCTTTGACTTGTGTTTTGTCACAGCTGTCTTTTCTGGAGTGTGTCTCCTAGTTCTGTTCTCCTTACGGAGGCATTTACAGCAAGCTATGGTGCTAATGGGGAAATTCTGCCTTAGTTATCTGGCTCATTTACCGTGCCTTTTGTTTGCTTCTGGTAAAAACTGTCCAGCTTCAGTTTCCTTCCAACTAATCTGTTCATTGCCCTTGAATGTTTGGCCCATCAATTCTGCTAGTATTCCAAAGTGGGCGTTTTACTGGTCTTAAAAGATCAGATAATACAGTCATGTATGCCATGTGTAACAAACGCTGAACAATCCAAGTGAGTCAACCCTTTTTTTCCCCTTTTTTTTTTTTTTTTTTAAATTGGTGCCAGACTTTTTTTTTCTTTCCCCTCTGTTTCTTCTCCACCGTCTCTCCAAATGCAGGCTGTGTTATACCCTGCGCTTTGAGACCTGCTTAGGTAGCGTCTTTCAAACTGGGGACACCTTTTGGAATAAACCTGAGGAATGGGAATATGGGAAGGGAGACAGCAGTGAGATGGGGATAGAACAGCAAGAGTCCAGAGTCTGGCAGGAGTTTGTGAGATGCACTGTAAGCTTTTAGGATGGCGATGGCAGGGAGACAGTGTCTTAGCTCTCAGGCTCCTGGCAACCCCATGCATCTTCTGTCGTTTGATGTCAGTACTGTCTGCTCCCTTCCTCAGCTTAAGCCCCTCTCACACTGGGCTATTTTACAGCCCCATTTCCCCTACCAGCTCCTCTGCTGCGTTCCCAGCCACTACCCAGCACTCTCTCTTCATCCTGAGTGGAAGGTCTTATGTTTCTGCTTGAGATCTGCTGCCTTGCACCGAACCATGCAGGACTGAGTTTACATGTATTTTTTTTGATCCAACAAATCTATCATTTAATAGAAGTCTTCCCCAAACTGCTAAATCTAATAAAGTAGTAACTTTTGGCGCTCTACTAAAAAGAATTCTTAATGCTTTCTGATGATGTTGTCACCTTGTTCTTCATTTGGATAGCCAGAACAGAGGCTTACAGAATCGTCTAGGTTGGAAGAGGCCTCCAAAATCACCGAGTCCAACCTCTGACCTAACACTAACAAGTCCTCCCCTAAACCATATCCCTAAGCTCTACATCTAAACATCTTTTAAAGACCTCCAGGGATGGTGACTCCACCACTTCCCTGGGCAGCCCGTTCCAGTGCCTAACAACCCTTTGGGTAAAGAAGTTCTTCCTAAGATCCAACCTAAACCTCCCCTGGCGCAACTTTAGCCCATTCCCCCTCGTCCTGTCACCAGGCACGTGGGAGAACAGACCAACCCCACCTCGCTACAGCCTCCTTTGAGGTACCTGTAGAGAGCGATAAGGTCACCCCTGAGCCTCCTCTTCTCCAGGCTGAACAGTCCCAGCTCCCTCAGCCGCTCCTCGTAGGACTTGTTCTCCAGACCCCTCACCAGCTTCATAGCCCTTCTCTGGACTCGCTCAAGCACCTCCATGTCCTTCTTGTAGTGAGGGGCCCAAAACTGAACACAGTACTCGAGGTACGGCCTCACCAGAGCCGAGTACAGGGGCACAATCACATCCCTGGACCTGCTGGCCATGCTGTTTCTTATACAGGCCAGGATGCTGTTGGCCTTCTTGGCTGCCTGAGCACACTGCTGGCTCATATTCAGCCGACTGTCAACCAAAACTCCCAGGTCCTTCTCTGCCAGGCAGCTTTCTAACCACACATCTCCCAGCCTGTAGCTCTGCTTGGGGTTGTTGTGCCCCAGGTGCAGGACCCGGCACTTGGCCTTGTTGAACTTCATACCGTTGGCCTCGGCCCATCGGTGCAGCCTATCCAGATCTTCCTGCAGAGCCTTCCTACCCTCGAGCAGATCGACACACGCACCTAACTTGGTGTCGTCTGCAAACTTATTGAGGGTGCACTCGACCCCCTCGTCCAGACAATGAAGATGTTAAAGAGGACTGGCCCCAGTACTGAGCCCTGAGGTACTCCACTAGTGACCGGCCTCCAACTGGATTTGACTCCATTCACCACAACACTCTGGGCCCGGCTATCCAGCCAATTTCTAACCCAACGAAGCGTGCGCCAGTCCAAGCCATGAGCAGCCACTTTCCTGAGGAGAATGCTGTGGGAAATGGTGTCAAAAGCCTTACTGAAGTCAAGGTAGACCACATCCACAGCCTTTCCCTCATCCACCCAGCGCGTCACCTTGTCATAGAAGGAGATCAGGTTCGTCAAGCAGGACCTGCCCTTCATAAACCCATGCTGACTGGGCCTGATCGCCTGCTTGCCCTGCAACTGCCGCATGATGACACCCAGGATAATCTGCTCCATGAGCTTCCCTGGCACTGATGTTAAACTAACAGGCCTGTAGTTCCCCGGGTCAGTCCTCCGGCCCTTCTTGTAGATGGGCGTCACGTTTGCTATCCGCCAGTCAAGTGGGACCTCCCCTGATAGCCAGGACTGTTGATAAATGATGGTAAGCGGCTTGGCCAGCTCTTCCGCCAGTCCTCTCAGCACCCTCAGGTGGAGCCCATCCGGCCCCATCGACTTGTGTACATCCAAATGCTGTAGTAGTCGCCAACCATCTCCTCGTGGATTGTGGGGGCCACATTCTGCTCCCCATCCCCTCCCACCTGCTCAGGGAATTGGGTATCTCGAGAACAACTGGTCTTGCCCCTAAAGACTGAGGCAAAGAAGGCATTAAGCACCTCAGCCTTTTCCTCATCTCTCGTCACTGTTTCCCCCTGCATCCAGTAAAAGATGGAGATTCTAGTCCTCCTATATTAGTCCTCCTTTTCGTGTGAATGTACTTATAAAACATTTTCTGTTGTCTTTAACAGCAGTAGCCAGCTTGAGCTCCAGATGAGCTTTGGCCTTTCTAATTTTGTCCCTAGACATCCTTACAACATCCTTATAATCCTTCTGAGTGGGCTGCCCTCTTTTCCAAAGATCACAAACCCTCTTTTTTTTCCTAAGCTCTAGCCACGACTCTCTGTTCAGCCAGGCTGGTCGTCTTCCACGACCTCTTTGCTGGTGTTGTTCATCTCAGTAAAAATTCTGAAAGCAAACTGATGTCACATGTTTGGATGAATTTGCATTCAGCAACATTCCTTACAGTGGAAGATAAAACTTACAGTGGAAAATAAGCTGTTTACTTTTTTTCCAAGTCATCCTAGTAAATGCTTGTAACAAAAACATCTCTCCTCTTATTCAGAGTGCTCATGTATTGATTCTGAGTTTTGGAATGACATTCAGTGAAAGTCAAAACAGATGGTCTGAGATTTTGTTTTCATGATCTGCTTACATTTGTTTGCATGAGTGTTCTTGCCATCTCCCCTTGTACTACTTGTATGCTAGGAACCGATACGAGTGAAAACTCACTCCATGGTGGTAGGTAGCCACAGTGACAAGTTGGCTTTTTTAAAAATTATTATTATTTTAATTATTATTATTTTTTAGGACATATATTTGCTAATGCACTGTTCTAAGGATATATATTTATTTTTATTAAAAACAAGGAAGTTTTAAATCCATGCCAAATAACGGAAAAGTTCTTAACTGAAACTTCCACGGGGCTAACGAAATTTGTCTTTCAAAAAGGCATCTTACAACAAGCATTACAGATTCAGCCCAAATGTATTTTCTTTATAGTAAGACTGGGTTTCAGGGTGGCCTGTTTAGAAACAAGTAGAGTATCTTGCATCTGTACCTGAGAAACTAAGGAAGCTTTCAGATGTGGAAAATTTTTCTGGAAGGTAGTAAGTGTATTTGCTCTTCCATTCTTAGCTGAGTGGTACTTCCTGTTGCAGTACAGGTTTGGCTGGTCGAGGAGATGCCACCACGGTCTCTCCCAGTTTGCAGGCTATCAGGAGCAGCACTTCTGTGCATAAGTTTCTGCTCATGTGGTGTGTTACCTGTGCACTGCTGTGGAATCCCTTTCTGCTGAACTTTGGTGCATGCCAGGAAATGAGCTGGGATTAAAACCATCATTGCCCTCTGATTCATTTTAATTGTTGGTTGAAGCACAAATGACTTACCTTTCTACTTTTGATTGGTTTCCCCTCCCGTGTTTTTTTTTTTTTTTTTTTTTTCCTGTGTTTGTCCTTGGGTAAAAGGTATTTTTTCTACATTCTTAGGATACACATCTGTATCCTGTCTTCAGAAAAAGGGTGCAGTTTTCAACTACACAATCTTAACAAACTGATCTGAGCAGTATCAATAATTCTCATGAGATGGGATGTGCATCCTCTGGTGAGAAAATGGCACTAAATATGTGTTCATATTGGGTGAGGAAAGGAGTAGTTGGTACCATGATGTGAAGGCAGGTGATAGGCATGAGCCAGACCCTGACCCCAACTGATCAGCATCATGAACGGAGTAGGAAGAAGGAAGGAGAAGATGACTGCAGCTCTGTAGTTCTGTCCCCCTCTCTGTATTTTGGAGTATGTCACAGATAATGTTCCCTATGTGTTCTTACAGTAAATCTGGCCCTTGAGAGAAAAGGAATCTTGAAGCCATTTCCCTTCCTAGGAAAAGACAACGGCATAAGTTCATGTTTGAATGTGTGTTTCCTGGCAGATGGCGCAGGTATCGGGTATCACAGGGCAACCTGTTGTTTTGGGCACGTTAAGTAATACCTCTGTAGTTCCTGGACTGTGACACACATTCCTTCGGAGTTTCCCTGTATTCACTTTGATGAAGAAGATCAGGGTAAGTCTTCTACACGAGGCTTTATAATTCGACGTTTGAATTTGCATTCTGCAGAAACTACCCAATTTCTGAGAAACCTGTGCAGTGGGAAGATGTACTCAGCAACACTGTACAGCTATTTAATTAAAATGTAAGGTGTCACCTATATAGCGGTGTTTTTGTTGTTGTTGTTTTTTAATTACATGAACGTTGTCAAGAAGTTCTCATGTCTGATGAGCTGTAACCCAGCTGAAACCTGCAGTATGGAGCTGCCTGTGAGCATACTTCTGGTTCCAAGTCAACGATTTATCTCGGGAGATTCTAGTCAGATACAAACGCTGCAGTATGTGATAGAAGGCTTTATAAGGAACCCTTGGCTAATAATTTCCTCAGATAAGTTACCTTAGAAGTCTGATTTACTTAGTTCAGTTTATCGAATTGCAATTAAAAGAGAAGCCAGGTGCAGTGCTTTTTCAGACACAGCCTGCAAACTCCTCTCGCCACGTTAGAAGTGGCAGTGTGGGTTAGGCAGTAAGTGCAGGCCATGCTTTGGGTTTCAGCTTGCTGTATGGGCTTGTAGTTTAGGGTTTAACTTGGGGGGGCATGGGGGGCACTTGATTGACTGAAATCTGATGTTGCAGAATGCAAAACTGCACGAAGTGCTGCATGCTTCTGAGTTTTGCTTAGCAGACAACAGTTCTAGAAGGCTTCCATTCCCCAAAATTTATGTGGCGTTGGTGCAGTTATAAGTACAGAGCGCTGTGCTGCACCCTCCATTGGGCAGGAGGATATCCATGCATCTTGCTGTTGGTAGGCTGTGCTGCTTTTCTTCCAGGTCTCCAGCTAGCATAAGTAACTAATCTAATGAGCTGGTTGCACTTAAATAGAGTGATTTGTGAATGCTGTAGCTTTTACCAGGCTTTTTCCTACCTTTATGCCAATGCTGTTCTGTATGTGGAGCAACAGATCTCTGCATAAAGCAATAAGCTAGAAGAGTGCTTTGCCATATGCAGGTGTTCTGCCTCAGAATGTGCTTATGAAGGAAATGATTTGGGCTAAGACAAGTGTGAGCAGATACAAGTATTTGTGATTCTTTCTCTTGAGAGAATGAAAAAAAAAATCTGGAGAAAGGAGCTGCTGCTTTTTCTATTTATTAATTTTTCTTTGGAGTCTAGTGACTCACCTACCCAGAGTTAGTGCAGCTGAGTAGCACAGTGAGTCAATATTCTCCTTTCTCTGCAACTGGAATACAAGAGGGGTTTTTTGTTTTGTTTTGTTTTTAATGAAAAGCAGAAGTGAGGGATAAGTAGCTGAAGCCATTGGTTTTTGTCTTACTACATACATTTCTAAAGACTTGAAGCAGAAGGGTAGTGAGAGACAGGGAACAGAAGCAAGAACTGCTCAGTTCTCCTCCGTGCTAAGAGGCATTTGGATCTGAAACTTCCAGATGTAAATGGAAACTCTTGTGTAAAAGACCCAGTCTTGAATTTAGTGTGCTTGTTGGTCATTCAGTGTTTGCCTACTGGTTTGCATATGTGCAAGTAGCAGATAACAGGGAAGTCCAGTGTACCAAAAAGTTATCAGTCTCATCTTTCGTCTTTTCTTACAGTTGAGTATTGTCACCAGTCTTCCTTTTTGAGTTATTTGGGAGCAGCGTTTGACAGTCCGTTTTAAGAAGACAAAACTCGTGGGCTTGGTTTCTGCCTCTGCCATCCGCTTGCTTTGGTGCCTGTATTTCAGTCATGTAAGTTCAGTTTATCTTTAAATTAGTAAATTGCTGTCATTTCATAGGATCACGAAGTACTGTGCGTTGGAAGGAACCCATAAAGATCTTTGAGTCCTGCTTCTGATTGTCCGAGCTACCCCGACACAGCTTTAAGCCATTTCCTTGTGTCCTGTCAGCCGTAACCAGAGAGAAGAGATCAGCACTTCCCTCTTTCCTCTCCGCACCCCTTCATGAGGAAGTTGTAGACAGCCATGAGGTCTCCCCTCAGTCTCCTCTCCTCTTAGCTGAACAAACTGAGTACCCCTAGCTGTTCCTCATACGATATATGCCCTTACGTAAGTAGCTAGGTGCAGTTTGTTAACGTGTTAGAAATTCCAGTCTTCTCTGTCCTATATGGGTGCTTAAGACTGTATCAATTTTTATATGGTCTGGTTTGTGATTTAAATTTTTTGTTCTCTTTGCATTCAGGCATTATGCGCTAGTTGCTCTTCCGAGACGAATCTGTATCAGTGGTATTTTATATAAGAATGTATCTGTAAAACATATGAGTAAAGACATAAACTGTGCTGCGCTTGTTTGCAATGAGCAAAATGCAGATGGTAACTGTGGAAATTCTCTTAGCGCTTTTATGAGGATATTCAGAGCGGTACAGCATACGGTATTAACTCAGGCTGTAAGACTTGCCTGAACTGAAACAAAATGCTGAAAACACTTTGTAGAATGTCCCTCTGGCCTTTGTTTTCATTGCTATCTAATCTTTAAGTTAATGCTTATTACCGTATCAACTTACTCCAGTTGCTATCTTACCTGAAACTCAGATAATATTGATACTCAGCAACTTTTTATAATGCTGGTTGGTTTCCTTTTTCTAGGTGAAGCTGGTTTTTAGTTAATTCTAGACCCGGTCTTGCAATGAGTTTTGTGGACAGGAGCTCATTTACAATCAGTTTATTCAGGATTTGGGCCTTAGCTTCAGAGGAAGTAGCATTTTACATTGGAAACAGCATATATAAAAGTACATGTTTAAAATTAGTGTTGCATTTATTTTCAACAAATAGTGCTGAACTAACAGAAAATACAGTTGCAAGGGATGTGAAGAGATTCTTGAATCTACTTAATGCTGCATGACAAATACATCAATAAAAGCTTTGGTCAAAACTTTATGGAGGGAAGGCTCTGCAACTCTTTAGCCAGTTTTTCCCGTGCTTAAATAGTCTTGGTGTTAGACCTAAATAAAAGTTTATTATTTTGAAGCTTTTCTTAAAGTTTTCACTGAAGTTGTGTCAAAGAAGAGTTTATTCAGAGCTTCTTCATTGCTACCTGTCTGTTGTCATTATTCCCTCTGGCCTCTTGAAATTAAGGAACCTCAGTTAATTTGGCTTTTTCTTAGAATTCATCTTCTCTAACCTGTCTGATTGTTCTTGATGCTTTTCTTTGCAACCTCCTCACCTGTTTGTTTCTCAGATACTGTACTCCCATGGGACTTTCCCAGAGCAGCAGACCTTTTTCAGCTCTCATACAGGTACTGACTCTGCTTACACACCCCTTCATAATGTTTGCTCTTATCGCAGCTTCAGCTTCCATTCAGGTTCTGATCTGGTAGATCTGCTGGGTATTTGCCTGCACTCTAGCTGCTTAAGTGATCAGTTTTTCTGACTGAAGAACGTGATTATATTTACTGGGTCCTAGGCAGAAGAAGGTGCATTTTAAATGGTAGAGAAACCCGTATTTTACGAGAAAATGGCACTTCTTTTTTTGGGGTGTTTCTTTTATAACTCACTAATAGCAGGACTCCACGTACTAATTTCCAAGTCCAGAATATTTTGACTTAAGGGTTTTACACTTTGTGACATTTGCGTATGAAGATGCTCTTTCAAAATATGAGGTGGAGAAGTCCCATGGTTCTGTTGGTTTGGTCCTTACATGAGCAGTTCTGTGTTCAAAATAGCTAGATTCTTTCCTGGAATGAATCTTGCTGATGCAATTTGTTGCTTTACTGGTGCTTTTAAGCATATCGTTCTTTGCAAACAACAAATTTTGAAGCTCACCTCCATGTATAAAGAGAATGGAATGAGGTAACCTGGAAAGAGATGGTTGTAGATACATAGTTTTACAGCAGTTCTCTCTACTTTGGAATCTAAGTCCTCTGATAAATCACTCTAGCTTAAAAGTAAAACGGTTATTCAGGCTGCTCTGTCAGGAAACTATTGTGCAATAACCTATTGCACAACAAGTTTAGGTTGGTTGTCCCCTGATCCCCTGACTGTTGTTCCTTCACTGTCTGCTGTGACTTTGTATTGACTTCTGTGTGAAAGAAATCGTGATCTTCCTTTTTCTCAGAAATTAAGTTCCCCAAAGGCAATTTAAATACTTGCAGAACTACTTACGGATTAGCAAGCTTTTATGTTGAGATTTTTTTAAATCCCTTTCTTGCCTGCTAGGCCACAAATCCAGCTGTGTCTTCATGGACAATGCGAATTTCTTTAAGGATCCTTCACTTTTATTTTCCTTCTTCATCTGTGTAGTGCCTTTACATATCGGCAGCCAATTTACAGTAAACTAACTGGATTGTAAAAACCCACAGTGTAGGGTAGCTTGTGAAGAAACGATTGTTCACTGATAGACCTTGTGAGTTTAACCAGGTCTAAACTTCAGTCTTTAATGTTCAGCTTTGACTTAACTTGTGTCTGTGATTAACCACGTTCCTCTTTGGTTTGTTTTTGGGAATGAGATTTCATTTTTATATATAATAGAAAAGGAACTTGGGGTGGAAATAACTTGGTAGTCATAAGCTTCAAAAAATAAGTTTGTTTTAAGATTAGCTTAGTATGTTTAGGTCCTGTGTTTACTGTGCAGTGTAGCAATGCAGTGATGTCCCTAGATGTGGTATGAACAGTAGGGAGAATCGTTGTGCTTATAATGCATGGTTTCTCATACCACAAGACACTGCATATATACCCAGCAAGCTGCTTTTCTTTTTATTTCCTTATTTATTGGAAACATCTGTCGTTGGTTTTTAGTAATGGCTATCAATCCATTTCATAATGTTCAATAAAGTGTTTCTTTTAGTTCATGTTTCAGCTCTTCAGTATAGAAATATTTTTTTTTTAATCAAAACTTAGCAGCAGAGTTCATAGTACGGAAGAGAGAAAGGAGCAAGGCTTGACAGTAATGATATATTGTTTTGAGTCATTTTTAACATACATTTTTTGATCATCAGTGCAATTTCTCTTACTCATTTTGTTCATACTGGTGCTATGGTAAGTTGTTGTTCCTACCCTACTGTAAGAATACAGAACGAATGTGTCAGACACAGGTTGCCCACCCCGTATCGTACCGAGTGGAAAGACTTGTATGTACACAGAGGGATGAAGTGTGCAACTGAAGAGGATTGAGTGTGGTTCTAATTGATCTGTCTGATGGTCTTTAGGAGGAAGAGAAAATAGGAGATGCTTAATTAGTGTTGATGCCATGAGAGATTGTTTGACAAAGAAATTGATGGGCAGACTGCCGGGAGTGTGTAGGCAGTGAGAAAGATAGGAAGTCCGTGCTGGAATCTGTCTTATTTCCACATTGAGAAAAAGCAATGGTTAGCATGCTGTATGCTGTAATAAAATAATACAATAGTAATTGATGGAGAAAAGTTGCATTAACAAATTCATTGAAACCTTGGTAAGCAACAAAAACTGTAGACCGAGACTACCAGAAACTAGACTTACTTGAGAATTACAAGAGCTTTGGATTGAATTGGATGCACTTAGTTGTTTGGGGTTTCTTTTTCCTTAAATATAAGTATTTCTTTATTTCAAATCATGGCAAAGATCAATATTCTGTTTTAAATATTTGAGCTTCACCACAAGCCAGGCTTGTATCAGTTAGCAACTATTGTGCAGCCCATCATAATTCTTGTTTTTGGAGGAGAGTGGGGACACCTGAAGTATGGTTCTTACAGAACTGGGAGAAACTGACAGATAGCTTAGTATATTAATAAAGATGCATGATAGCCCTGTTTTTAGCATTTTTAATTTATAAAGGAATGATTTGTGGTGGGAAAATGTGTAAAAAAAACAAAAACAAAACAAAAACCAGTAAAAATAAGAGAGAAGAAAGCAACAACAAAATAAAGATTAATTTTTAACACTATCAGAAACACAAATCAGTCAATACATTTTGTGCTGTGAAATGTGCATTTTGATGTAGTTAACTACCTGCTTTGTGTCTGAATAAAGCCCGGTAAGTTTCCACTTCTCCTAAATAAAGTCCTTAGTTATGATTTTTATCTCCATTATGTTCTAGATACAATGTCTGCCCCAAGTGGCATCCCTGCCCCATCTGCACCACCTTCTTATGAGGAAACAACAGGAATCAACTTGAACTATCCCCACCCCTATCCTGTCCCAGACCCTGGCCAGAAACCAGATGGGAAGGGGATGAACCCTCCTCCGTACACAGGACAGCCTATGCCAGCAAATAACCCCGGTAAGCCTGAAACTTTACTGTACCTCATGTTAAAGGATACCCACAGAGCACACTGATGCCAAGAATGTAATTCACCTTTCTACAATTTTTAATGCAGACTTAATCTTAGACAATCTGTTTTGCATTATGAAATGCCATACTAATTTCTTTTTGTCATTGTGTATTTCATTGCTCTTATCCTTAAGTATCTTGGAATTATACCTGGTTGTAGCTCAGAGGAAGTTGATAAACTATCTTTTCTTCCTTGTTTGCCTATTGAATAAAGTATTTCTTTGCTCAGTTACAGTTCAGACGGTGTATGTGCAGCAACCTGTTGTGGTATTTTATGACCGTCCAGTTCAGATGTGTTGCCCTTCCTGTAACCAGATGATTGTGACGCGTCTCTCGTATGAGTCAGGAGCATTGACTTGGCTGTCATGTGGTGGCCTCTGCCTGCTGGGGTAGGCTGATTCACATTTGCACTTTATTTTTCTCTTCTCACATGATCTTTGATAGCTCCAGGGAGTAACAAATATCTTGAAGGCTCTCAGCTTTGTTGCTTTCTCATTCTGTCTGAAATATGACCCTTGATAGCCCATGCTGAGTGTAAGTACTAGAGGACATCAAAGCAGGTCTGCAACAACCAGTGATGTGCATTCTTCCTACAGCTTCATGGCACCAGTTTTATGGATAGCTTTTGTAGGAAATATATTTAACCTTCTTGTGTATGTGACAAGTGTTAAAACTGTATTTTTTTTTTTTTTTTTTTTTTTTCCTTTGCAGGTGCATAGCTGGCTGCTGCTTAATTCCCTTCTGCATTGATGCCCTAAAAGATGTGGATCACTTCTGTCCAAACTGCAATGCTCATGTTGGTTCTTACAAGCGTTTATAGGCAGTGTTTAAACATTGATAATTGATTGATTTGAAGGTGGCTAGCACCTCTGTAAGCCCCTTCTAAAGCTTCATGGATGCTTCGTGATTGTTTCTGTGCATCCTGTCACTGGAAACCAATCAAAAATAATGTTTATTGCAAGATTGTTTGAATAAGAATTGGCTAAGAATAAAGGATTCTGACTTAGGTCTGTAGAAAGTACGTGTAATCTTTATGGGCCACCCAGTCTAGCACCAGTCCAGCAACTAAGTGTTGTCCCTCCCTGCTTTATGCAAAACAGATTGGTGATGTCGGTCCAGTTAAACTCATCTCAGTCATGTTGCACGCTGGTGTGTTTGCTTAGAGCATCAGCACAGACCAAGAGGAGGATGTCTGGAGAACATACAGTCTCACGCTTGGTGTTGATGCTTTTGCAACAGTGTTTTTTACAAATTGGCAGGGAGTTGCTTGCCTCTGACAGACGTGCCCCTCTGACAAAAGAAGTGATTTGAGTCCCCAGTGTTATCATTTGGGCACCTTTTTATGAGCACTAAGATTCACTTTAAAACTTTCTCTGTGAAAGACAATCAAACCTAAAGCCTTCTTCCTTCTGGAAGCTGTGTTACCAAATGGCGGTAAACAATAACTCAGGTTATTGTGCATCAGCAGTTATTCAATCTAGTGCCTGAATTTCCTTGCCAGTTTTGAGTCCAGAAGTATCTCTACTTTGCAGTGAAGTTGCGTAAAGGAATTTTGAATAGATTTTTTTATCAGATTTTTTTTTTTTTTCCTTTTTTACTGCTGATTTATTAGTCTGTGAAATGTTCTCTTCTCCCCACCTCACTGGAAATGCCAGTAGAGCCTCAGTTGTAGTATTGGAAGGCTTCCTTATACATTTACATGAGTTCACTGATGGATCATAAACAAACCTCAGTCTTATCTCAAAGCTGGAATTTCACCTGCAAAACACAAATAAATACAGGACCAGTTTTTAACTGTTGATATGTTAGTTGTGGTTTCTTCGTTGAGAAGGTAGCATGTTTGTTAAGGAGTTTCTCTGATGATTATTTAGACTTGTACTCTTTTCCAAATGAAAGATAAGTTCTGTTCTCAGAAACCTAAGCTGGATACGCTTAGTTTAGATGGTGATCACAGAAAATTAACAAGTAACACTCTGAAGGGTGAACTATTTTAAACAGCAGACTAGGTCCAAGTGACATCTAAATGCATTTGAGTGATACCTGTCTAGAGAAGGCAGACAAGTGTTTAAACAAGGTGATGCTAAGACTGTATTAATCTCTGTAAAAAGCTAAAATAAATACTGCATTTATTGTTCTTGCCAGATGTGCCTTCTGTAAATATTTGGTGTAAGTTAACTTTTCAAAAATCTTTGAACGCTTCACATTTGAAATCTGAGTTTTGCAGTTTACAAATACTGTGTCTAGGCCTCATTAATTAGTCTTTATAAATTGCTGCTGTTTGTGGGTCAGTTTGCAAGTGATTTAAGAGCTTCCTTGTGCACTTGGAAGAGGCTTTGGATTGTATGTCTCTTTGTATTTACGTTGGTAGCTACTAACTAGCAAGAGAATAATGGAAAGGAAAGGTGGTTGCTGCGTGGCGTTCTGCTTTGGGTCTGCAGTACAAACGCACGTTTTCTGTCTGCTGTACCACCAAGGTAATGCCTTTGATGTTCTTTAAGGACCTGGATGATGCTCCATTGAATTTTCTGTTCTGATGACACAGTCACTGGTCCTCACTTATGCAAGTCACAGCCATTACTGTAAAGCAGCCTTTTTTTCCCTGGATTTCACAAAAAATGTAATTTTTTTGTCAGTTTATCATCAGAGTAAGACAAGAAGAAGCAACAAAGCATACATTCCCTTAGTTCCCCCTTTCTCTACGAAGTGCTGGTTGGAAAATCTAAGGTGGTAGCACCATGATGCAGAATAACGCTGACCACCTCCGGGGGGGGGGGGGGGGCGGGGGGGGCGGTAATTATAAATTACGTGGGTTTTCTTTTGGTTTTATGAGCATAGTCAAATGCATCCGTTACATTGCTGTTACGGGCTAAGAATAAAACAGGTAATGTTGGCAGCTACTCCATGTACTTAAGCATTCTGCAAAACTTTTTGCTGCCTCCTGTATGCTTAAATTTCCTTAAATACAAAGCCTGTACATGTTCTCTTCTGTATGGATTTATCTACGGAATGTGCCAAAGTGACTTGCTTTGTTACACTTATTTTAGACAGAGAAATTCAGGATATAACTTGCTGTGTGAGGAAAATGCTTTGTTTGAATTTTGTACGTTACTGTTTGTTTTTAAAACTGGTTGTATTTAAAATAAAAACCTTCTTTTGTATCTAGTGATTATAATTGGAAAATTATAGTATTTGGAATGTTTCCAAACATGTGAATGTCAAAATAGTGTCAAGAAATGTAACTATAGGGTGCAATTTTTCAGTGTCTCTCTTGGGCCAAATCTCTGAGAAATGGCTTTCTGTGGCGTGCAGATAAGCTGCTTACAGACAGCCACATTTGCAAATGTTAGAATATCACAGTGCCTACTGAGGTAGGTGTTTTCTCTTTTAATAATAAATCTTCCTGAAATACTTTTGGTCTTGCGGCCCCCTCTTGTTCTCTGGGACCTATCTGTGCTTCACCATGGGCTCTCTGCTCTCTTTCCGTCTGGATCCCTTGTGTTGGGATGGGACTGTATGGCCTCTCTAACCGAGATGTGGTGGGCAGAGAGGGCGGGCAGGGTGCATGCATCGTAGTTGCTCTTGGTGGTCTTGAATGTGTTTTCCAACCTCTAAGACTCTAGGCCCTCACCAGCAGTGTGCCTTCTGCCTGGGTGAGTGCTTGAAGTGGTGTGTGCAGAGGGTGAATAGGCAACCTGGAGAAAGAGGGGCGCACGGGAAGGTTCTGGTCCCTGGGACCTCTTTGGAAGAGATTCCTGTCCCTGGAACCTCTTCGGAAGAGAACCCAGCTGTGGCTCCCAAAGGACATGCATAATAATTTTTAGTCTTGATAAACTGTTATTGACAGCTAAAAGAATGGTGCAAATAATATAATAATTACTGACCTCAGAGTTTTATACCTCAGAGTTTTCTAATGATTGTCAGTGATAGTTGTTTTTTTTTTTTTAGTTTAAATTACTTTGTGTAAAACTTTAACTTGCAATTCAACTAACTAATCCCATATACATGAGACATACCAGTGACCAGAAGGGAGAAAATAAGTACTAAATATCCTTACATTCAGTGGGAAACAATCCTCAATCCTGTTAATTATGCAAGGTTATCCTTCCTTCTTTTTTTTCCTTTGTCTGAAGCAATGCCCTCTGTATGTATGTATATTTATTTTCTGAGATGCAGAAGATACAGGAAGGTGAAGTTGATAATTTGCACGTCTGTTCTAATGCATTTTTTATGAACAAATTAACCAAAATGTAGGTTAATGAGTAATTTGAGTTGTGAACAGTTTTCCTCTGCTCATAGATCCAGAAGTGGCATGCTGACCTGATGTGCTTGTCCCATTTCCACAAATGCCTAAGGAAAGAGTGGGGGCCACCTGAAACCCTCCAGCCTCACTCAACAAATTCAGATGAAGCATTCCACAACCACCACCTTCCTTAGCTTTCAAGGATGACATTGCTCTCTGTTCCACTCAGACACTGTTCTTTCTATTAGACTTCTGTCTTTAATCAACCAATCTTGCAGTGCCCAAACTTAGTTATTTCTAATGATGCGTGAGCCAGAAAGAAACATCTCACCATGCAAATGACACTAAAAAAAAAGGGGGGGGGGGGGGGGGGGCAAACTGTTAAGTAAACACTAGCTGACAGCCTTACAAGAAGGTGTTACTAAGCAAAAGCAGTGGTTTCAAAAAGCTGCTATTTATTGCAGTGTTTTGGAAAGCATTTCTGACCATCTAACCAAAAGTTTTTTTTGATGAAGCTAGTTGATTTGTGTGCTAAAAAAACAGTAAATTATTCTTCACAACTGAGCAATGCAAGGTGAGTAATACAACACATGCTATCATCCTAGGAATAAACAACTTCAGAAGTGCAAGCACCTTGACATAGGTGTCAACTATCAATGTGTATAGTTCCGGTATTTAATAACAAATTTACCTTTGTGTCCCTACTTTTCTTTATAAAATCCTGCAATGGGATGGAAATTGATAAGCTTCAGGATGACTTTTAATTATTATTATTTTATTTTCTTTTGTGAAGTGTACCCTTCTATATGATGTGCCAGATGTTGCGGAATTTATTACTATACCTGATCACAAGTGATTTGTTTTCTCAAGCTAAGTCACCAAACCATGCATGGTGAAACCTGCTGATTTCAGAGGAAATGCTTCTTCTACCATTCTAAATCTTTGTGTGTGTGTGTGTTTTCCTTATGAATCTTTTTTTTTTTTTTTTTTTTAAGAATCTGCTGTCTGTTTGAACAGGTGGCTATGTGGTTTGGAGATACTAAAAATACTTATGCACAAGTCTAGAATAAAAGTAGAGTGAGTAGGAAGCTTTTTCAAAAGTCCTTTAGTGATTGGTTGGTTTGTTTTGTGCAACTCCTTTGTATTCATGTTTCAAAAAAAAAAAAAAAAAAAGCTTTAATGAGCTCCAGATGGCTATTAGCAGGATGTGTGACAGACAATGCTTTAGGATTTAAAACCAAAATATAAGGCATGAGTCTGAACATGACAACAGGGATTTCACAAAAGCATTTGAAAAAGTAACATAAAAACCAAAGTAGTTTCTATCTCTTGTTTTTCCAGACAATATCGCAACCCAAAGACTGAAGTGTTATCTGTAAATCTTGGGTAATTTCCTCTATGATGGAGTAACATCAGTAGGAAGGGTGAATGCCCCTGCTGTGCAGCAGCCACCCTTCCTGCTTCAGGCAGAGCCCCTGGAGCAGTTGGAGCTGCATGCTCCACCACTGCTGGGAAGCGTTTTCTCCTGTCACACTTGGGAGGGAGAAAGGCAAAACCCCACCGTGCTGGGTCTGCGATCCAGGCGGTTGTAGCTTGTTACCTTTTTCTTCTGGAGAAGGGGCAGAAGGAACATTGCTGAGGGGGTAACTTGGTGGCTGGTGGACATTGCTCAATTGTGCAAAAGTGATACTAGGCCTGTACTTTGTAAGACACTTCTTTACATAATGGTGTTGAAGTATTCTGCACTCTGAGATAAAAATATATAGAAAAACTACTTTGAGTTCATTTTTGCATAGAAAAAAAAAAAAGGTGAAAAACCTTGACACTTGATGCTCACCAGGCCCCAAGCAGGTGGGTAAGATCATGCTCTATTTTTGCAAAGCCAAATTTTCCTTTCTGGGGACCCTTCTGGCACTTGGCTCTGACTCTGCTGCCCAGGGGGAGGAAGGGGCACTCCCTGGGGGGCAGCGGGGCCTCAAGGTGCTGCAGGACCTGGGCCTGGCCAGGTGCAGCCTCCTGCCCTCACGACACTGTAGGGTTTGGGCTCCACAGTACAAGAAGGTCATCAAAGCCCTGGAGAGTGTCCAGAGAAGGGCTACAGAGCTGGTGAAGGGCCTGGAACACAAGTCCTGTGAGGAGCGGCTGAGGGAACTCGGGTTGTTTGGTCTGGAGAAGAGGAGGCTCAGGGGAGACCTCATTGCTCTCTACAGCTACCTGAAAGGAAGGTGCGGGGAGCTGGGGGTCGGCCTCTTCTCGCAGGTAACTAGTGACAGGACTAGAGGGAATGGCCTCAAGTTGTTCTAGGGGAGGCTCAGACTGGAAATGAGGAGACATTTCTCCTCAGAAAGAGCAGTCAGGCATTGGGATGGCTTGCCCAGGGAACTGCTGGCATCACCGTCCCTGGGGGTGTTCAAAGAAAGGTTGGACGTGGTGCTTAGGGACATGGTTTAGTGGGTGACATTTGTAATAGGGAAATGGTTGGACCTGATGATCTTGGAGTTATTTTCCAACCTTAATGATTCTAGGATTCTATGTTGGTTGTGGGGGATGAGAAGGGGGCACAGCAACCACTGCTGCCATGTTGCAGTTGGCCCATTAATTGCATACTTTGGTTAGTGCTCTAAGAAATTTACCTGTCTGAAAACACTCCTTGGTTTTGAGCTCCCCACCCCCAGGAAGTTATTTATTCTGAATAAATAATTGGTGGCAAACCCAACCATTAGCATCCCAGAACAGTGTCCACTGCCCTCCGCCTTTTGCAGCTGTTCTGGCTGCAGCAGGCCTCTGTTCACAACTTCTTGATAAGAACCAGAAGTGGTAAAGTCTATTAAGATGTCAAAAGGCTGTTAAAAACATGTAGGTTGAACCTGGGGCACAGGTTGTGGGCAGCCCAGGTAGGCTGCCTCAGTACCCTGCCCTGAGGGAGCTGTGCCCGTGATGGCGGGAGGCAGGGTCTGCAGCCGCTCGCCTCAGGTGTGCTTTGTAGGTTGGGGGCCAGGCCCAAGGGTGATTTCCTCTTGCTTCTGGCCACTAGGGGCTAATGTGAATGTTATAATGGTGATATTAATTTTAGAAGCCTCACAGGGCCTTTGCAAAACAGACTGCCAATTTGTTAAACCTCAGATTTTGTTCACAGTGCTAGCATAGAGTTTTCAGGAATTCATGGATGTCTTTACTCTGTTGTGTGCTACAAGGTGTTTTTGATTAAATTCGGTTCACAAACTTGAGTTCATTAAATGGATGAACAATTTTCATAGACTTACTGCCAGGTAAGTCTCCTGAGTGTCATTAAACTAACGTTTGCAGCATTTATGTCTAATTTTCCTCAGTATTTTCAAAGTATGAGTAAGTTATCTGGGACAGAGCCATATTGGAAATTCTTCTGGGAGATTTTTTTGTCTGTTTTTCTTTGGGGTGTTTGTTTGTTTGTTCATTTATTTTAAAGAAAAACCTCTGTTATGGAGGAGGTAGAAAAAATGCTTAAATACATTGAGCTTGTTTTTCAGTCTTGGAGTGCATCTTCTGCTTAACAGCCCACTTGAATTAATGAAGTTGGTCAAGTACACAGGGCACTGAAGATACGTGTTTTATCATAATGATTTGACTTCAGCATGCATTTAAGAGTCTATTGTAAGCCAGATATTTAATTTCTAACTTTGAAGTTTTTAACATGAAGGGCACAAGCTCTGAGAAACACTGACAAAACACTGTTTGAAATGTTTTTGATTTTAAAAAAGGCCCTGGAGTTTTGTTTGTGAATTTCTTTGCTCTAAAAAAAATAAAAATAAATAAATAAATAAATTGGTAGGTTTGTGAAATTGTCAAGCCCAGGTCTATAAATCCTTGTGTGTGCTCATATACCTACAAGACATTTTTATTTCTTTTTATTGATGCAGTTTTCAAAGAAATTGAAAGCCCCAAAGCCCAAACTTTACATAAAAATGCAGGTTTGCTTATTTTGGAAAGTGTGATTTACAGCTGCAACTGAAAAAAACGAGCAAGACAGTTTGAACATTATGGAGAATTAAAACCAGGTAACATTGATTCTGTTTTCAGAGACAGTCACCTCTAAGCCAAAGCCCAAATCCACAAGCCTCTCCGCTGCTGAGCTGTGCTGACCATGATGCACTCTGGCCGTCTGCATACAATGTGCAGTGTGAACCCGAGTCTGAATTGTGAGTCTCTTAAGTCTGAATTGTAGAATACTGAAATGTAACCCAGTCTGTAATTAATGCTTTTATATAAAAAAGCCACCATATCTGTTATTTTGCATGAATCTTCTATGTCCACATTCAGTCTGTAGCTCTACTGAATGTCAGTCCTCAGTGTTGTATCAGAAGGGGAGAGACTCAGCTATGTTCTGGTCTTGCTGATGCCCAAAATTGGACTTGTCTGGTTCTCAGACACCCAGATCAGTGGTGACTTCTGATGGAAACTTCTGAATAGCTGCTGCTCTTTTCTTAAAAACATTTAAGTTTCTCTAAATTCTGCTCAAATATTAATGTCCAGTGTTTACAGATTAAAACTTTTTCTCCGATGTTTAGAGAGGAGAAAAAAAAAAAAAAAAAAAAAAAAAAAGACTGGATCTTTTGATAAAGTTTGCTTGTTAATCCTTAAAGAGAACCCTTCTGCTATGACACACCAGCTATCATAAATGCTTTATTTTTCCATAAAGGTGCAATTACTCTGAAAATAGCAGTTGAAATGCTAACATCCATAGCTAAGTATTTGTTTTAAAGCTTTGAAATGTGGCTTCTTTTAGGAAAGACTATTGCATCTTTTCAGAAAGGTTATCAGGACAGTCCAATTTGTTTAGTGTGATGCATATGTAACTTTTGAGGAAGACACATATTTCTTGTCTCTTGCACGTGATAGGACATATATGCAATGTTGTTGATTTGTTGTGCAGAGCATTCTGAAGCATCCCAAAATCTGTGTGCATATTCCCAAAATATGGTTCAGTCTTGTAAACAACAAGTCTGACACTGCCATCTGGTTAGTCCCTGCTGTGTTTCAGTGACCTCAGGCACAGGCTGTCTCTCAGCATAGCTCGTACAACCTTTCCTGGTCTCCCTCTTTCCTCCAGCTATTTTCTTGTAGGAAAGGAGCAGCCTGTGACCTGCATGAGTTATTCTGTATGAACATTTAAAAATATAACTTAAAGAAAAAATTAGATTTGTAAAAAGAAAACACACACACACACACACACAACAAAACCAAAACCAACCAACCAAACCACAATGCTATAAGGAAAGTCTAGTTTTTTAGAGAGAAAAAATGCGTAAAATTAGGTACTTATTTATGTACTCTGACTCTGGACATGGATGACATGCTTGGTTAATATACACTAACTGGAAAACTTACTGTAAAGCACCTAATTCATTTGAAAATGAGTTTATGTTGGCATCTCAAATGGATCACAGTGCTGTCCTAAATATGAAGGAAAGGCTACACAAGGGGACCACAGTGCACAAATGCTGCTTGTAAGTTGTTGATGTTGGGCTATGTGGTTCTTAACAGAGCTATGTTGAAGTACAAATTTGCCCTAATTCCAGCTTTGATTACCCCACTGACTTCAGTATAAACTTTGTTCTTTTAAGTTGTTCTGCAATAGCTCTATTTAATAAGTTACAAAAAATCTTACTATACAAAGAGTTAAAAGTCAGATTCCAGTGGAGAACAGGCAATAGTAGTGATTTAAGAACATAATTGTCACAACATAGGAATTTTACTCTCAATCATTATGTTTTTATATTCTTGACCAAATATTATCTTGCCTGCTTTTCTATCCATAATTGCTGATTGTAGATCAAGAGGTGAATGCAGGTTATCTTACTGAGCAGGTACTGTGTCCAAATGAGCTGAAATCTTAAAATGAAAAATCAGAACAAATACAAAACGGAGTACCTCAGCAGAGGAAAAGCGAACAGCAGACCACACAAGTTGCAAGATTTCTACAATGAACTCTCTGAAGCAGTTTCAAAATTAGAATTTAATGTTCTGAAAAAATTTAGTTGGAGATGGTAGGAGGTTTTCTCAGTTATTACTTCAGGTTGATCACAGGAAATCCCTGCTGATGTGTGAAGTCTCTAAGATTGTTGGATCCAGTTTCAGGCCTGAGCTGTCCCTGAGCTCGACATTTAGGGGATCTGGGGTTTTTGTACAGCAGTATGTCTTTAATCGTGAAGTATTTTATTAACTCTTTATACTTGACCTGCTGTCTCTCATTTACTTTAGTCATTGATCTATGCAAAGCACATATGAGAAGCTGCTTTCCTTTTAATTAAAATTTGTAAGCATTTTAAACTGGGCAAAAGTTAACCAGTGCAGAAAGTAAGCTCAGGCAAGAAGACGTGACAGCACAAGCTTAGTGGGGGAATGTGGTAGCAGGGACTGGGATTATCTGCTTGTTTCTGCTTGTGAATCTTGTTTGAAGTAAATAATAGCTCATGGTAAAGCACAGGGACTCACAGCAGGTTAGTATGTGGCAGAAAATAAATACCAGCATGTTCAAGAGTAGCTTCCTTCAGAAGGTCTTGGCGTGCTTGTGTGTTGAGTTCTGTTAATGCCTCTGGCACAGGTGATCATCGATCCTGTTACACATCAAGAGTGAACAGCAGGTTTCCAGGGAAGGTGTGTGACAAGCACCCAGGTCTGGAAGAATGAGTAAGTAGAACAGGAGACAGACAATGAAGCTCCCTCAAGCAGGAGTGGAAAGCAAAGTTTTTTTTATCAGTGGTTTGGTGAGCTGTGGACTACTGATATTTGATGTGTTGTAAAAGCCTGAGTGCTGTCAGAAGGACTGTGGTTTAGTCTTTCTGTGTGTTCTTTATGCACAATTTCAGCCATCTTAGATCTGGGACTTTGGTTGAACTGATGAGCTGCCTCCCATGAACTCATTGATCCCAATGGAAATAGGTTTCCTTTAGTCTCGAAGCAAGTTTTCATCGTGTGTTTTTGATTAATCATTGGGAATGATTGCTGGGGTGGTTTTGTTTTGTTTTGTTTTGTTTTCTCCCTAGCCTTACTGTGTGGGATTGTTCTTAGCATTTCCTATTTTGTGACGTCATGTACTTCATTTCTTTGCAGTTTCGTGCAATTTCTAATAGGTTAATTTCTTTCTCTCTTCCCCTTTTTATAGCAAAAAGGCTGAAATGCTGTTAGAATTGGATGAGACGTGTGCTTCTCTCCCCCTTACTGCACACATGTACCCTCCCCTCCACAGGCTGCCCTGCCAGAGCCCCTCCTCTGGCTGGAAGAAGGGAGCTGAAAGAAATAGCGAGCTCCTGCTTTGTGAAGGAGACTTTCTGTCACTGCCTTGCTCAGAGGTGCCTTTGAGAGGAGAACTGATGTGATTTTGTTAACTTCTGGGTTGAGGAGGGAATTTCACTGATCATGGGGCTGCGTGCCATCGTTTTACTCTATGCTGTTGCAGCAGGATCTTCAGGGAGTAAGTAGAATAAAGTTTTTCCTCTGCTAAGACTGATATCTCTCAATGCAAAATATTTCTGTGAAGGAATCATCTCGCTATCAAAACCTCAGAGATGCTGTAAATTATGTTACAGCTTGCAATTCTGCAGTAATTTTTGTAGCAACTTCATCTTGATTCTTAGTGTAGTGTAGCAGTTAGCTTTACTGAGTGAGCTCTTTGGGTGGCACCTCGGCAAGTGGGAGGGCATCCTGCCTATAATGCAGTTAAGAAGCGCATCTTCCTTCAGGATTACAAGGGAAAGCAACGAAAGCAGTGAGATTGTGCCAATTTTCTCACCTGAAAATAACAGGAAAAATTCTGTGCTAGCCTCTCGTTCTAAACCTGTGCTCACTTTGTAATTTGGCAGATGAAAGATTTTCTTAAAAGTGTGAATAAATCATGAAATGTCAATTATGTGGTCCTTGGTTTCCTTTGTAACTCTTGTCGACTGAAAAGAGATAAGTACATGAGGTAAACTATGGAAGAAAATTTACAACTTAAAAAACAAACAAACAAAAAAAAAAAAGCCGAAGCTCTAAGTTTAGGCACCTTAACAAAATTATCCAAGTGCCTGACCATCTGAGGTGCCCAGCCAACCATCGCATCTGTCTGTAAGCATATTTAACAATTCTGACTACAGCATTCAGGTATCCATGTGGGAGCTGAGAGAGCTCTTAAATCTGGTCCTGGGGAGGCATGCTGAACATTTCAAAAATCTGATGCTGCATAAGAGATGAATTTTCCTAGTTTGTCTTACTATATTTACTACGTTTCTTGAATGCGATACTGACTTCTTCATTAAAAGCCAATAACTTGAAACAATTTTTTTCCACAGTTTAAAAGAAAAGGGGGGGGTAGGGAGTGCCCCTTTTTTTTTGATTGAACCACAAGATACTTAGGGATGTCTTAGAGGCATTTGCAGTGATACACAGGAAATAGATACCCGAAAACTTTGACTGGTCTTAACTTTCCATGTGCAAACAGAAATTCTCCTCCAGTTTGTCATGTGCTTTTTATATTGTCTAGCAGTGCTTGATTCCCCCATTCATGTCAATGTGAACCTGAAGCAATTCCCTGTGTGGTGTAGGTGTGTTCTGGTTCCCCTCAAATTCACTGCCCTCCCAGTCCAAGTCTGAAGGAAAGTCATGCTGGAGAGCAGGCTCGCTGGTGCCGAAGGATGCTAGCCTTGAGTTGTGATGCTGAAGTGTTTGTTTCTTAGCAGGCTGGTGCTGAAAAAATCTTTCTTCAGCAGGAAACCTTTGTCTTGTTCCGGTTTTAAATGGTACTTATGAATTCTTGATTGTGCACAGAAAAGACTTTAGTTAAGTAGACATTTTCCTAAGGTCTGTGGCTCTGCATAGGTTTGGTGTATAGGAAATGTATTTTTTTCTTGGATTAAGAACCCTTAGTGCACGCGTAATTCCGTTTTGTACAAGGCATAGTAGTGCTTAGTCTAAATGCTCCTGGGAATACACGAGAGAATGGAAAAAGAGCCATAATTTCCTTTTTGTTCTTTATTTGGTTATCCGAGGTATTGGTGCATTTCCATACCTACCTCAATAGATACACTAAGGCATGTCATCCTTTTATCTGTGTGCTTGTGTGGTTTAGACATGTGGAAAAGGGTGAAAGCAAAGTCTAATACTTGCATACTTATTTGCAAAACTGTCCTTTTTTTTGGGGGGGGGTGGGGTTAGGCTTTAGTTTCTATTTGGAACAACTCATTGAATGGTTGAGGCCTGGTAGCAATGAAAGGACAGAGGGTAGAGCCATGCTGATCACAGAATCACAGAATTTCTAGGTTGGAAGAGACCTCAAGATCATCGAGTCCAACCTCTGACCTAACACTAACAGTCCCCACTAAACCATATCCCTAAGCTCTATATCTAAACGTCTTTTAAAGACCTCCAGGGATGGTGACTCCACCACTTCCCTGGGCAGCCCGTTCCAATGTCTAACAACCCTTTCGGTAAAGAAGTTCTTCCTAAGATCCAACCTAAAACTCTCCTGGCGCAACTTAAGCCCATTCCCCCTCGTCCTGTCACCAGGCACGTGGGAGAACAGACCAACCCCCACCTCGCTACAGCCTCCTTTGAGGTACCTGTAGAGAGCGATAAGGTCACCCCTGAGCCTCCTCTTCTCCAGGCTGAACAGTCCCAGCTCCCTCAGCCGCTCCTCATAGGACTTGTTCTCCAGGCCCTTCATCAGCTTCGTCGCCCTTCTCTGGACTCGCTCAAGCACCTCCATGTCCTTCTTGTAGCGAGGGGCCCAAAACTGAACACAGTATTCGAGGTGTGGCCTCAACAGAGCCGACTACAGGGGGATGATCACATCCCTGGACCTGCTGGCCATGCTGTTTCTTATGCAAGCCAGGATGCTGTTGGCCTTCTTGGCTGCCTGAGCACACTGCTGGCTCATATTCAGCCGACTGTCAACCATCACTCCCAGGTCCTTCTCTGACAGGCAGCTCTCCAACCACTCATCTCCCAGCCTGTAGCTCTGCTTGGGGTTGTTGTGCCCCAGGTGCAGGACCCGGGACTTGGCCTGGTTGAACTTCATGCAGTTGACCTCAGCCCATCAGTGCAGCCTATCCAGATCCTCCTGCAGAGCCTTCCTACCCTTGAGCAGATCGACACATGCACCTAACTTGGTGTCATCTGCAAACTTACTGAGGGTGCACTCGATCGCCTCATCCAGATCATTGATGAAGATATTAAAGAGGACCGGCCCCAACACCGAGCCCTGGGGAACGCCACTAGCAACCGGCCTCCAACTGGATTTGACTCCATTTACCACGACTCTTTGGGCCTGGCCATCCAGCCAGTTTCTAACCCAGTGAAGCGTGCGCCAGTCCAAGCCAAGAGCAGCCACTTTCCTGAGGAGAATGCTGTGGGAAACGGTGTCAAAAGCCTTGCTGAAGTCAAGGTAGACCACATCCACAGCCTTTCCCTCATCCACCCAGCGCGTCACTTTGTCATAGAAGGAGATCAGGTTCGTCAAGCAGGACCTGCCCTTCATAAACCCATGCTGACTGGGCCTGATCGCCTGCTTGCCCTGCAAGTGCTGCGTGATGACTCTCAAGATAATCTGCTCCATGAGCTTCCCTGGCACTGATGTTAAACTAACAGGCCTGTAGTTTCCCAGGTCAGTCCTCCGGCCCTTTTTGTAGATAGGCGTCACGTTTGCTAGCCGCCAGTCAACTGGGATCTCCCCCGATAGCCAGGACTGTTGATAAATGATGGTAAGCGGCTTGGCCAGCTCCTCTGCCAGTTCTCGCAGTACCCTCGGGTGGATCCCATCCGGCCCCATTGACTTGTGCACATCCAAGTGCCGTACCAGGTCACCAACCATTTCTTCGTGTATAGTGAGGGCCACATCCTGCTCCCCATCCCCTTCCACCAGTTCAGGGAATTGGGTATCCAGAGAACGCCGCTAAAGACTGAGGCGAAGAAGGCATTAAGCACCTCCACCTTTTCCTCATCTCTTGTAACTAAGTTTCCCCCCGCATCCAGTAAAGGATGGAGATTCTCCTTAGTCCTCCTTTTGGTATTGATGTATTTATAAAACATTTTATGTTATCTTTAACGGCAGTAGCCAGATTGAGCTCCAAATGAGCTTTGGCTTTTCTAATTTTGTCCCTGCACAGCTTCGCAACATCCTTATAGTCCTCCTTAGTGGCCTGCCCACTTTTCCAAAGATTATAAACCCTCTTTTTTCTCCTAAGCTCAAGCCACAATTCTCTGTTCAGCCAGGCTGGTCTTCTGCCCCGCCAGCTCGTCTTTGGGCACATGGGGACAGACCGTTCCTGCACCATTAAGATTTCCCTCTTGAAGAGCGCCCAGCCTTCCTGGACTCCTCTGCCCTTCAGAACCGCCTCCCAAGGGACTCTACCAACCAGTGTCCTCAGCAGCACAAAGTCAGCCCTCCGGAAGTCCAAGACAGCAGTTTTACTGGTCCCCTTCCTGGCCTCGCCAAGAATAGAGAACTCCACCATTTCGTGGTCACTCTGCCCAAGACAGCCCCCGACAATCACATCCTCCACCAGTCCTTCTCTGTTTGTGAAGAGAAGGTCTAGCGGGGCGCCACCCCTGGTGGGCTCACTAACCAGCTGCGTCAGGAAGCTATCTTCCACGCTCTCCAGAAACCTCCTAGACTGCTTTCTCTGGGCTGTTTTGTGCTTCCAGGATATGTCAGGGAAGTTGAAGTCCCCCACGAGAACAAGGGCTGACAATTTCGCAACTTCTGTCATCTGCCTGTAGAACTCCTCATCCGTCTCCTCATCCTGGTTCGGCGGTCTATAACAGACCCCGACCAGCACGCTAGCCTTGTTGGCCCTGCTGATCCTAACCCAGAGGGACTCGACCTTGTCATTCCCAGCATTGAGTTCTACAACATCGAAAGACTCTAATATAGAGAGCCACACCACCACCCCTTCTGTGCTGCCTGTCCCTTCTGAAGACTAAAATATTAATTTTAATTTTTATTTTTAATTTTAATTTTTAAAAGATTAAAAATTCTGAAGTTTAAAATATTAAACTATGTGAAAGGCAATGTTTGTACAGTCTGGGCTACTGAGAGCTGCCTATTTTTTTGAAAGCTGGAGAGACTGCTGTAACTGTACTTTGAGTGGTTATCTAAAAGTGATAGATTGAGCTCTAAATGTGAGGAACCTTATTATTTTTTTTCTGCTTTAAGTATATATATATATACATATATATGTATTTCCAGAATACTTTTTATCTGTATTTGTACTGATGTAAGATGACATGATCTTCCTCCTGAGGAAGAACCTTAGAGTCCAGCCATGTATTATTCTTGGCAGCCAGATCTCCTATTGAATTCTGGGAGGCTGCGGTATGGGACAGAGTAAATTATTATATAAAACTAGAAAGGGCAATGATTGTAAAGTGGCACTCTGGCACCATTACTGTGGCCCTTCATTATCCTTCCGTAATCCATAGCATCAAACCCGTTCCTATGGAAATTGTACAATTTATGATGCAGCAAGAGAGTGTAACAGAAAGAGGGAGATGGGATAGTAAATGTAGTAGCCTCAAGGTTATGGAGGTCACTTATTTTTAACTGGGTGAATCCAAATGTTTGAAACCAAATAAAACAACCAAACAAAAAACCAAAAACTAAAACAAACAAACAAAAAACCCAACAATTTTATTTTGCTCACTAAACTGACTGGCTTCTTTCTACTTATCTTTTTCTATTACCTGCATGCTGTACTTACTGCCTTTGTTCTCCCTTCCCTATTATGATTTAATTACCTGTTTTTAGTTGTATCTTTACAACTTTGTATCTTTGTATCTTTAGGTATCAAACACACACAAACTCTACTGTACCTCAGACAACTTTAGATATAGGAATTAAAAAAAAATTATTTGTGCTGCAGATTGACTAAACATTTTAAAAGCTGAAACATTGTGTAAAATGGAATTTATGCATAATGGGTTGAAAACTTTCTAAGCTCTGTAATTATGAACAGATTTTCAGTCTTTATTCCAAGTTAGTTGGAATAGAGGTGGGAAGCAGAAAGATATATCCTATTTCTGGAGTATGCAGGTAAAGCCCAAAGATGAATATTTACATTAGCATTTAGCATTGTCATAAATTGCTAGTTATGTGGTTTGTTTAATATTTAAAATACCTACCTAACATATGGAACTAATGTGAATTTCCAAACATATGTTTTTAAACACGATACATCTCTCCTACATCTTGTGATCTTTCACTGTTCTTGAGTATGGATTTATTGTTAGACATATCAGAAGAATACTGGCTCCAGGTCCTTCCTCTGGTAGTTAGATGTAGCATGGGCCCGATTCTAAGAGTCAGCAGAAGTTTGTTAGTTTGTTATAAGTAGCTCTATGCGGTCTCCCGAGAGAACGCATAGAACTACTATGTTCTGGCTACATTATGCTAAATAAAGAACAGCTTTTGTAGCAAAATATTAAATTCAGTAGAAACTGTAGTTTTGATTTTAAAGGGCAGCAGTTTTGAAAATGCTGAAGCCTTGCATTGTTTTGGGAATGTATTAGTTTTGGATTACAAACAGATAAAAGGCTTTGAAGTGTCACTTTCCTATATAAACAATAAATCAGACTGAAAAGATGACTTACAAGGTTGTAAAACCACTGAATATAGGGCAAAAGCAATTTTGAAATGTATAAAAAAAAGTCTAGTTTGGGTTGATGCTGCAGTTTGTACAATTCAGCATCAAAAAAAACGTTTACTATGACTTTACTGGGAGATACTGCCCTTTGTAGTGCTATTGTTTCCATGTTTATTTGAGTTCCGAAGTTCTTCTCACGTTGCCTCATTCCCTTAAAACAGTTTGCACATGAAACCCTTGCTGCTGAGTCTTAAATGGTTTGTTCCATGTGTTTCTGATGAATTCTAGTAATAACGATCATATTTTTGGGGGGTGCTGCTTGGGGCCAGAGGGAATCTCTTCTCACCTAAACCATTTTCACTGGTGATTGCTGCTAAGGTTGGGTGGTCACGTGGAACATGCTGTACCTTCATTTTGGTCTGTGATGGCCATCATTCTAGATGAGGGTCTGCCTGTCTCTGTAGATTGTTCAGGTCTCGGCATTTTTATTGATACTAGAAGCAACTGCATCAGTTAGTATTTGTCACTGTCTTTGAAATGAAGATCCCTGTCTTCTGTGAAATTCTGAGGTTATCAAGAACACCTGTTATATACAATAAAGAATGATCAGCAGATGATGGTGCTTAATCATTGCTGATGGGAGAGAACGGGTGGCAAAACCTAAGAGAAAGAGAGCACTCCAGTATCCCATTATCCTTCAAACTGAATGGTCCTTGCTAGTAATGGAGTTTCCATATTGAGCAATCTGGAAGAAAAAAATAAATAAAAGAGAAGTACACAGTTCTTCTTTAAATCATTCATGGTCAGCATGTTACTAGAAAACGGTTATGGCCTAATGGGGAAAACACTGAATTGAGGCTTGGTGCCTTCAAAAAGCTCCAGTCCTAGCCTAGGAGAAGGCACTCCACCTTCATTTGTGTAATGTAAGTCCCGTGTCAAATAACAAAAGCTGTCTGCATCTTCCTTGGGAAGAAGGGATACAGATACTTCAGTATGGGTACAGATGGGGTACAGGCTTTATGGAGGCTGGAGAAGAAAACCATGGTGGATTACAGCTCTGAAGGGTAGTGGTGCCTGTTTAGATATGACTATACTGCATATATTCACCTTTCTCTTAGTTTTAAATGTAATTAACGAGCACAAGTAGGCGTTTGTGTAATGTGGCCTGAGACTTATAGCAAAGACATAATATGGAGAAAGAATCACAGTCACAACCCCTGAAATGGGCAACGTTAGTCATCTGTGATAAACGACAGCCCTAGGAGTTACTCCCAACCTATTAAATGGTAATCATAGCCCGACCTTGTATCACAGCCTGACAAAGACCTATAGCACTGGGCTGGGGAGCAAGCAGCAGGTGGCCTTTCTGAGTGCTGTTCTATGGGACACGTTTCTGTCACTGAGCTATAAGCAAGTCTGCCATCTTTTTAGCATGTGTTAGGGAGACTGGTGCTAAAGAGAGATAGCAGAGCTGTAAAAATAAGGATTCTTGATATGTAGAATAAAATCAGCCTCTTTACTTATGTTAGTGCTGAATTCCATGTGACTGTCATTGTAAACGCAATATATAATGGCATTCAGGAACAGTCTAGAGTGCTAAATAGTGTTTGGAAAATGCTGAAAAAAGAAATAATTGCAGTGAACCTGAGAAACTTTCTCTAATTCCTGCCTTCTTTTGAACACCCAAAATTCAATTTCTTTGAAGGAATGGTAGATGATTTTTCCCAGTAACAGAGGGATGTCACTTCTGTCTCCAAAGGGGCCCCACTGGCTTCTTGTGTGGGAAATCTGTTTTGTAAATTACTAGGATTAGCACAAGTGGCTGCTGTCTGTGTCACTGCCTAAAAGATGTGAATTGTTCATCACAAGGCTGTCCCAGTACAGATTTTGATTGGTCATCGGCTGTTTTCATTGTTCCAGGGTGTTCCTTCTTTGTGACGAGGCATTTCAAAAGGGATCTGTATTATCCCTCATTCCAACCAATAAAGCGTCCTTTGGGCCAGGAAACAAGTCATGAGAATGGTGACAGTGTTGCTCGGGAGACAGCTCTGCTATTATGCATGTATGGCTTATTTGTCCCCTTATTGTATGACTTTGAATAAGCAAGATTATGCATCTCTTTCAGGACCTCAAACCAAGAATAAATAGAAGGGAAGATATCAAATTCCAGTGAAAACAGTGAAAGGTGGAGAAAATGGAGGTGGAGACTGTGCCATTTCCAAGGAAGCAAAGCCGTTGTTTAATTTTTTTAAGCTATTATGAGACAAGATTGAATTTCAATGTGGATGTAGATTAGCTAATGGACCATTAAGTGGACAAGCTGCATACTGACAAAGAATGGTCAAAGGGATTTGGGAAGAAGGGACCCTCACTTGAGAGAGATTTGAAGGAAGGCTGTCACATGGCTTCTGCCGGGGGCTGCATTTACATATGGCTGTCTGAATTTTGATGCTGAACTGGTAGCTCTGATGAATGTAGCTGTGTGTGCATTCAGCAGCATGGCCAAGGGTATGTCAGGCTCACTTACTCAATTCCTGTATCCCAGTCTGAGCCAAAAATGTTGATGTATAGGGCATAGTCACACTATTTGTCTTTTTTGTATGAGACATTCTATACACATGCACTATGGACCCATACAGTAACTAGTTCTTCCCATAAATATCCCACAAGAAGTTTTGTACAAACCCCAAATATTCTTCCCCTGCTTTCCATAATTAGTCCTGGTGGACTAATTAGTTCTGCCAGTAGACTTCAAAGTGAAGATTGTGCCACCTCCACGTGACATCAGGCCTATCTTTCAATTAAAGGAATAAGTGGTTCTTTAGCATACATATAATTGAAAAAATAAATCAGCTGAAAAACAGAAGTACAGAGAAAAGACAATGTAATTCCAAACAGGTATATTAAATTTGTTGGAGAGAAGGGCTCAAACATTTACTGAGAACACATATTGGTAGGTAAAAACAAATACATTCATTGAACACATCAGAGTAATTTCCCTTGTGATTACATGGGGTTTAAACTTGGAAGCAAATAAGGTGTCAAGCTTTCAAAGAGTAAGTGCTCTTTGTAGAGTAAGTAGAAGTATTTTATTGGGAAACATCTTACTACTATACCTTCTGATTTAAACTAACATATCTATGCTTTCAGAGGAAAAAAAAAAAAAAAAAAGATGGACATACAGATAAATCTGCAGATAAAAGGAAAAACAAACTCCTGAGTACAATAAAAGCCGGGCTTCTTTATATTTCATTTAGGCTTGGGAGTGGTAGCCAAATTTGCACGTAGTTTCTGGTTCTGAAAATGCAAATAGAGGAATTTACAATGAGATTATTGTTTCTCTGACATCCCAATTTAAGTGCAACTTACCTTAAAAGTACAAACAGCGTATTTCAGCAGGCAGTTCATTCTAAAGCTTAATTTTATTAGGAAATAAAAATAGTTGTTTCCCTCCTAAATTTTGTCCTGGGATATTAGATTAGAGTTGGTCTAGTCAGCAGGTGTGAAACTGAATGAAGTTCATCTACAGTCTAAAATTTTGAGGCAACATAATATATATATATATTAAGTGGACCTTAGAACTAATGCTGGAATATGTGTTATCTAGCTGGATTTTAGCTAGGAATTATAAATGTCACCCAAATTAAATCCTAGGAAGTGTTTCATGTACAATAATAAACGTAATTTTGATGAAATCAATACATTACTGCTGAAAAGAAAATAAGTCCCAAAACAACCAAAGCATAAACAATATGTATATTGGATCTGAAAAATGATTTCCTTAGCCTATCAAACAACACAGTAAGAAATTACTCTGTCTTCTTACTGAAAGATAGATTCTTTTTACTGAAAATGTCTTGGCAGTCTTAAATTAAAATTAAATGTTGGCACTGGGTTATTCCAATTTTTTATTACTTTTGGAAGCAGCTCCTGAGAGGAAGGTCAAGAGGCCCAAGTAGGTCTCCCCCCAGACCTTTGGAACTGTGACTTAGTGGAATTGACTCTGATTGTATGATATTTACACAAAGAAATTTTTTTTCATTGGAACCAGAGCAGTAGAGCTGCATCTAAACCTTTCACGTCTGAAGTGAATAAACAGTTGAAGTGAATCTTCATGATGTGGAGCATGATTAAAGCTTGCACACTGTGAAGTTAGATTAAAGTGAACATATAAGCTACTGTATTTAACATTCTCCTAATTTTTCAAGTAATGAGATTTATCTCCCATCTTGAACTTTAAATCAGGTCTCAGAGGAACATAGCTACATGCTATTTAGCCTTTAAATGTTTTTCTTGCCATTCCAAAAGATTCTACTAAGACCAAAATAACAATGTGATAAATAGTGTATATGCAAAAGAAAATAAACTGAGAAAAGAGAGGCTCCTCCTTTCCAGCAGAGGACAAGCTGGACAGGTATTATAGAGCTTGGTTTGAGTCAGGATGACATTGGCAGGTTTGTACTGCAAAAAAATAGACAGGTTCATGTCCTTGGTAACATGTTCGGGTCAATTCAATTATTAATTTTATTTCCAGCATCACATTTCATAAAATAAAAATTATTGTTGATGTTGTAGTACACATCCAAAACTACCTTGAGATGGTAGTTTCTAAAAAATACTTGTTTCAGCTCATAGGAAACTGATACTGACATATAAGTTATATGGTTTTGTGTCTGGTGTTTTGGATGTGAATCCAGTACAGGTAGCCACTTCACTTAACATAAAAGTGTGGGTTAGCTCTAAATTGTCCTTAATTTCTTTCAGCCAGGCACGTGAAAATAAGTTATTAAAATTATTCAGCTCAGATTGAAACCTAGTAACCATAAAACATGTTCTTCAGTCTTATCTGCTTCACAAGAGCAAGGGGTAGCATGTGACTAGAGGACTGGGATTTATGTACACTGACAAGTGCATGAGAATAATTTCCTGCAGGTAAAATAGCAGCTGTATGTAGTAGCAATTCAGCTTAGCCAGGGAGAACCTCTTCTGCTACTAGTTGTAACCAATCCTGAACTGCCTGCAGAGAGGAGAGCAGTTATGTCTGGGCTTTTCCCCATTAAGATGGGATATTGTCACACAAATATTAGCCAGAGCCACTTAAGCAAAACTTTTAAGTGTTGGTTCCCCTTCAGTTAAATGATCTTTCTCATAAAGTTCAGATTAAAATAAAGTTAGCTTGACTGTTGTTTGATTTTGTCATAGTTATGTCAACAGTTCTGGTCATGCACCAGGATCTCACAAAGTCAGAGAAGATTACAGTCTCTTCCAGATTGTTATTCATTTGTTTGGAAGTGGTGTGCTTAGTGGTCACTGATAACTGTCGCTTGAGGGACTGAGTGGTATCCTAAGAGAAAGCCCTTCTCCTTAGATGTTTGCTGCCCCCAGAGAAAAGTTGGGAGAGAAGGAAGATGGGCAAGCAGAAAAGAGGGGTCTTTGCTCTCAGGTTATGTTGCAAATTAGCAACAATGCTGCCACAACCTGAAGTCTCTTCTTGTTGTGTTCTGTTATCTAAAGCTGGTTTCTGCACAGCAGTAATACTACCTTTATTCTTGTGTTGTCTTGCAGACTGCAGACCTTTTTATGACTGTTGTGTTTGAGCTTTGACATCTTTCTCTTGAAGCCTTAAAAACACTATGGCAAAGATCTTCGTTTAATTGCAGAGACAACTGGTAAGATCCCTTTAGTAACTTCATTAAATATACATATATATATTTATCAGAGAATTTTTTTGTAAGTGTTTTAAATGGATTAATGATCTAAACCCATGTCCACCTGTTGGATTTAAATTTGGAGTACTTTAAAGGAAGAATGTGTATTGCGGTTTATATGACAGACATGATATTCTTCCTTACCAAATTAATGTTGTATACAAAATAGACTTTCCTGTCCCATGCATATTCCCAAAGACAGATTTCCTGTTTCAGGAAAAATGTGAACAGGAAACTTGAGTCATGGCTTAACTGTAAATCAGTGCTGATGGTTGTAAAAAAACTACTGCCATTTGTCACAAAAAAGCTTACCTGGATTAGTACCTTTAGTGCCCTTAGTACTGGCTGAGGAGAGGAGATAAAGGCTTGGCTGGGAGTTACAGACCTGGTGGAACCATGTCTTTCAGTAGCAGCCTGGTCTCAGGATGCTTTATACTGATATTGAACTGCCAAGTTGAAGTGCAAGGTCCCTGCTTCTCTGCAGTCAGGAGTAAGTAATAGTGATCCAGTGGTTTGAGACTTTCAGGAATACTAATCTAGTATTATTAAAATCAGTACTATTTCTTTCTTCTTCTGAAATCAATGTCCTGAAAAGTGTATACAAATAGTTTTTTACTTGGTTTCAGTATGAAATGTCATCAGCTTATTTGAAATTCACCTAATGCCAGGCTTTTTTAACAATATTTTGTTTGTAACAATATTTTAATATTTACTTAACACAAAAGGGATAGATTTTGGTTTGGCTTAGGTTTGTTCTCATCTTCTGAGAAACAGTCATGTTAATATTGTATATTAGAGAGCAATCTGAACTACTCTGCCTCTTGCTATATTAACTTTAGACTAACTTACTCAGGACAAAGTCACTAGTTTCAGGAATTAAGAAGAATTCCATGTAGACTACTTTCTTATTCCAATACAAGTGCTTTTACCCACTTCAGTTTAACTGCTTCCTAGTTAATGTAAATGTGTTTTCATCCACCAGTACAAGAGGTAGGTGCAGAAGTTTTACAGAAGGACTCCTAAGAGCTGAAATGTGTATTGTCTGATTGTCTGTCATGCTGGTGTGATCTTTCCACATAGATAAGGTCTAAGACAGTGCAAAAAAAAAAAAAAAAAAACAAAAGTTAATTCAGTTTTAATATTTTCATTTGGTATTGGGGAAACAAAAGAAAAAGAAAAAAAAATAAAATTATTACTTTAAGATATATTAGTCTTAAGAGTTTTGGATGTCTTTGGATGTCTTTTAACTTAGTTTCAGAGAAAGCAACCAAATATTTTGCTTAGAATCCTGGTTACAAAGACTTATTGAAACACCAAAACATTTAATCACATCTTTGCTGAAGCTTATTTCCTTACGGTCACCAAACCAAAGGAAAATGATGATTCCTATGGAATCTGCCAGTGGAGTGGACTTTTATTTGCTTTGAAAGAAGCCCAACCTCAATGTGTTTGTTCTTTTATTCTTTAGTATTTTGGTCATCTTAGATTTGCTGTACTTTTTTCTTGTGTTACAGGCAGCCCTTACTAGATGCGCTCCCATCTTGTGCTACGGAAGCATGTGTTATCCTAATGAAAGAAATTATAGCTTCCAGAGAAGTTGAGGAAGACAAATTAGAATATTTCTTCTGGTCATTTTCATTCATTCATAAGCCCACCTAGGGCATGATTGAATCTCTTGCTGTAAGCAGATCAGTTTTTCTTTTGTTCATTTTTTAATACATTTATCATCAATCTAGCTGTCTCATAATTTTTGTATTTTACAGTAATAGTCTTTTTCACTGATTTTCACAAATCTCCATCTGCAGGGGATGTTTGAGCAATGTGGTAAAACTACTGGCTATTTTAATTTTATTTTCAAAAGATGATCAAGTCCTGTTTGGTCACTGGAGCTTGATGTGCATTTGTAGTTGAGAGACTTAAGAAGCAAAAACAAAGCAAAACAAAAGTGAATGAACTACCCTGTGGACTCCAGAGATGGGTCTGGGCTAATTAGTTTTAAGGTTCAAGGTCAGGTCTATGTGAGGATAGGATATAGAAATTTGGCATTTGCAGGTTTATGGTACAGATATAACTATTTTCATTTAAAAATGGGTGAATTTACTAAGCTGTCAGTGCTTTTTGCGAATTTTTTAGGTGGGATTTAGAGAAAATGTATACGGATGATGGTTTTAGTATTAAGCAATGAATAAACTCAGCATAGGGCATTGATCCTTCAGTTCCATTTATGACTTACTTATGTGGTTGATTGCATAAAGCAGCAGGAGTTTGCTTATCCAAATGTGTTAGGTAAATGCTAGCCTGCTGCCTTTGCAATTGAAATAATTTTTATATTATGTGTACACATACATTCTAAAGTTCATCTTTATATATATATATACATATATACATATACATATATATATACTATACTAGTGGAAAAATTCAGTAGTAGTCTAGAAGAATACACCACACTAGCAACTGCCATACTGCAGTAATAAATAGTGGAACTTTCCTCAAATACTTAACTTAGTGTGATTTTGCTATGTGTTACAATAATGAACAGTGCCTAAAATCACAGTTCTGCTCACTCTGTGCATTTACCTTTGTTACATCATATCCTCAGGTACCACCAAAGCAAGCATGGACTTTCAATAGTTTTACATGTACACATGTGTGATTTTTACCCATTTGTCTTCCAACAAATCTCATTAAAATTAGACAAGAGATTAGAGCATAGGAACTAGGAGTTGAAGTGCAGCCTCTTGAAACTCAGCAGCATGTTGCAGTGATGTGCAGAGGTATCTCTGATGAGGACAGGAGAGACCTGCCACCTGAGCTCTCAAACCAACAGTGAATGGAATCTTTGACCCGTACTGTTATGGAAGATCTTTGAACATATTCACTATGTTGGATTCAATGTGGTTTCTAGGGGACTGCTGGTGAAAAGATAGGCCCCATATTACATAGAACTCCCTAGGCTTTAAAACTCTAGACTTCAGTACAGACCTTTTAGTTAAAAAAAACAGATTTCCAGCAATTAATATGCTTTCTGGATTCTGAAATGGCACAGGTTTCCTGTATGCTCAGCCAAAAAAAATATGGTAACATTATGGCATCTGGTGATGAGTTATTCTTTTAAATCAGCTGTTTCCTGAACTCCATGTTAGATCACTAAAAGATCCAAATGTTTGCGATCAAAATGGACAAAATACCAAAGTACTTGAAAAACTTGTACATCATGTCCATGATTTCTGCTTTCGTATTGCAATGCAGGTTGGTTGGTTGGTTGGAATGTGATATTTCACCAGGTCTAAGCCAGGTTTTGCTTGTGTTACATGACATTAGGACACCAGTCCCAGTCCATATTCATAAAAGGTCTTGTCCACACATTAAAGCCAGAGTATAGCTGTTACAATAGAGTCTTCAAGGAAACCTCCCATATGAGCAGCAGTTAGTTTAAACAGATTTTTTTTGCAAAGAAAATGTTCATGCAATAGGTTTTGATGTAGAGCTGACAAGATATGGAGAATTTTTTATATTCTGTTTTGTATTTACAGATGCAACTGGTTCTAAAAGCCATTGGAAATGCAGGACTGGCAGCAGCTTCACTTGCTCCTGTTTTGAGCCTGTGTGCTTCCCTCCAAAGTAATCCGACTGAAATTCGTCTAGCTGCTATCCAGGCATTCAGACACATTCCCTGTTCTGTCAGGGTAAGTAATTTATTGCCAGCAGGCAAATGGTGGCTTCCTGGTACAGTCCCAAAGTTTGGACTTTCTGGAATAGGTAAGAAACACGCAAGCAAACAGGAAACAAATCTAAATGTGTCTTTCAGCAGAGCTTCTCTGCTGTTGTAAAGGTTGGTATGGCCACCTTAAAAATTGGACCAGTGATAGGTTTTGCAATAGCTGAGGTAACATATCTAGTGACAGATAATGTTGTGTGGCTTATGTCTATGCGGGGTAATGGTTAAAAACCCACAATAGTTGATTTTTCCTATAGCCTGTTCCACTGTATCTGTGAAATGCTGAGTACTAATATGAGAAGCTTGTTGTGATTGGCAATATACTGTTATAGTTGGAGCATTTTGTTAATTGTTTAAGAGAAGAAAACACAAAACTTGTTTCTTTCAAATATCTTCATGCCAAGAACAATGGCAAAGCCCAGAGCGCTAGCCTGGGCAAAGCTGGCTGTTCTACAGAAGTACAAGAGATTTGCGCATGAATTTGCAGTTAGAGAACCATTTTGTATGGTTTTTAAAAAATTTAATCCCAGTATGTGTTGGCATACTTGTTCTGTAGTTATGAAGCTCAGCATTGCTTTTTAGAGTTAATGAAAATATGAAGTCTGTGACATCTATGATACACCCTATCATTTTCTAGCAAATGAACTGCTAAACCAACACCCTCTGGGTGGACTGTGGATGTTAAATGCTAATAGAAATGTTACTAGTATTAGACTTAAGTCCTTAAGTCCTCACAGTTCACCAAATAAACTCTTATTTTTTATGTTATATATAAACTATTATATCAGGGGAGTATTGAACAGAATAAATTTGTTACAGTCCTATACTTTGAAACCAGGAGTAATTATTTGAATAACAAGTAAAAATGTAGCCACTGTTGTCTGTGGCAGATGTGTGAAATATAATAGAAGAACTCTCCCTGTGGTAGAGTAAAACTATCATTAACAGTACTGTGAGTCATGAAGTGACTTTGTTGAATATTTATAGCCATGGATATCTCTTTCGGAAAGAAAAACCCACCTATACCTGAAAGTGCTCACGTGAGGTTTTTTAGGGGTGTAAATATTATAACTGTCTATTTCTCTCTCTCTCTCTCTTTCTTTTTTTTCTTTTTTTTTTTTTTTTTTTGGTAATCTTTTTGTCTTTCTTTTTCTCTTAGAATGATGTATTACTTGAGCTTTATCAAGCAACCATTAAAAATATGGAAATAAGGATTGCTTCTTACTATATAGCAATGAAATGTCCAAATGAAGAGGTGCTTAAATGAGTACAAAAGAGTTTGATAAAAGAAACTTACAGTCAAGGTTAGCAAAGTATCAACTGAAATTTTAGGCATTCCTCAGTGATACTTTGGTGTAACGTTAACTTTACAGGTGTAATGGTACCAGTCTATTTCAATGTTTATTTAATCTTAATACTTGGTAGGTTGTTTTTAAAAGATTGTTTGTATAGTTGTCCTATTCTGTACTAACATTGTGATGCTGTTATTTTAGCTTTGTGAAGTTGTTATTTTAGCAATAGTGACTCTATTGGCACCATTTCATTAACTTAATGCCAATAAAGAGATGCATGGAAGTTCTCTGATGTTTAGTGCATCCCAGATACAAATGAAGAACTACAAATTACATTTTGTTAAGTTGTGAAAGAAGCAAATGGCAGAAAAAAAATATTGCAAGCTGCAGGTATTAATTAAGCTAGTTCCTAATTATGTTTTCAATGCCTCTAAATATCGTATTTCCTATTAATTTACTATATATAATATTTATTGCCATTGTCTTTGATTGGTCTTGTCCTCATTTGCTGTTATTTTATGTGTTTTGGTATGGTTTTAATATTGACAGCAGTTTAAAGATAGCATTAGACAGAAACTAAACAGATCTGAAGACAGCAAAGGAAGACCTGCTGATTTTCTTAAAATGCCTAGAAACTTTCAGGCTTCCCTGCAGTTAGTAAGAGATGCTCCATCACTGTGTCAGCAGTAGTTCTTAGGTCAACCAACTGTCTTCTAAGGATCACAGTTTGAGAACTGTGGATCTAATGGAAAAAAAAAATGGTGTCAAGACACTGTTTATAACACAAGAAAAAGGAAAATGTGACATATTTTGTTAGAAATGTTCTGAAAGGGATTTTTTTGAGGGGCATTAATCATATATCCAAATATATAATAGCTGGGCAACAGTGTAACAGCTATTTGGGGAAAAAATTAACACAGTTAATAACCTCTTAATGAGACAAATGATTGAGTCCCAAATAGGATTCCAATTAAAGTTTGCAATTTATTAAATGAATAGAGGCAAGCAAACAGTGCTGGGTGCACCGGGAGTCTCTGCTCCACCAGGACGCACACTTGTTACATCAGGTAGCTGGTTTTCATGCTCCTAGACTAATACATATTCATCACTATTCCTAGAAAAGGCAGGGTTATTATAATCAGTTCCCGGAATCCGAACCTTCTCCTGGATGCATGCGTATTAGTCTCTGGGGGTCGCTTGTGCTGAAGGCTCGTAGTCTTCCTCCCAGGCTTTGTCCTTCAACTCCCCCTTTCTCCTTATTTGGTGATATCTTAGTCGGATATCAGAGGCTTGTACAGCGTCCCATGTCAGCAGTTTCCTAAAAACTTCTTGGTTCTTATCTCCCAGCCCCGAGTCTCAATGTTCGTCCTTCAAACCCTCTATTTGCGCAAATTGCTGGACCCTTCCTTTGCATGATACAAGAACTATGTACACTAATCACTCTGTTTTTCTTAGGTAGAAGGTTATATTTCATCATGCGGCCTTAGCATTATTCCATACTGACATGAATCAAATTAACACATTTCACATTAATCATTCATACTTTGTTCTAACTAATGCTGCCTGCTTGTCTGGCTGTGTGACTGATTATTGTCTAATCTGAGATGGATTACTGACATGAGAGACTGAATTGAGAACTGATGCCAAATATAAAATCTTCTATGCGATGTTTAAAAATAGTATTTTTATGTAAACAGCTTATCTGAAGGAGAAGCTGTTTGGTCTAGTATGAAATTAAACTGTAGGTTCCATAAAAAAACTACTGTGAAAAGTAGAGAATCCCATCAGCCCTTTATTACCAATGCACAGAGATTATTTAAGATAGTCCAGTATTTTGTATGAAGAAGGGATTTTTTCTCAATAGTTTCAATACATTCAACAAAGAATAACTTTAGAGTAATCTTTGGCTTTTAAATCAGTCAAAAACATGAAAGGGTATCTATAAGGCTGTTTGCAAGCAGATGAAAGCAGGCTCTGTTTGCTCTCTGGACTCCAGTGCCTGGACCATAGTCAGTTCTGAACTTGAAGCTGTGTATCCATTTTGTCAGGATGTTGTGTCCAGACCAGTAAATCCTGCAGGGATTATGAGTTTAGGCTCAGTATTGTGCTCACCTGAAGATATGGTCTGTGGTTTGGAGGGGACTTGTGTTCCTCTTTTTTGAGTTTAGACAAAAAGAAATTGCATCAGCCTGCAAAATACCATCAAGGTGCATCCTTAGTGACTCTTCTTCCTGTTCCATGTGGAAAAATAAAATGCCTGCTAGCTCTGATTCACAAAAAAGCTCTACAAGTTTGTCTAAAATGTTATGTTTGAACAATTTAATGCACTATTCCTGAATTTTGATAATTTCTTTCCTTTGTCTTTGGTTGACATAATAAATAATTCATATAATAGACTTTTGAGTAACAAGTGCTTTTGAAGGCATAGAGCACATTAATTTTTAAGTTTCCATGTTCAGAAAAAAAAAAAAATCAACAAACCAACAACAATATAAAGAAATTGTATTGTGAAAAAACAGTTATATCAGTGTTAAGTATCAGTGTGTTGAAATATCACTGGAGTACGTTAACTCCAGGAGAAATAAAACCACTCTTTGAGAACCAGACTCCAAAACACTTGGAATTTGTTTGCCCCCCACAATGCAGCACATAATGCAGCCAAGTCATGAATCAGCACAGTGTTGTGCAGACATAACTAAATCACAATCTAAATCACAATTGTGTAAGTGTATGCGCTTTTTTTTTTTTTTTTTTTTTTTCCCCAAAGTGTTTTTTGGAAATATGCTGCATTGCATGTTGTAGAAAGAGTCTTCATATTTTAATTTGTTTGCTGTATACAAAGAAACTTTCTTGCCAATTTTCTCTTACAATTTCACCTGCAATTCCATTGTAAACCTCAGGGTACTTGGTTATCACTTGCCAAAGTTTATGTAGGGAATCAGATAACTAGAATTCCCTGTATTTAAAGTTGCTTAATGCTTGGCATTAAAAGGCTTTGTTTACTGCTGCTTGTAGTTTTTAACTGTTAGTTTAATATTTTCATTTGCTTGCTGTCTATCCCAGACTTAATTTTCATGTTTCTGCACACTGGGTCAGTGATTTGCTAGAACAAAATGAGCATTACTGCCAAAGTGAGAGTGTAAAACCATATTTCAAATAATTCTGTTGCATTTGTTCTTTGAAAAAGGGACAGAAATAGTCCTAAATTATTTGAGCAGAGCAGCCTGCCTCTAATTTCTGTATGTATTGTATCTTCTTTTGCAACACTCATTTGGATTTAGTATAGAAGACCCTTTGGAAACAGCAAGTAAGTAGCTTAACATTTCTTGCTTGCTTGCTTAGTTAGCTGAGAGTCAGAAGTGAAATTAAGGAGTGAAAGGCCTATTACATTTCATACTGGAAAGCAATAAGACAGTATCTAAATAAGCTGACTATGGCAAAGATAGGTGCTGAAAATGAGTGAATTCTCTTGTGATCAGGGGAATTATTTAGGATTAATTCTAGTATAAATTAAAAAAAGATTCCTGTATCAGTCTTAATAACAGTTTTATTTTTTCTCTAGTTCCCAAATGCTTTTCTTTTTCTAATTTAAGTGGGCTCCTTTGGAGTCATCTCTCTCAGCTCCTGGAGACAGGATTATCCACTGAAGGAACACCTTCGAGATTCTATTCCCGATGATATCCTTAGCAGAGATTTTGACTGGGAGACATGGAAATACTCCTCATATTCAGATGTCACATTCCAATCAGGTATGTGGAGCTTTAGAACCTGATTCTTTGGAGCATATGAACAATTGAAATCCCACCTGTCTTTTTGGGTTCTTTACACCTTGGTGTGGAGATTTTTAATTTCTAAGACGTAATGGAATTGAGTATGCAAATGGAGACTTGATTCTGCTCTGACCTTAATTGGACTAATACTACTATCAGTTGTAATTCCAGTAAGCCAGATACCATGCAATTTTATGCACATGGTTGGTGAGAGAGGAGAATAAGAACCAATGTGGTGGGTTTTATTTATTTATTTTAAAATGATTTTTATGAACGCCAAATTTTGATTCCTCAGTGAGCTTCCTCTGCAGCAACAGAGCATTGGGATATGTTTTTTCTTCTGATATGTGTGGTTTTCTTGTTGTAAAACTCAGATTCCTCCCTGTTTTACTATCTATTCATTCTTTGTTTTCAGGGAAAAATCTAGACAATATTTTTCAGAGTAATATTATGATTCATCCATCTCTTCTAACATAGTTGTGTGAGGTATGTGTTCTAAGTACTGTTTTTTTTAAGGTTAGGTAACAGGCTTTCAGTCATGTCCATTAAAGTCTTTGCTATACTAGAGTTAAATAATTTCTCCTGCTGTTCTGATGTTTTACTCATCACCATCTTAACGGGCAGGGTTGCAATTTCCCAAAGCATGATAAGACTTGAAAAGTATATGAGAATAGCTCATCTCTGACTGACATCTGATATTTTATATTGCAGCTGGTGCAGGTGCAAATATGGAAGCATCAGTGGTCTTTTCTCCTGAATCTTTTGTACCACGATCAGTCATGACAAATTTGACTATTCACCTTATGGGGTAGGCTATAAATCTACTGGAGGCAAGTGCTGGGAATTTTTTTATCTCTCTACTCAAGGGACACTTGGTGCATTGAAGTACAAAACATTTTCTGTTTTCCCATTACAGTTCCTTTACCAAGCTATGCTTTTCATTGCTGCAGCAAAGTTGCCTTCAGACTCATGACTCCTTTGCATAACTGACTTTGTCACAATAAAACCACTTTTGCTCTGATAGTACTGTATACCAGTATGTATGCCGAGTGAGTTATATTCAGTTGTTTTTGATTCAAATAAAAGATAAAAGCCAGTGCTGTTGCTTTCTGAAACACTGGTCTTAGCTCCTGTTTAGGATGGTAAGAATCATCTAGTTGATTTACAATGGAAAATGCATTAGCCTGGATATGCCACTCCATTAATACAAGAGATAAAGAGTTTTATATTTCAAAGTGAAGTAACTGTTCTGGTCCCACTGGCCATACTATGGTTGGGATATTTAAATGGCCTGCCTGCAACCTTGTCATCTTTAACTGTGCCTCTTCTGTGCCTCTAAGAGAAAGGAATGCTTGGCATATGGACTCTTTCTATTGCAATTAAAAATGTGTACACAAAAGAGAGAATTTAATTTAACCTTCAGATTTCAAGTGAAGCTTGCATATTCCCTGGACTTGAATGTGTTACTTATACTATTTTAGTGAAACTTGCAAGCAGACTTTTGTTTCAGTAGCAGAAAATTAGTATTTTTTTTTTTGTCATAACAACCAAATTACTGTTTGCAAAGTGATAAAATAGGAGTAACTATCTGTCCTGTCATGGTGTAAATGAACAACTACCTGAACACAAAAGGATTTTTATTTTGTACTGAGCTTCACATAGTCAACAAACTAAAGTGTTTTTACTAGTATGATTTAGTACTGAAATATCCAGTATTGGATGCTAAAAGAGGTGAGATACGTTATAGACCCCAGTGATTTTGTATGGCAAATTCTTGTTTGCACAAAAACCTAAATATTTCATCTTGATGTATTTTTAGTCATGTTTCTGCCTGTAGAACTGTACATTGTTTATGCATCTCATTTTCAGCCTTTGAATGCTGTATGCTTTCCTGTAGGTTGGTGTACGGTTAGAGAATGCTGAAGCTCTCATGCAGAAGATTTTTGGGCAGAAGTTTGGTACTTCTGGTGACAATTTTTTTGCAAACACCAATGAAAGAAACCACATGTCAGGACACCCTGAGCAAACAACCAGAAATGTCAAGCAAAGGAAGCTGAATTTTAAGCAATATAGCCCTGCTGATCGTCTTGTAACTACGGTTTGCAAGCCAAAGTTGAGAAAAGCTAACCAGAATTGTCCATGTCAAAAGTATAGCCAAATGAGTTAGTGAAGAAGGTAACTGACAGTGTCATGATTTGGAAAGATTCACAACATTACCCAGTTAACTGTAGGTCCCCATCTAGCACTGAACAGTTGTTTTGCATTAACATGCCTCCCTTGAAAAAAAGCCTACATACCCTTTTCCATTCATAAAGCATTTAACAAATTCATAATATACAAAGCACAAAGGGCCATATCTTAATTTTTTCTGATTGTGTTATTGTCTCAAAACAATGACCCTCAGCCACAGGAATGCATTGCCTGTGTTTTGGGCTTCATCTTATTATTTTGAGTACTGATCATCTTTTTACTGATGTCCTTTTGGCTATTGACTTCTGTGGCACTTCATACAGTTGCTTGATTCCTGAGTCATGTTGTTTGTGATCTGAATTCCCAGTTTGTGTCAGATGTTACATTGACACTTTGTGCAATAACTCATGAACAACTAATGTTTGGAGAGAGCTGTGTTTATGACAGGGAAGCTTTGGAAATTTACTTCAATTGTTGATGTGTTATCTGGAAAACTTCTGGGCTGTGATTTCTTTAGTTTGTCTTAGATCATCTGTGCTTTTAGGATTCATCTTCTTAGAGTTTCTTCTTACAGTGTGGTCTCATGTTCATGTTGTGTTCCTGTTGTATTAATTCCTATGGAGGAAAAATGATTTTATTTATTTATTTTTAACCTCTTAGTTTAGTTAGCAATCATGTTGCTCATAATGGTATATTAACTGAGATTGTATTCCCTGGTATTTTTTCAAAGTTTCATGTGTCTGATGGTATGCAATACTTATTATTTTGTTCAGTCATCTTAGGATTGTTACCTGTGTGGTATAAAGCTGAGATTTAGCTGGAAAGAGCAGGTGTGAATCAAGGGTCTTAAGTGGGCTTGAAATATTCATAAAAGGCAGTCTAATGTCTGCTTATTAGTAGCCTAGCCTTACTGAAAAATTTATTATAGACTTGAAATAAATTTAATACAAACATCCTTCTCTTCCTGATTTATTTATCATGTCAGTTCACTGAGAGAAAGGTGAGAAAGGAGGAGAAGAAATGTAAGCAAAGCATGAAAATCTTTGGAAATGAAGTTAGCTTTTTGGATTGTGAAGATATAAGAAAAATTAAACATTATTCTTTAAATCTGGCTGAGCTTGCTGTCAAACTTCTGAAGGTAAAAGGAACCTTTTTGTTATTTGAAAGTAAATGCTTTTAGAAACTACTTTCTGACAGATGCATGAAAGATACAACATATTACTTATTGTTTCTCTAAATTGAGCTCTAAAAGGCACTAGTATTGGGTTTAAACTGTATATGATTAATTAGGGAAGGATTTGTTCTGCTGTCTGATGGTTCTTACCTCTTGTTTTTTCCTGTTCAAAACCATCCACATTTAAATAGAAAATTATTTCTTTAAACAGGATAGAAGTAGCAGTGAACTCATGCCCTGACCAGATGCTGGCTTTGGGCTGCTTTCTATCTGATTTCCAATATCAGTTCAGTTTAAAACAATTTCATAGCAGAGAAATGCACTGGGTAATTATGTCTGGAAAAAAATGTGTATGTTGGCTTTATTATGCAAAATAGAAGTATGGATTTTGATATATATATATATATATATTTTTTTTTTTGCCATGGAAGAATTGCAGTTTCCAGTAATTTCAGACTTTCCTGTTCAACTGGCAATGCCTCAGCAGCAATCAATGTTAAAATGAAAGGCAATGCAGATTTCAAAGAACAGTCAAATTTCTTTGTAAATGGCTATATCAAGACAAGGTAATAGCTGCTGCAGATGCATGTCACTTCCACGTATTACTGGTTTTAAGTAGTAGCTCCTGACCTGAAAGTTCTGTGTGAATGCCATTGTAATCAATTAGGAAATTATTGAAGAACAGTCAACCTTACATTGCTGGGTAGTTTCTATGCACTAAGGACAGTTGTGATTTCCTATCCTGCCAATCTGATTTTGAACTTTATTGCTGTGCTTTTCCAGATCTGTTTCAAGCTGATCATTCTTCCTACCTCTAAATCAAATTCCTAAATGTTTGCATGCAGATGACATGTATGCTTTACCTGCTACAGGGATAGCACCTTGAATTTTTCTCAGGACCAGATACACAGTTAGAGCTTATGGATCAAGAACCAATTAGATGATTTAACCCTATATTTCCTTACATGGCTATTGTAGTTTTTTGTGCATACTGAATACATTTAGTAAACTTCACTATGGGCAGCATAATATAGATAAATATAGATAGATAAATATAAAAGATAAACTTACACCAAACCACTTAGTCCAAATCACTTTCCCTTACTTGATATTTCATGCTGAAGTCTGGTTTCAAATCCTTTAGGACACATCTCTCACAACACCTTATTTTAATGTTGTTCTTGTTAGAAAGTGTGTGGCTGTGTACACACAATATCTTAAATTATTTTCTGAAACAAAATACTCGTTATGATTTTAATGCTAGAATATACAGTCTAGAGCACCAAACACTATGTATTTACTGAAGAGGATAAGAAGACTATGGTTTAGATTAAGTGCTTTAAAAATAAAGTGCTCTTCATAGAAGAATGTATACCTGAATTTTTCAACAGTGCATTTATCCAGACTTCTGTTCAATTGTGGGAACTGTGTGGACTGTTGGACAAGCTGGCCTAAGCTGGTTAACAGGAAAAAGGACATCTACTAGTCCTTTATGGGGGAATCCAGGTTAAAAAAGGGTAAGAGCTCAAAATTGTTTTGAACACCCCAGAAGAATCTATAGAGATAATTAATTTCAGGTAAGCAAGGTCATCTTCCTAAAGTAGGAACTATGATAACTTTCTTGAATCAGAGCTTGACTGGCAGGCTTATTAAGAGAGCAGAAATATATTCTGTCAGCAAACTGTTTCGGTCTGACTGTTAGTCCAAATCTGCTATTCAGAAGAAAAGGAAGGGGAAATTATTCTGTGTTACATTGTTTTAACAACAACAACAAATTAAAAAAATAAAAATAAAAAAAGTGCACATCCTTCCACTGAAGTAAAATGCTCAAATCAAATCTTGTGATAAAAAGATGTAAATTATTTTTTCCATACTGCTCATTTTTTTTCTTACTGAACATGAGTGCTCCTTCTGGAACCTTTGTCTTAAAGTAATTTAGTTCAGGGCATTAAAGTGGTGGAGAGAAACCTTAGCACTACTTTTTCTACAGATGGTATTTACCAAACCCAGGTATAAAATAATATTTAGCAAAACACTGGCGTAATTTGGAATATAGTACTAATTAGATGTTCTCATGCGCTTCTGATGAGTTTTTACTTAGGTTCTTTAATGTTAAGTAAAGGCTACTTTAATGTTAAGTAAAGGCTACCACAACTGACAGATGTTAAGCAAATTAATTACTTGTGCTAATGCAAGCTGTGCTTTTAGGCTCTTGGTTTTTCTTTGGACTTATAGTTTTGTTAGAAGTTCAGCTAGAAGGCACTGAGGTCATCAGCCTGATGACATGGAAAACTACATGTAAACTCCATGGCTCTTAGGCATGACTATGGAATCATGAAGTATTTTCAGTATGTGGATTGTCATTCCTTTGTACTTATTTTAATTTTGGACATTGCAGTGCTACAGGATATGCAATTCAGGAAAGACGGTGGACTTTAAATTTAAACCATCCATTTCTTTAGGACTGCTGGAAACTTACTGATGTAATTCTGTTTCTGTCAGCTAGGATGAATGACAGTCCAGAAGAGTAAAAGTCAAAGTAATTACAAACCTGTTCTGTCCATTATTTGAACAAAAGTCTGTCTGTAGAGCCTACTGGATATTTCACTAACTCTCTTGCTCCCAACAAGGACAGATACAGTGGTTCTTGTACTAGCAGTTTAGTGAAGTTCTGAAAGAACTTCAGGACTGGAACAAAATGCATGTCCGTACGTACCCTAAGGGGAAAAAATAATAATTACAAAATAATAATCTAGAAGCCAGAAGGTAAAGGGATTTGCAATAAGCTGACTGTACCAAATTGCTCAGAACAGAGAGCTCTAATTGTGACTGTAAAAAGATAAAGGATCCTACAGAAGGATCTCATGATAGTAAGAAATTAAACATGGGAATTGTGGATAAAAATCAGTGCTAATTAGTGGAAATGTAAACTGAGCTTAGTAGAATTTGATTTTTCTTGAGTTTCTCATGTGGTACAAGATGACATGTAAGAATTCTGTTTATATATTGTTGTAGCTTTAGCATAATTGGTTTTAAGTGACTGTTTGAAATTCTTGGTTGTAGCTCTAAACTCTTCTTTACAATGGTGGATGAGACTGAACGTATTGATATTTTCCAAGACCACACAGAAAGCAAGTCTTGTACTGGGAAGGAAGGTAGGTGTAGCTATCAAGTTTGTCTGAGAAATGTTGATTATTCTGAAATATTCACAACAGATGTTTTATTCACTAGAATTTCTTCATCATATTACTCCTAGGTAAAAATTCTTCAGTGCTCAATATGCATTATTCATTTGTATATTTTCTTTGGTTGTTGTTCTGAGTGTTCAACTGTTGTTTTCCACTAGCGTCCGAGTTTATTGGTTGGCAGCTGTGTTCTGAAATGTCATATCCTGACCCAGCTAGTGCTTTGCTTTATCCTCTTGCTGGACCTTCAAGAGTGGCTGTCACATTAACTAAGCAAGACAGAAGCCTACAGCAGTACACTGTGGAGGCTGCATATAACTACGTTCCTCAGGTACCATTGTGCTGTGCTTTCCTTGGCTTTTGTAAATTTGTTAGTTTACTTACAGCGATTAATGAACGGTATATCAGCACTGTATACTAAACTTGACTAATTTTCAAAGTCTGTAGTGTTATTACTTTCATTCCCATTATATTGGAAAAAGATGTAGAAAACAACTAATGCTGACAGTGGATGAATATTATTTTCATATATAAAACAGTGCACAGGATTTATTTATTTTTGATTAGATGAGAGTTACAGGACTAAAGCATCTGGAATCATTCTGATGACTTGTTTCTGTTTGTGACAAAAGACAAAACAACAACAACAAATGTTCCTGAATCATTAGTTTACATTAACCACCTTATTTAAAAGCAAAACTTAGGCTCCAGTGGATCATTTCTAGAAGGCTGCCAGTTAATTTAATGTGTTAATCTGGGCAAGCCCATGGAAGGAGTCATTTTCACTGTCTGCAGGGGACAGCAAAAATATATGGCTTTTTCTAAAAGTGTTACATAGTTGTGGGCTTAGGTGCTACACCTGACCTATTATCATTAAATGGACTATGAGGGGAACAGAAGCCTTTCGACTAGTATGTGCCACTGTGCCACGGTGAGACAACGTACCCATAAGTCATCTGCCACAGGCGCTACATCTGTGGTATGGTTGCTGAAAAACTTGAAAAGCAGATAGCTGAAAGTGCTTTATAGCTGTAAAGGTCGCTAGGATCATATGATGTAACTCATTCTCACAGACTGTTTTGTAAAGGCTTTGCTACTTGCAAACATGGTTATCCTTTCTTTCAGGAGGATTCATGGATCCCAAGCGAAGCTGTCCTTCACTTCTTCATGGGGACTCCAAAGTCAGAACTGAAAAGGGTTGTTGGTGTTGACCTAATCTTTAATGTCCCACAGAAGAAATTTAGAATCCAATTCATACAACTAAAGAAAAAAATTGAGATTGATGGCAGGTTTTTTCACCTAAGAACCGGATCATCAGTTAATGTCAACTAGGAGAGCTTCATTAGAATTAATAGAGAAATGCCAATATATTTCAGTCAGGAATCTAATGCTAAAATTAAATTATTGTGTGATAGTCATTCAGTTTACTGCTTTAGATAACACTCATTCTCAGTGGTTTTTGCATTTCAGACTTCCTATTTTTGAGAGTCAGCTTTTCAGTACAGGGTTCACAAACTCACATTGAAGAGGAAAGCCATTACTAGTATAAATTAAATTAAGGCTGTGGAACAGAATTGATAGATCTATAATCTTCTATATATGCTGAACTGGCCTTACCTATTCCTGAATTTTAGTTTGCTGTATTCTGTTAGTTACGATATGAAATTACTCGTTGCCAAACGAACTAAGTACTGATTATAATATTGCTGTGCATTATAATCAAAAGTAACATTTCAATCATAGTGTAACATAAAAAAATAAAATCAACAAGTATATGGATGAAATATTAAGTGATAAATATATGGTAATAATATAGGCAATATTTCATCTTCTTTGACATGCTGGTCAAGACATCTAGATTTATACAAAAATGTACTGTCTGCCAAAGTCAGATTGATTGATTTTATTTTTTATTTTTATGTATTTTACCAAATCACGTATTTAGAATTTGTTTACCCCTCCAGATTTTATTTGATTTTATATTTGCAATCCCAGTTGTTTTCAAATGGTTTTCACGGACGATCAGTCTACTCTCTGCAAAGCTTTGGGTGGGAATGCCACCACAGCACAACACAGCTTATTAGTCTTAGCACAGGCCTAAAGGAAGTGTGTAAACCAGTTCCAGAACTAAGCTGGTTTATTGGAGACAGCTTGGTTGCCTCTTCTCAATGAGAATTCTCAGAATGTCCTTTCAAAAGGAGGTATGTATTCTGAGAATGCTTTGATGCCTTTGCAAATTCTGTTCCTAACTTTTTTCCTTTGCTCTGATATTTATTACATTTTTACAACATTTTTAAATATGTTGCTCACAGAAACGGCAAACAACATTTTGGAATATGTTTTTATGTTTTTATGAAGCATTGCTAAATGGTGTATGTCCAGAAAAAGTAAACAGTTTTATTTCTCTTCAAGGGAAAATTGATTCTTCTAAAAATTCACGAATTGGACACCTGGAGTTGATAGTAGATGACCAAGATGTATATTACATTAAGGTATGTTTTCAGATCATGAGCTCTGGTACTAGGATGAATACTCAAATAAAAGCATGGAAAACAGAGGAAAGTAAATACATGTGTTGAAAAATAGTTTTGTGAGCAATCCATCAGAGAAATTAACAATACTCTCTATTACATATTTTTTAGATAGACTCCGCTAAATTGCCCCTTTTTTTTTTTTTTTTTTTTTTTTTTTTTTTAATAGCTTTTAAAGCATGACTTCTGGAAGTAACCTAAAATAATTTTGTTACATTCAGATGTACTCAAAACCTTTGGGTTGCTTCCAATGTTAAGTCAGTAGAGAAGATCACATTGACTCCTGTGGACTTCGGCTCATTATGTGCATATGCAGTCACGCAGTTTTTCAGACCTGTATTCTGGCCGTGCATAGAGACTCTAAGTAAACCTGGGCTAATATCTTCATGTCTGTGGAGACTATAGATAGATTAATATATAGAAGAATCTGTAAGATATTGTTCATATATATAAATATATTTAAGTATTGGGAAATAAGCAAGAGCATGCCAATGTTCAAACTCAGAAATGAAAAAGCAAGGAAAAATGCATGTGGGAGTTAATAACTGAAATTCTACTAGCATTTTTGTTTCTATTCCAGGACTTGAGCAATTTTTTTTAATTATGCAATTGACAGCCACAGCAGCATGCCATGCATGTCTTACGTGGGCCTCCAAAGTCAGTTAATTTCAAACATTGTGTTTTTCTACAGTGAGCACATTATTTAAACAGATTTTTAATATATATATATTTTTCCCTAGAATAATGTTGATGTTTCTCCTGATCTTCAGTAGAATAACAAACCCAAACACTAATTAGTGTTGCAGATCGTTGCATTTGCATCTAATCCAACCTAAATCTAGTTCCCTATTATGAGGCTGCCAATATTTTCAATAATACCATATTATTTTTTGGCCCAGGGTTACAACATTCTTTGTGATTTCAGTCACTACTGAAACCAACAGGAGGTGAAGGAAATCAGCATCTCACACCACTGTGATTTTTGTATAATGGAAAAATAAATAAAAATAAATCCATCCTCCTTCCCCATTGCTTGCTAATGACAAATTTTATGCTGTTTTTATTTGTTTGGTTTTGTTTGTTTGTTTATTTGGTGGGGTTTTTCCCCTGGGATGTAGAGGAAAAAATTTTTTTCTTCTTCTCTCATCTCATTTCTGAAATGCCCAAGTCTTCTCAAATCTTAACCAGTTTCTAGTGTTGAGTGGCGTGGGATGTTGTTTTTCATTTGTTTGTTTTCGGGTATGACAGATTTGCAAATACTGAATGGAGAGCAGAGACACATGACCCAAGTGGAGCTAAAGCTGATAAAGCAAAGCAGTCCTATCATTCTGTCAGGAAATGTCACTGAACAACTTGGCAAGAAGGTAGCTTTTTTCAGTATCCGTGAATAATTTGTTGAAGAATGTTGCATTTCTCTCAGGTTAGAGGACAATAAGTATTAGCCATATAAATGTAAATTATGGAGCCCTTATATATTAAGATTGCCTGGGCTTGGACATGCATTTCTAAAGTCCCTTTCAAATCAGTAAGACTGCTTTTAAAATTATTTTCCTTTATAAATTAGTGCTAGTGTGTATTTCAGAATAATAGGAATTGTAAAATAAATTGTAAAATAAATATCTATTTCTAATTACTGTTGAAGAGCGGGGAGAAAATAAGTTGTAAGGAAGCACTTAAAACAACAAAACATCAAAAATGGTTCTCACAGTATTTTCTATTGTTCACTTGTGTTAGTACAAAGCAGTGCAGAGATGCAAATATGTAGCTCAGTTCCTGATATTATTAAAAAAATCTTAAATATAAAAATCTTAAAATCATTTTTTTCCTCAAACATACAGTAAGAGGAAAATGTAAGAAAAAATACCAGAAACAGGACTTAACTATTTATATGACATCAATTCATTAAAATATAAATAAATACTGTGAAATAAACCAGTATTATTAGACTAAGGCTCTCATTTTATCCTTAATATCCTTAATATTTCTTACTGTAATCTCCATGTGGCGAAGACATTGCAATGTTTTACCCAATATTTTCAAATAAAACTCTCTTTTAAGGAATGGATTTAGGAAGATCACCTTTTGGTGAAATATGCACCTTAACTTGTACATGGAGTGCCAGTGACTGCATCTAAAAACAGTGCTGATGAGATTTAAATTCTTATCCCCTGAGAACTAGCTGTATCAGCTCTTCTGTTGCAAAACCACAACCTTGCTCTGAGTTAATGTAGAAGTAAATCTCCACGTTAGCTGTTAGTTAATTAAAAGATCAATCTCTTAGAATTAGTTCCTGTTTAGGAACGGCTTTGGCTGGATTCATTTCACGAAACTTTAAGCATTGTCTGAGAAATATAGTCTACGGGCTGTATATGTGTTCAGGGAAGGAGTCTGAACATCCAGCTCTCTTTTTGTTTACTACACAGTGAGTTATGTTGAATTCCTCAGTTAGACTGGGTGAAACAGGACACATTTGTGTTTTTCCCAATATGGTATTCCTTTTTCTAGCTAAAGTAACTACATATTCCGCCAGTGTATCATTGCTCCTCTCTTTTTGTAGCATTGCTGGAGAAAAAGTTTGATGATAAGCTGAGGCAATACTAATTGGAAGGGAAGACATACCTTCCAGGTGTTCTTGGAGTTCACGTCATTGGTCTTCTCCAGCAACATGAGGGCTTGTGGTCTCATGATCTGAGGATAAAATATGGACTTCTAGGTACAGTGAAAAAGAAGGAAAGTAAAAACATTCTGTTTTTCACATTTTTCTGCAATTAACTTGCATTCAAAATTCACATAAAATGTGTTTTTCACAAGTATGTCCAACATTGATTTAAATTTCACTTTTTAAATAGGAGTTGTTCCTAATTAATTGACATTCTCAGGTGCTTATGCAAAGCGAATGGGTGCATACATTCATTTAAAAGTATGAGGGGTTGTTTCCAGGAAACAACCGTGTTTTCTTGGCCACAGTTTTAATTTTATTGGACTAAGCAGGTAAACATTAATACAATTATATCACGATATTGAACAGTTGTAGTAGCTGGTCATGATGTGCAATGTAGGGTGACTATATAAGTAAAGTATGTTGCACATTCAGAGAAGATGTATAACAAACAGTATGAGTAGTAAAGTTTTCCTAAACTTATACAGGTACAACCCCACCATTTTGCAAATAATGGCATGCTGATTAAAATATTTTATACACGCAAACAGAAACATATGTGAACACATATCAGCTAGACATCATATATACACATATATAGCTAGACATCAACAATATTAGTTGACGTCTAGCTATAACTGTATAATTATGCTTTTATGTACTTAGAACTTAAGTCATATTTTGATATGTTGCCCAGTCTGGCAACTATTCAACCTGAAGCAGTCAGCAAGTGTTTTCTTGTAAAGAACTAGATTTTTGAAAAATAAATTAGTCCTCATAATCACTGGTTGAAACTTCAAATTCATTGTTTTAAGCTCTTCTCGGGTCTTCTCAGACCGCAAAGTCTAGAAGTTCATTTCTGATTTTCATTTGAGATATAATGTCAATGTCATGATGTCAGCAACTGAGTGGTAACAAAAAATCTTCAAATATTGTGAGACACCAAGAAAAGTGCAAAAGTTAAAAGTGATTAGTGTATACCACTTCTGTTTCACTTAACTAAAAATCAATTTAAATAATAAATCTGTTGTGTTTTTAATATATTTATTTATTTAATTATTTACTTCTAAAGAAAAAGTGAAAGAACCTGCAAATGTGGCAGAGTAAACATCTAAACATAGCCTTTGCTTCTCTTAAACAAGATCAGTCTATATCATTGGATTATATTCATTCAATTCTTAATGTAAACCATCTGTTTCCAATTGCCTAAAATTAGAAATACTTTATTTTTTTATTAGAGTATAAAATAAACACAGGCCTAAACTCTTGTATGTAAAGCCTGTTGCTAGGATTTGCATTTCTTGTATAGCTTGTGGGGGGGGGGGGGAAAGTAACTCATAAAATATTTTTTCCCCCAAAGTTTTTATGCCATGTCTGCACTCAGCAGTGCAAAGCTATTGATTGTTGTTAGGTTGGACATATGCTGACTATCTGGAAAATAAGCTCAGGTATCAGAAACAGCATTTTAACAGCAATATTGTAGTCTTTAAAATGTGTCTAGGTCTTAGGCAGTTATTGGAGATGATTGTTGAGCTGAACTTCGTGGTGCTGCCATTATACTAGTGTTGGTACTGATCTTCACAAACTTTGGTCCGTACCTTTAGGCTGCAGAACATACTGCCAGACCTTTTTACATTAATTAGATATGTACTTGACTTTTGTTTGCTACTGTGGTAGTGTTTTCATTTTCATCATGTAATTCACTCATTAAGTCATCTAGCAAATATAAACTCACTACTCTTAAATGAAGGTTCATTAAAGGCGTGCTTTCCTTTGGATTCCTAGGATAAATCAACAAGTACTTATCTGTGAAAACAGATGAATCTCATGTCAGTATTTTTTGAGGGAAAAAAAAAAAAAAAGAAAAAAAAAAAAAAGAAACATTGAAGCCAATTGAAGCCAGCTCTAGATTTCTATTATTAACATTTATATGCTTACTTTTGAATTACTTGAACAGATAACTTTGTGATTTAACTTGAACAGGAGAGGCAAAAACCCTTCATTATGAATGCAGGATGGGGCAAAAAGTTGAAGTGAAGTGAAGACAGATGCACAAGACTTGTACAAACTTGATGTTGGCCACGAATTTCATTGTATGCAGACTCCAACCTATAATCACAAGGTAGAGGTACTGACCAAAGCACTTGTTTATATGTGTGCTGAGTAAATTTGTGTCACTCATGTACTCAGGGGCTTAAACAGAGCAATGTAATTTTTGGATCAGTCTTCTCATCTTTTGTTTCTCTTTTCTTTCTGTATAAACACAGGCATCTAATGATGTTGCTAATTTGTGCAATCCATTGCAGCTGTAAGAGATGGAACTGTTCAGTTATGTCATTTTTAATGTATAAATTCACAGAGCTTCTGCAGAATGTTTGCTGTAGAAGTTTTTCTTTTATGTAAAACAATAGTATTATTAAGTTTGAGATGTATCTAATTTTTCAGTACTTGTAACTAAAAGTCAGAAACTCTGCTTATTAGAAGCCCTATGTCTTAAAAATAACCTCATTTTTTATTAGTTCTCTGGTTCAGATCTGGATTTATTTTTACAAATTTCAGTGCGTGCCTTTGATTCAGAAAAGCAGATCTGTTTAAAATCTTTTCGTTTGCAGACTGTACAGAGACAAAGGTTAATGTAAAGGGAAATTACCATTAATGCTGGATATTCGCGGCAGAACAGAGAGCTGGATGGCAAATAAGCTTCTGAATTAAAGGGAAATTTTTTATCCTTTCAGCTTTTCATCCAAGTTGGACTGAAGCCCAGGAGTGTTAAGATTTCCCATGTAGCAGGATCTTGCCAGACTCTGCACCTGCACAGTGAATCCATGTGGGGGAGCCCATTGGGAGTGCAGTTGCCTTAGCTTTTGAGAATAGCAATTTGACAAGCAGTGAATTGACAAAAATTTTGGGGCTTTGTAGACTGAATTGACGTATTCTGATGGAACTTGATTTTTGCTTTGGAAAATTTGGAACCCTTTCTTCTTTAGCCTTGCTTGCTACTTGGGAATATTTCTACAGCCAGTTAACAACAGTAACTAAATGAGAAAGCATGGTTTACAGGAAAAAGACAGATTTTCATTCTTCATGTTCACCTGAAATGTGATGCTAGTGCATCTTGGCTTTCCTCCCAGATGAAAGTGAACTATGGGGAACACTGGAACAAAATAAACAATAAGAAGAAACTACTGATCAGCCGAACATTTAAGAATAGTTCCAGTTTTTCACTAGTCAACTATTTCATGGAGGTAATCATGATTGTTGAAGAGTAAAACCTTCATTTCTAATATTTAACAGATGATCTTCTTTCAAAGCACATTCTGTGGGCTACCAACTGAAAGAAAATAATAATTTATATTGGCATATCCTATGATGTTTTATTTGTAGGAAGTTCTCACAGAAGCTATTCATGTAAATTTTTGTGTTGTTTCTTAAAGAAGCAGGTCTCCTCTGTTACTATATTAGAATAGATGATAGTTTTCTGAGGAGGGTTGTCATTGTTCTATTCCCATAGAGAGCCCCTATAAGCATAGATTTTATCTGTTATCACAATATGGGCTGACATAGAATTATGGACATTATTGTTTTTAACCAAGTAAGTGATCCAAAATTTAGTGGAAAATATCCTTTTTGAATCCCCAGTAGATAAAACAAATGCATGTTAAAGAAATTTCAATCTGTAATTCATCAGCATTCATGAAAATCTGTAAAATGAATGGCAAATGTCAAGAGCAGAGGCAGTAGTTGTGATCTTCCTGTTACTGTATGTGTGTGTTAGCTTAGATAGCTCTGAAGATAGGATCCTGTTTTTATTAAAATTCGCTTCACTTGTTTTCCAGTTTACTCTGCGAGTCGTGGAAAAGCAGATGAATTACAGAATCCAGCTACAGCACTCGCACAGCTCTCAGGGTTATGTGCAGAGCAGCACCAACTTTAAGGTGCAGCATGATGACTGCATGCCATTTTTGGCTGGACTGCAATGGAAAGATGTATCCAGAAATGGCCTGAAGAAGTGGGAAGGTGAAGTACCACAAACCATTTCCAGTTTGTGCTTAGAAAAGCATGCATGTAATGATACAGCTGGGATTTTATGAGGTAGTCACATATGGCTGTAACAGAAGCATTGAAATATTGGTTGGACAAGGCAGACCCTGGAGGTTATCTTGACAAGCTTCCTGCTCGAGGCAGGACTACAACAGATCACATCTGCTGTTGCTTTGTCTAGCTCAGTTTTCAAAATCTCCATCTTTCCCCAGCCTAGCTGACTTAACTTCTTCCAGCAGTTCCTGAGACTCTCAGTGTGCAATTTGTGGACATTGTCCTTGTATTGTATGCCTGTGTTGAAGGGTTTATGTTTCTCATGTTTGCCATTTGCCTTCAAGTTAGCTGTAGGCAGCTATCAGATCCATCCCTTTGCCAGACTAAACAAGCCCAGTTGCCTCCCTTCTTGTCACAGGTCTTGTCTCTAGGCGTTTTATCATCAGAGCAGCCCTTTGTTCTGTCCTTTCTGGTTTCTCGCTGTCTGCCTAGCTCTGGGTGGTCCAAATCTAGATTCAGTGTTGTAGACAGGGCTTCTCTGGAGCTTTGCAGAGGGGAATAACTTTGTTTGATAGCCATGCTCCTAATGTAGACTGTTATTGTCCTAGTAGCTTTTGACTGAGATAACTGACCAAGATGTGAGCCATGTTTTATTTATGTATTTTTTTATTATCAACTTGCTTTAGAAATAGTAATTAGATTTGTAAATACATTAGAAAGTGGGACACTGAGATGAATACTAATGGTATATCTTAAGCTGTAAATTAAACACCTGTGTTTGCATATGGATGTATTTAAAAAAATCACATTTCTTTTTTGGCCTTTGATTCATAAAGTGCAGAAGGGAGTAGACCTTTTTTACTATAAGCTATATTTTACATTTTTGGACTTCTTTCTCAAATAGAGATTAAATTACCTGTAGCATACCAAGAATCAATTTTCTGATATTTAGTGCTTAAAATGGATTGAATGACATCACTATTTTATGCTTCAGTGGATTATATGCTGTACAAATCAGGGCAATGATTGGCTCAGTGAGTAGATATGCTATTGAGATGCATTTTTCAAAGCTAGTATATACTATGTGTGCCAAAATTTGGATCCTTATTAATGCAAAACAACTAGCTTGATACAGTGGATTAATTATTAACTGTTGTGCTTTTCTGCTTGTTAAAGTGGCATGAACTAAGGCTGAATTAATTCTGAAGTCTTAAAAATGTGGAGATTACTTTGGGAGTGACTCTCATAAAATTGTGCGTTTCTAAACTATATTGCAGTGGGTGAGTGGCATAATTTGATAAATAACCAGTGAAATTTCGACAGTGAATTTTCAGCACCTTGTCAGATATAAACATTCTGAGCTGTCTGGAAACTAGTTTTCAAAATAGCCTGCCAATCTTGTTCAAAATATATGTATTGCAGAATTTAATTACTATGTTGGCTTGTATTGAAACAGCTCTGATAAAAGCCATTATTGAAATTACGTGAATAATAGCTACAGAATTATAGTTCAAGTAAAGATTCCACATATTTTTGCAGGTCATGCAGTAGAACACTTTTCTGGTGTAATTTAATTACCAAGTTCCATAAACTTCCATTCTCGTAAATGGCTCTCTGTTTTTAAACTAGGCAGTATGTTACATTAGTGCATGACATTCATTTAACTATGTACCATCCAGAGATTTTGACAACTCTGAAGCCAATAGTAGCATTTAGTCTCATTCCAGAAACCCAGCTTATTGTCAGCTTTGTTGCAGAATTAGAAGCCAGGTAGCTTGAAATCTCACATTTCTGCCACCTTTAATTTATATATTCCTTCCAGGGGAATTAAGTATGGACACCCCATGGCTATATCTGCATGCAGCTCACAAAATCCATCAGCCGCAGGATTCTGCTTATTAATTGACTATGGAACTGACAACTAGCAAAGTTCTCTCCATTAATAATGTTGTAGTGGAACTATTCTGTAAAGATCAAGGCAATGAAAAGGAGGGGAAATTTCACATTTACACACCAGCAACCACATACCTGCAGGTAAGTAACATCATGTTTCCTATAGTGTAGAGCTTTGATGATGCAGCTTTGTGATGGGTACCTAACTGAACTGTCATCATACTGGAATAACACTTGCTCAGCTTGTTATGTGAAGTAGCTTGTATGAGAAACTAATCCACTATGTGCCAATTTATAAGAGAGCATCTTGAAAAGCCGATGTTCATCTTGTGCTGGAACGACATGCTATTCTTCCTCTAGGGGCAGGCAAGTCAAAACAGCCAGAGTCTCTTTGTTGTCTTTGAAAATGTTAGGGCCACTATCTCTGACTCTATTTGGATCGGAAGTCCATTTATTCCTGCTCAAAGCCCAAATACTTCATGTCAGAATTCTACCTAGGAGTGTACAAACAACCAGAACTATTTTTAAGTTCTCTCTCCTCTCCTCCACTCCAAGAAAATGAAAGGTTATTTCTTTTGTTGCGACTCAGAGTGAATTCAGTCTCCCATAATTCTGTGTGAGAATTTTCACTAGTAGGTTCTCAGTGTGTAATCTTCAGTCTTTTTTATAGGAATTCTTCCACTTTCTGTGAAAGGATTAGATATCCCTTGGGTGGAATCAGTGTGCCCTGAATCTATGGATTCTAAGCTTCTTCCTAACTTATTTTCAACTGTGCCATGCAGTGAAGATTTTAAAACCAATTTCATCACCAGCTGCTATGAATTAACAAATATGGTTAACCTTTGTCACCATGCAAGGTGTAGATTTGCCTTGGAGAAGCTTCATTATTTTCATTGAGGTGGTCCTTATCTGTCTCTGTATAAATGAGAAGAGAGTCTAGAATTTTTGCCTTTCTTCTAGACATTCACAGTGGATTCTAAATCTTTAGTTTGGTTTATCCTTATGGTTGGTTTTCCTTTATTTTGAACTGCAGCTTTCCCTTGTTAGATCACTGATGGTTTAGGCACAGTGAAGAAGATTGTGAGAAACATTCTTCAATGAGAAAGGGAAAAAAGTGTTCATCCACTATTTTCTTTCCAACTACTTAGCTTTCTCTCTCTCCCTTGCTTATATAATAATTTTTGAGATCTTTATGGAAATTCAGGTTATTTGGATAATGGAAAAGTTGACACACTATTTCTAATAGTTATTGTAATTAACTTCTCCAAGACAATGCATTCTTTTTATCTCTGGCCTGTGATGCTGGCACAATACGATTTTCTCTGTCCCAACTCAGCCTGACTGGTATGTTCCCCTTTATTTATGCCTCCACATTTAATCATCTTGGGAGAAATGTTCTGCACAGCTATACTGAAAAGGTATCTTTGTGGAATCAGCTTGTGAAGAATGAGATTCATCTGGAGAACAATGAACAAGCCAAATTTCTTTGCTTTAAGATAAAGAGCACAAAACAGGATTTTAACTTCACAGCCAGCTATCAGAATCTGCCAATGGTAAGACAGAAGTACAAAAGTACAAAGGTAATTTCTCTGACCCAGTGCTGTGTTTTTCAGGTCTGCCACCTTCCCCAGATATGTCTTTGCTAGTGTTGAAGCTTAAACGCTTCCAGTGCTCCTTCTTTTTCATCCATTTTGACAACCTGTAATGTAAAGCTAAGTTTAAAAACAAAACCATCCAACCATACCCCACCCTCCAACCTCATCCCCCACAACAGTTTTGAGTCTTATGCACCTGTCTGGGATGCCAATCACAGACAGAAGGGCAGGGAGGAGAGAGCAAAAAGATACATGACTAGAAGTAGAGCTATAGATGTGATTGCTTACATTCTTACATTTTGATACAAATGGCAGGTATGGAAGATTATACTGTCGTAGGGAATCAGCATGTTTTGCCTGTGAGTGTGCATAGTAACAATGTTGGGTTATATGTCGTTCAAGTCTCTGCATCCTTTCCAATTTATGATAATGCTTAAAATCATGTTTGCTTTGATTGGTGCCTACAACATGGGAAACGTAATAAATAGTTTGTCTCCAAAGAGGAGTAATACATTAGTAAGGATGTTTGTCTTCTGACATACTCAGTGGTTTACTATTAGCGTCACTTTTATTCTTATGTAGATTGCAATCAGGATTTAAAGTGGTGCAGAAAGGGGATGTTCTGTGAAATGGCAGTCTCACTGCAGCCTGTTAAGCTGTGTGTTTTCTGTTTTGGTGTTTGTGAATATGAATGCAGTAAATCTGATGCAATTTTCCTTTTCTCTCCTGGTGTCATGATTTGACTGCAGCCTATGAAGACAAACTTCTCTGTGAAGGCTGTATGGACAGATTGTAATAGTCTGCCTAAAATTCTTCAGTTTGAAAGTCAGATAGAAGAGCTGAAGAAGGAGAAGATGCTCTATGAAAAACGTGGAACCATTTATTTCAGGTTCAGTAGTTTCATTCCTATCTCTGAAGAAAATTTTGGCCTAAATTTAATGTGTATCTTGATGCCCTTGGCAAAAAGTTCTGGGCTTTACATGATGAATATGTCACATGCACAAAGCCTTAAATCTTTCCCGTCTCTGCACTTCCTTGAGCACACTGCCTCCATGGGCTAGTTACTTGCATCCACTTAGCTTTCACACCCTTTCTTGAAGTGGTAGGGAATAAAGTCGTCAAGGGAAACAGGCAGTCTGTGCTGTGACAGCGTGTTTGTTCGTGTTTGTTGGCAAATTTATTAGACTTAGAGCTTTCTTTAACAAAAACATCAGAATTCAGTGTCCAAATGACCAGGTGGTGAGAAGATCCAAAATCTAGATCTGATCCCCTGTGCCATTCAGATATCGTAGGAATAATAGAAGCATTCTAAAACCAAATATTTCCCTCTTAAAACACATAACATATAGTCTTATTTATGTTTTAGAAAGTATTTCCATTTGGTGGTGAGAATGATTGCACTGCATCTAGATATTGGCTGTCTCCAAAGTTTCTGTTATTTTTGAACTCATTATCGAAACACAGCTTGAAGCCTCTGGTAAAAATGTGTTGTCAGACTTCAGAAATCTGTATCATCTCTAGAGATATCTCAGCCTTCTTAAGGCACAGTAGGGTCAATCAGAGTGCACAGGCTCCCTTAGGAACCACTGTGCATCTTGGAAATAACTTTATATATATATATATATAAAATAAATGTCTTTTCAGTGATGGAAAAAGTATAGAAATGAAAAATGAGAAGGTATACCAGACATCTAGGATGTATAAAGGCAGTCCAATATCTGTTTATAAAAGTTAATGCATTTTTCCAAGACTTCCAACTATGTAAATGCAGATAAATATTTAAGAAAGTCCATAAAATATTGCATCGAAGTAGTAAATTGAACTATATATTGGCTGAACATCTGTTGCATAGAATTCTTGGCATGCAGTTATTGTTTCTACAGAAAGCATGAAGAGTTTGATAGCTGATACTTTGAAAGCTGCCCTAAGCTTTTGGACGCTGTACCTGTTTGAAATGAAGTCTTGGCCATGCAGGTTTATAAAAGATATGTACTAGTACGCATGTCAGAATTTTAGATCATCTTCTCACCTGGTCTTCCAAGCCCTTCCTGAATCCAGGCTGGAAACTCTATCAGAAATTTTGGTAAATGGGTATAGTTTGTATGAAGTTGTAATTACACTCTTAAGAATTTTTTCAGAGGTCCTGGCTGCATGTGTTTTGCTTATGTATCTGACACTCTGATGGTATCTGCAACTGAAGATTTGGGAATTCTAGTTGAACTCTGGATGGTTTCTCATTGTGGCTGTCCTTTAAGGTCTTTTATGGTTTGTTCATTCCTTGTTGTGCTCCAGGCAACCTTTTAAACTGCCGACTTTGCTGACCTTTCTTCTGCTGGAGACATTTACTGTTGACAAACAGCACCACTTCTTGGAAACAACAGTTTTGATAAATGGGATGGAGGAATCAATTCAAACTCTTATACTTGGCTACCAACCTGAAACCCCCTATGTGAGTTATATAAGAATTTTCCTTCTTCTGGCATGCTGGAAAAAGCCAGTGAGTGCTTTAATGTACATATCTTATGTGCCTTCTATTTTCTCAGTTTTTTTTTTTTTTTTTTTTCCCTAGATTTGTCCTGGCTTAGCTCATTCTTATAACAACAGTTTGTTCCCCAGAGATGTTGAAATATACATTTTAACTCCAAGTCACCAACCTGTGGGTAAAATTACCATTAAATTTCATTTAGAAAGAGAGATTGATCAGCTCTCTCTATATAGATTTCCAGTTTATTGTCTGTTTAAACCAAATTTGCTATAGGTCTCTAGTTACCAAGTAAATGCTGTACGCAAAAAATTCACAGCACAATGATGTGCTTTGTGGCTGACTAAGTGTTTTATATAATGATATATAGTGGTTTGTATGGTTATATATAATAACCCCTAATACAATCTTTCAAAATGAATTTTAAGTACAAATATTATAATTAAAAAGTGCAGGGAAAGAAGGGATTCTAGTCCATATCTAGGTGTATCTGTTCATCTTTCTTAACAAATGCTTTTTTTTTTTTTTTTTTTCCCTATTTTTTGCTCATTTTTCATTCTGTGCCACAATGTAATAGATCTGAACTGCAATGACTTCCCTCATCTTTCATAATATGTAGGGTTAAAACCTGATGCAATTCACTTACTCACATTCTTAACACATAGGTGAAGCATGAGGTTGAGACTACCTTGAAAGTCAACAAGCAAGATGTTCTCAGCTTTCTGGGAAGATACCAGGACAAATCCAGTGACGTAGAGTTCAGACATCTTTTACATGTGAATACCATGCACTCATTTCAGGTATTGATGCTGAAACTGGTCGTTATTTTACAAATTAAGGAGAAAATGTGCCTTCCTCCTTTCCAAAGAACAATTTCTCCATGTTGGTTTTATTTATGACAGTTTAATTTTTATGTCTTGGTGGTTCTTTTACTGCATTGTCTTTAGAATATAATTGTTTTATGCATGTAAGAATCCTAGGTCAGTAAAGGTCAGGCTCTGACAAAGGCTCCTTGGTGTATAACAGCTGATCATCAAATCATAATCCCTGTCAATAATGTCTAGTAAGGAACACAACAAGCGTTTGTTTTTATGTGTTTTTTTGATGCATTTGATTTATTTTTCTGTGCCTTTGGGTAAAATTGATGTAAAAATATATATATATACATATTAGCTTATACTCATCCTCCACTTCATGCTAAAACTTTAGATGGCAAATCTCTTGAAGCAATTGCAGTAATTATGCATTTTACTTTGTCAAATAGCTTGAGTATCCACAAGCAATGGCCTAAGCGGGGAGCTATTTTCTAGGCAGACCAAACCTGAACACTTTGATTACAGTGTGAACGTAAAAGCCATCATCAACAAGACCGTGTCTTCACAGGTCAGTTCCCTGTTTACTACAGTCTACTTACATGAACTTTCAGGCAAACAAATTATTCAATTTAATTTTTTAATCCCTCTGATTGAAGTATTTTAATGTGTTCATGAGACTATCAAACCTTGTTTCTGTCCACAGTCTTATTCCTCAGAGTGGTGTTTCAGTATGATTTCATTATATTGTTGGTGTTTTATTATGATTTGAGATTCTTAATGACCGGTTCTCAATTTTCTCTGTGCATAGGCCCAAGCAGCATTGAAGAGTTATGATGAAAACAAGCTCAACGGCTCTCTTCACCTTCATTCTAATGGAAAGGATGCGCTGATGCTGGAAGTTGATATGAACAAAGAAAATAGGAAGAATGCTGGAGGTCTTGATCTGAGGGCTTTCCTCCATCAGGCAATCCTTACAAACCCTGAATCAATACAGCTCCAGCTCATGTGCAAATGGTCCATCAAGGTAGAGAAATCAGAATAAACAACTGCCATTTCATGCATTAGTCCTGTTAGTGAAACACTTTTTTTTTTTTTTTAAGAATTAATAAAAGAAAAAAATCAATCTATACAGTTTTCAGTCACTGACCAATTAAATGAATATTACTTTGCTGACATGTAGTTCAATTCTATCCAACAAGTGGATTTTTGTTAAGATTTAATTGTTACCAGTCTTTTAAGAGGGTTCAAATTTTTAGGAAGGATCTCCTAACACTCTGAAAATAGGATTGCCTCACCATAAGGTATACTGTGTAGTATAATTGATTCCAGAAAGTCAGATATTTCAGTGGACAGTTTGTCAGAAATTTGCATATTTTGTCTGTCTTGTACTTGAAACACTAAAAACTAAGCTTCTGGTTTTTCCAGTAGATTTCCCTAAAAAGATGTGCTATGTTTCTCCAACACTTAGCTCAGGGCTAAGATGGAAAGAAATGATTGTGGGTTCATTTACCAAACCCGGATGTTAGTGGCTGTTGTGGTTTAACCCAGTCGGCAGCTCAGCACCACACAGCAGTTGACTCACTGTCCCCCCTCCCTCACTGGGATGGGGGAGAGAAACGGGAAAGTGAAGCCTGTGGGATGAGATGAAGACAGTTTATTAAGACAGGAAAATAATAATAATAATAACAGCAGTACTACTAACAATAAAGAGTGTATGAAACAAGCGTTGCACAATGCAATTGCTCACTGCCTGCTAACCAATGCCCAGCCTATCCCCGAACAGCCAGCCACTCCCATCCCAACTAGCCACCCCTATCTATTGTTTAGCATGACATCAGAGCTATGGAATAGCCCTTTGGCCAGTTTGGGTCAGCTGTCCTGGGTCTGTCCCCTCCCAGCTCTTGCTGCACCTGCCCGCTGGCAGGACAGAGCGAGGAGCGGAAAAGTCCTTGGCTTGGTGTAAGCACTGCTCTGCAACAATTAAAACATCAGTGCGTTATCAGCACTCTTCTCATCCTAATCCAAAACATAGCACCCTACCAGCTACAGGAGGAAAATTAACTCTGTCCTAGCTGAAACCAGGACAGTGGCATTTCCCTAACCTTACAGAGACCAGAGCACCCCGCTCTTGAAAATCCTGCTTTGAACAGGGTGGGGGTGATGATCATGAAATAAGCATTATAATGGGACTTTACTGGCAGTTTTTGTCTCTGTATTTTTAGACTTCTGATATCTTCTGTGAAAAAAGTTAATGAGAATGGGCTTCATGTGGATTTCATGGGAGCCAGACAGCAGAAAGTTGGTTTTGTCTTGTCCCTAAATGGAAGAGTCCAACACACATTTTCTGGAATCAAGATATAAAAGACATAAAAACATTATTCAATGTTCTTACTTTGTGTTTTTCTGCAGCTATCCAAGAAAACTTCTTAATATATTCCTTATTGAAGTGCATTTGATGCAGAAGAGAATATTTAACAAGCAAAATGAACTATTAGTTGTTGAGTTGAAACTACTTCTGAGTGAATTCACATAGATGCAGTTGCATTTTTTTTTGTTTGATAATTTTCATATTTTTGTTAATTGAAGGAAGTAGTGGGAGGCATCCTTCCTATGCAGTCCTTCTGAAACACAGAGGGAGACAGACTTGGGACCCTTACTCTTCTGAATGGTTCATGGATGCAATAGGTCACTGCAGAGTTCCAGAGGGATTGTTTAGCTTGGAGGCATACGAGTAGCCTTTGTGATAGGTAACAGTCCCTGTGTAAGTTTTCCTTCTGAGAGCACTGCAGTGCAGTCTGTGGCCAAAAGGGTCAAGGAACTTGGTGAATAAAAAGAAATGGTTGTCAGAAGTATTGTTATGTAATTTGTTTTAAACAGAGACACTTCTAGTAGTAGATAAACTCTCTCTCAAGAATAAATTGATTTGCTATCAGGATTCAGGTAAAATATCTATTATAATTAATAATTAATATTAATACTATAATTGATTATATAAATTAATTATATATTATATAAATATATCACATATATAATTTATATGTGAATTAATTATATATAAATTATAATTATGATATAATTAATTATAATTATAAAAATATATTTACTTCCTCTGGTATAAAATAAATGGTTAAGATGTTGCTCATCAAATCCTGGTTACTTCTGTCCCAAAGGGCACCTGTCTCCAGTAATCATTTCTGCTCATTACAGGTAACATCAATTTGATAATCAACAATGCACTGTATGGATTCCATCTTGGGAGCAGAAATTTGTTTCGGAATACCACCATATGCAATATCACTTTCACTATGTTTCAGAATGACAGTCAGGCAATCCCAGTGGAAGCAAAACTGAAAGGACACCTGGCGCTGAGTAAAGAGATGAAAAGTGGTCTGGTTAGCTTCCACATGGATGAGAAGGCCCTTTTTGTAGATTTTTCCAAAGTCATGAGTCATGGACACAATAGAGTCACTGGGACTTTCACACATAATATCAGCTCTTTAAAAAATGCAGGTATGAAGAAATCTCTGACTTGATGGCGTGATGTAACAAGATGTGAAGGTGGGCTTGTCTAACTGGATGCAGATCTGTAGAAGTAGATGAGTTGAATTTGTTCACACCAGAATAAAGTTTGATTCACTCTTGATTTAGCAACATTCTTTTTCATGTTAAGAATATACAATAATATGGGAAAAAGAATATTTAAAAGCTATCTGAACTGCTTCAGTGTAAATTATTTCTCATTTGTACATCTGTATTCCTGCATGCTGATCCATTCCCCTAAGAATGTTTTTATGCCTGCGTTCGTTTGGGCCATAGTTGAAACATTGAATGTCATTGAATAAATCACCCAGTAAACTATTTCAAGTACTGTTTACTAAACAAAGCCAAGAGTTTTCATGAACTGAAATCATTTTGAAAGGATGAATTGTCTTTGTCCCTTTGTACTGAAGAAATCGGTTTTGAAATTTTCTAGCAGATGATTACTGGATTTGCACACCATACACATTGCTAGATATCCTTTATTAAAAAAGAGAAAAGAAAAGAAAAGAAAAGAAAAGAAAAGAAAAGAAAAGAAAAG
>CM021778.1:16800024-16810548 GCA_011076525.1 Nettapus auritus | reverse complement strand
AAAAGAAAAGAAAAGAAAAGAAAAGAAAAGAAAAGAAAAGAAAAGAATCACAGAATCACAGAATTTCTAGGTTGGAAGAGACCTCAAGATCATCGAGTCCAACCTCTGACCTAACACTAACAGTCCCCACTAAACCATATCCCTAAGCTCTACATCTAAACGTCTTTTAAAGACCTCCAGGGATGGTGACTCCACCACTTCCCTGGGCAGCGCGTTCCAATGTCTAACAACCCTTTCGGTAAAGAAGTTCTTCCTAAGATCCAACCTAAAATTCCCCTGGCGCAACTTAAGCCCATTCCCCCTCGTCCTGTCACCAGGCACGTGGGAGAACAGACCAACCCCCACCTCGCTACAGCCTCCTTTGAGGTACCTGTAGAGAGCGATAAGGTCACCCCTGAGCCTCCTCTTCTCCAGGCTGAACAATCCCAGCTCCCTCAGCCGCTCCTCATAGGGCTTGTTCTCCAGGCCCCTCACCAGCTTCGTCGCTCTTCTCTGAACTCGCTCAAGCACCTCGATGTCCTTCTTGTAGCGAGGGGCCCAAAACTGAACACAGTATTCGAGGTGCGGCCTCACCAGAGCCGAGTACAGGGGGACGATCACCTCCCTAGCCCTGCTGGTCACACTGCTTCTTATACAGGCCAGGATGCTGTTGGCCTTCATGGCCACCTGAGCACACTGCTGGCTCATATTCAGCCGACTGTCAACCATCACTCCCAGGTCCTTCTCTGACAGGCAGCTCTCCAACCACACATCTCCCAGCCTGTAGCTCTGCTTGGGGTTATTGCGCCCCAGGTGGAGGACCCGGCACTTGGCCTTGTTGAACTTCATGCAGTTGACCTCAGCCCATCGGTGCAGCCTATCCAGATCCTCCTGCAGAGTCTTCCTACCCTCGAGCAGATCGACACACGCACCTAACTTGGTGTCATCTGCAAACTTACTGAGGGTGCACTTGATCCCCTCATCCAGATCATTGATGAAGATATTAAAGAGGACTGGCCCCAGCACCGAGCCCTGGGGAATGCCACTAGCGACTGGCCTCCAACTGGATTTGACTCCATTTATCACGACTCTTTGGGCCCTGCCATCCAGCCAGTTTCTAACCCAACGAAGCGTGCGCCTGTCGAAGCCAAGAGCAGCCAGTTTCCTGAGGAGAATGCTGTGGGGAGCAGTGTCAAAAGCCTTGCTGAAGTCAAGGTAGACCACATCCACAGCCTTTCCCTCATCCACCCATCGCGTCACTTTGTCATAGAAGGAGTTTTTTTTTTTTTTTTTTTCCACTTATCATTTTATTGTCTTGTACAAAAACCACTTAAGTAGTTGCCATGGCAGCTGCCTGGGTTCTCTGCACTGAGACTCTGGTGTGGGTCTTCGCCAGATGATCAGTGAACTCCTGGTAAGGAGACTTGGTGAACACGGTCTCTTTCCAGAGGTCAAGAGTCAGATAGCTGTAGGTCTTGGAGATGGCATCAAAGGTGGCTTTGGCAAAGTTGCCCAGCGTGGCGGTACAGCCCCTGGCAGAGGTATAACAGTCATCAATACCAGCCATCATCAGCAGCTTCTTGGGAACAGGGGCAGACATGATTCCTGTGCCACGAGGGGCTGGGATCAGCCGCACCAGGACGGATCCACACCGAACAGTAACCTTGCAAGGCACAGTGTGGGGCTTACCGATCTTGTTCCCCCAGTAGCCTCGTCGGACTGGTACGATGGATAATTTAGACCCCTTCCTGGGGTCTTCTCTGAAGGATGAGGTTTTGAAGATCATGCCTGTCCAGAAACAGACTCGCGCTGGTCAGCGTACGAGGTTTAAGGCTTTTGTTGCTATTGAAGAAAAGAAAAGAAAAGAAAAGAAAAGAAAAGAAAAGAAAAGAAAAGAAAAGAAAAGAAAAGAAAAGAAAAGAAAAGAAAAGAAAAGAAAAATCACTTCTAAATTGCATGCCACATTTTAATTTAATAATTATTTTTTAATATGATTTTTATATGGTAGGTAATGTCCTTTCTTACTGTATTTTCATAGTCATGAAGAAGAAATGTAAACCACTTAAAATATTAAAAATAGTATCTTTTAGTATCTAGTTTTCAGTATCACAGAATCACAGAATCACAGAATGTTAGGGATTGGAAGGGACCTTGAAAGATCATCTAGTCCAGTGCCCCAATATCTTTGGAAATATTTCAGAAAAATGAGAGGAAACTTTCATTTGGGATGTTACATAGGACAAACTTGAAGTTTTAGTATAAAAAAAAATAATCTTGGAACACCAGATGCAAGAATATCTGATATTATCTATTAATATAGATAATAACATTATCTATATTAATACATTATCTATTAATATGTTATCTATTATCTATCTATTAATAACATTATCTATTAATATTAATATATTAATATCTGTTATTATCTATTATTTTGTGGGTGTTAATGTGTTCTGAAAATTGAGATTGGTCTGGTCTGAATGAAGCAGAGGATGGTCAATAAACCTTGTTACTCTGAAGAAAGAGGCATTTCGCATTTTTGTAAATGTGTAAAATTTCATATAAAGACAGAATTTGTAAATTTTGCAGGGCAGTCCAAAAATCTGCCCTCAGACTTTATTCAGGCCAAATAGTCACCTTATCATTGGGAGTGAGAAAAGCAGGAGTGCAGGGATTGCAGATTTTGTCTCTGATTTTGTAGCATAAGATCTCCTTCCTTGTGTGCTGAAGGGAAAAGAAAAATTAATCAAAATTGACTAATCTCAATGTGTATGTATAATCAAATGGATATATATTTTGTATCTTGGTAGGATCTTAGTATTCCAACTCAGTCACGGCTTACAGGATCTGTTCAGAATTCAAGTGCCAAGCAGAACTTCTCTGTGTCCTTGAGACAGAAGGCAAGACTGCCCATCTTGAAGTAAGAGCAGCGTGCAGACCAAAGATCACACTGGAAATTCAGTTCAGGCATGATCTCCCTCAACTGAAGGATGTCCCAAAGGAAAATAAGCTGTCCATAACTTCGTGAAAACAGTTAAACTATCAGATTGGCTTGGGAGTGAAATCAGGTTCTTGTGAGATTCAAATGAATGGGGACTTCCACCCTGAAAAGAAGCTTCAGTGGAAAATGTCTATAGAAAATAAAAGCCAAACAATTCAGGTATAGGGAGGAATTTTTTGTATTACTCTTGATTTTATGCTGCTAAACCAGAATCGTTGCACCTACTAAAGTAAAAAGAAAACAGTCTAATGATTTCAGTGGTAGCAAAAACAAACAAACAAACAAACAAAAAAAACCACATTCTCTTAATGTTACATTTTACTTTTGGAGCCAATCATTCACAGTAGAATGCCTTTAAAAGGTTTAAGCCAAATTTTATAGGAATCACTGCCTACAGTCAATGGACTTGCTTGTACTAGCTCTGGTGCATTTTTTTAAAGAGATGGCTGAGAAATCTGCTTGATTTTAATCTTGAGAGAATGAGTATTCAAAGTTGTCCTTGTTTTCACCTGTGATGGTAATTTCTCAGCAGTTTGACAACAAATCTCTATAGTAGTTTAAAAATATATCAAGTAAACTGGGGAACAAAATGAAAATATAATTTAAATGAATAATCTTAATGTCAGAAAACTTTCATTCAGCTTTACAGAAAATTGAATTTTTTAGCAAACTGATGTGTAATGTATGAAAAACATTGTGTAGGACACAGAGTGGAAGAAAAACACAGCATTAAACAGCAGTTGCAGTTTCTTGGGAGACCTTGATTGAGGACTATTCAAGGGGAATTTTGGTTGAAAACCAACAATGACATTTTGAACAAGCTGTTTTGGACTGCCCTGGTGAGGCATTTTTCTGTGGTAATTCTTGAAAAGCTGGCCATACAGTTACCCCTGAGCTGAACCTTACCATTTGGAGTGCCTGACTAGCACCGCCGAGTTGCACCTTCTGCTTCATTAATGAGATTAAACTTCTAGGTGTGGTGAGAATCTCACTATAGACTCTAAACCGCAACAGTAGTATAAGAAAGTAGTAGTTTCTTTGTTGAAAAGTTTTAGCTAGTAGACATATGTAATGAAAACTGGAGATTTGTGGAATGACTTCATACCACACATTTGAAATGTCCATCCTTTGCAGTACAGTCTCATTGCTGTACAAAGCAAAGGAAGGTAAGCCCCGTCCTGGGGATAATCCGCCTGGCAGGCACCAAACATCCTGGGAGTCCTCAATCTCAGAAGGAGTTCAAGTGCTGGTGCTAAGAGAGCTGGGCAGTGAGGCAGGTTTCAAAGCTCCCTAGGTGAAGAAAGGCAGAGTGCTGTGACCTTTCTCAGCAAGTTAGTGTGGCATGCACTGCCTTTTGATGGAGGTGTGAAAAAGTGGCACTTCTTCCCGCAGTTCTTACTCATTAGTTTGTTTTCTCAGACTAGACTGTTGTAGGAAGGCAGAGGGGGAGAAATTCTGCAGCAGGATTTCCTGAAGTAGCAGTTTTAAATGTAGCTGGATTGAGCACCGAATCTTTGGACTGAAAATTTATACTGCTGTTTGAAATCATTGCATTGTTGTAATAGGCCTCTCACAGACCCCACCAGTTAGTGCTGCACAGCCAGGAAATGGAAGGTACAGAATTGGGGGGGGGGAAAGTTTTAAAGAGATGTTATCTCAGAATGATTTGTAAATTCAATATGCATGTCAGGGTAAAATGAACATATAAAGATGAGATTTGCCTGCCCTCTCCTGAAAACAAAGCTGCCATAATCAACCTATGTAAACTGTATGGTTTCACTGGATTTATGGATGCTTTGTGTCCTTGGAGCAATGCAATGCATATTAAATTAATTGACTCTTCACTCAGGTAGGAAGATCTGTCAGGTTGTCCCGTGTCCTATTTATGGTAGCTCTCTTACTGAAAATAGGTCTGACGTCTTCAGAAGGAAAAAAAAAAAAGTGGATGGGTATACTACCTGATGTGCTAGATTTAGAGCTAGGTGCTATTATGGCTACTTAAAAGGAATAAAAAATCTCAGGTGTATAACACTTGGGGGTAAGCATAAAAGGGGTGAATTTTGGTGTTTTGTTTAGTGTTTTTTTTTTTTTTTTTTTTTTTTTTTAATTATTATTATTATTATTTCTTTGTTCATTTTACTTCTACAGGATCTTGGAGCACCAGTAAAAATTGATGGTTCGGGCTATGTTTTAATGGATAAAATGAACCTAGATTCACAGACATTCATCATGGTTGATGAAAGTAAATTACAAGGACTCCTTATACTAAACATCACTGATCTAAGTGTCCTTCAGACTATTAGATTGCATGTGCAAAGTACTGAATGACATACTCTAAACTATTTTATTGGGAACAAAGAGACAAGCTTTAGTAACAACTGCCAGAATAAAAATTAAATCTTCAGAAATTTGACACCTGTAATAAAACACATAGGATAATATGATACAGGCTGTGGCTCTTCCTGAATCATTTACTTATTATGTTATTTGTCTGCATATATTTCTTTATATTATTTGATATTTGGTATTACATTATTTGGTATTATATTATTTAGTATTTGTTAAATTGTGTATCAAATATGATACAACATGCAAAAACACAGGTGCTGATCACACCCCAGGTATACAACAAATCCTCCCAGTATTAACACTCCTTATTCATCATGGAAATACACAGCAATGCACAAGAAGAAAAAAGGTTGTGATTTATAGAGTGATCACTGTGATTCACAGCACAAAATAACAGGAAATTGAGTCACTGCTGTTTGTTTCTTCAGTAAGACAACAACACAAGAAAAGGTGTGAATCTGTTGCTTTCCTGTTGACAGTTAAAAGTTTGACTTCTCTTGTCACCAGTGCAGGAGAGAAGAGTACACACTGAGAGAAGTACATGAAGTTCCTTTTGATCATTCTCTTGCTTGCCATAACTGGTAATTCCTGGGTATTTTGTGCTGTAGAGAAACAGATCTCTAGTGGAAGTTTTTGACACGAGAGGGAGACATTTGCACTTTTTGTCTTGTAATTGAAAACTGTTTTTTATACTATCTGTAAGGCTTAACTTTTTTTAGTTAAAAAGTTAAAAAGTAACCTTCCCCCCCATCCCCACCCAGTGTAAATTCCTTAATTTCAGTGCAATTGTCTTTAATTAGTGTTAAGTGTAGGACAGACAAATATACTAGATTCGTGTTTTGAACTATATATGGCAGCAAGCTTTGGAATCTACACATTTTTCTATATATGTTGTGAAATTTTAAAAGGCAAGACAAGAGCTGGATGTCGTGCTAATCCATAACATTCAAGGAGCTGCTGACATTGGAATTCCTATGAGGATGTTAGTTGATGTAATATCAGAAAAAAATAGTGACTTCTATAGAAGACTGACTTACTTCTGCATGAACAACAAGCGAGTATCTTCTCCATGTTAGGAAGAAGTGAAATAGAATTTAATGTGAGCTGATTGGTATGGTAAAAATTGCTTTTCCACTTGAAATTGCTGTGCTTGAGGCTTTCCTAGGAATACTCTTCAGGAGCTAGTTCAGTTTTAAAGGCCTTAAATGAAGCCACTGTCTTTCAACCACTCCTGTGCCATCTGTTTTAGCAATAAATTTGACTTCAGCAGTGATCCATGATTCCCATTTGCAAACTGTATGTCCTGGTTTCAGCTGGGCTAGAGTTAATTTTCTTCATAGTAGGTGCTGTGTTTTAGATTTTGGATGGAAGTAATGTTGGTAACATGTGGCTGGTTTAGCGGTTGCTGAGCAGTGCTAACACAGACCCAAGGACTTCTCTGCTTCTTGTACAGCCCTGCCAGCAAGGAGGCTGGGGGTGCACAAAGAGCTGGGAGGGGACCCAGCCAGGACAGGTGACCCAAACTGGCCAAGGGATGTCTCACACCGTGTGACCTCATGCTCAGCAGTAACACGGGGGCACTTGGCCAGGGGATTATCAATGCTCGCAGACAGGCTGGGCATTGGTTGGATGGTGGTGAGCAATTGCATTGTGCATCACTTAATTTTTAATATATATATATGTGTATATATATATATATCTGTCTTCTTAAACTGTTCTTATGACAACCCACAAGCTCTTGCACTTTTACCTTGTTCAGTTCTACCCCCATCCCACTGGGGGAAGTGACCAAACAGCTGCATGGTGCTTAGCTGCCTGCCAACTTAGACCACAACACCGTGCCAAACTTTTCTTTTCATATATCAGCACTAGGTGCCTCATACTCCCTATTGCAATACAATGATGTGACATAAAAATTAGACAATCACCTTAAATTTTTGTAATTTTACTCTAACGTGTAATTAGTACAATAATTAGAAATAATCAGAGCAGTGCCAATATCAAAGATGCACCACAGTTAACTTTTGTTATACGTTATTTGTGCATATCAGATTAGAGAAGAACTGAGCCTTGTCCAGAAGTTGGGTGTTGTGTCTCTGAACTACAAACGTACTCATAACATAGAGGCACTGAAGGCTTTGCAGATAGAAGACAGGATTGAGTTGCAGGTAAGTTATCAGACACTGACAGGGGAGACATGCACCCAGTCTGGAATCAGGCAATGAGGTAGAAGCAGTAGCTGTGGAAGTCAAATAGCAGGGGAGTCCAGAAGCTCACTTTGTTCTTGAGGGGCTGGAGGAACAGCTTGCTGGACCTGAACTTTTAATAGTTATAAGAGCTTGGGGGCTTGTTCCCAATCTATGAACAACCCAAGACACAGCTGAGCCTGCAGCATTCCCTACCTGAGGAGGGCAGTGAATTTTAGCATAAGCCTTGTCTGTCTGATAGATCTGCAGTGTGCCCTGTATAGACTAGACAGTGCTAATAACAAGTTCAAGGTTTACATGCCAAATGGTATTTTCCTTCAAGCCACTGATTATCTGACATAATTTTATATCTGAGATACACAAGCCTACAGCACAACACTAAAGCTTTATTAATCACATAACTGCTTGAATAGGTTTAAGGCATGGCCATGCTGGAGAATACTTGTTAAAATCTTAAATTTAAAAATAACAGGTAGCTTTCTTCAATATTTCTAACTAGTCTGTGTTACAAAATGATATGAGATTAATTTTTATTTACACGTCTTTGAGATGATGCTACCTGAACCAAAGATAGAAGCCTAACAGGAACTTTGCATTTTACAAAGCTGCATTTTCACAAATTACCATTGTTGCTTGCAGGCTATTTTGAACCTGAAAGTGATCAAGAGCTTGAGTATTAAAGTGCATTATGGTGCTCACTTGACAGTTCTTGAAGGGCACATCCAGGAGTCTGAAACAAGTACCAGTGTAACAGGGAATTTCGAGCATACTTGTCCATGGTTGATACAAGCCAGAACCCCAACATCTATACAGGTAGCTTCAATTAAAAAAAAAAAAAAAAAAAAAAAAAAAAAAAAAAAAAAAAAAAAAAATGTATTGTCATTTATTGTAATGTATAGACCATAGCTAAAATGAGAACTACAATTTTGTAAGATGCGACTTTCTGATATTTAATAATGTGGATGGATAAAATCTGGACTACTGAAATAGAAAATTTATGATTAACTAATTTCTGGACCAGGTTATTCCGTTCTCATCAGTGTTAGTACAATGCGTTTTACAAATACTGCACATCAGTGGTGTTGTGGTTTAACGTGGCCGGCAGCTAAACACCACACAGCCGTTCGCTCACCCTCCACCCTCCCTCTCTGGGATGGGGGAGAGAAACAGAAAAGTGAAGCGTGAGAGTTGAGATAAAGACAGTTAATTAAGATAGGAAACAACAACAATAACAATAATAATAATAATAATAATAGTGTGTATGAAACAAGTGATGCACAATGCAATTGCTCTCCACCCGCTGACCGATACCCAGACTATCCCCGAGCAGCTGCCCCCACCCATCCCGGCCAGCCACCCCTACCTATTGTTTAGCATGACGCCAGACGGTACAGAATACCCCTTTGGCCAGTTTGGGTCAGCTGTCCTGGGTCTGTCCCCTCCCAGCTCCTGCTGCACCCCCAGCCTGCCCGCTGGCAGGACAGAGCGAGGAGCGGAAAAGTCCTTGGCTTGGTACAAGCACTGCTCTGCAACAATTAAAACATCAGCATGTTATCAACACTCTTCTCATCCTAATCCAAAACACAGCACCCTACCAGCTACTAGGAGGAAAATTAACTCTGTCCTAACTGAAACCAGGACAAATGGCAGTATGGCATCAGCACATTGCATTGTGAATTGGAATATTGCTCCTGATTTTGTTAACAGGTATTTAATACTTAAAGAAATAATTATTTAAGTACTCTTTCAGGGAAGTACTGGAGTAGCTACTCTCTGGTAAACACTGGCAGAATGCATGGATCAAAGATCCTTTATATAACAGGAGTCATGTTTTATATGTTTTTGTGGCATAAAAGAGAACTAATGAGAATTTGAGATAAATAAATGAGACTTAAGTGATTTGAAACTCATTCAGTTGAGCAGATTTGCTATGGGAAAGTCATAGATGATTAATGAAAGGATAAGATTTTTTTTTTTTTTTTCTGCTAATGGATAGATTTTTAAAATAAGTATAGACTAAAGAGACTTTTCATTTCCATTTGTCTTCTGTTTTAAAATTAAATAACATTTAAATGGTATTTCAAAAACATATCTACATGTTATTTTTTAGGTAGATGTGTTTTTTCAAGGAATAAATGCTACTCAAGAAAGATATATGCATATTGCAGCTGGAGAAACATCAATAACATATATAATAAACTCATATTATGTTGGTCACCAAATGGATATCTTTTGCCAGAGTGTACATAATAATGAGGTGCTACAGGCATCTGGCTACCCTAGGGCAATCAGTTTTATTTTCGGTTTACAGAAATCAGGTAGGTTCCTGCTGTTCCTTGTGGCATTCTTGTTGAATAATAGCTCTTTGAGAATGTTTCAACTATTTCTTCAACAGCTACAAACTGATTACAAACTGATTAATATTTCTTGTAATTTGAAAGGGTCTTTTTTTTAAAAATTATTTATTTATTTATTTATTTTGGGGTATGTGAATAAAATTGTCATTCTTAAACCACATCTGTTTTTAGTTATATTGCATTTGTTTTTTTTAATTCCAGGAAATATCTCACGGGGTACAACACCTGGTAAAGCTGGTGATCCCCAGGATACTTAGCTGCATAAAATAAGAAATTTCATTTTCCAGACCACACAAAGAAACTGCTACAGAGCACAAAAATGTGAATTCCAGTGTAATTTTAAGCAGTTTTTGAAAATAATTATACATGGCTGTTATTTGTTGACAGAACCATCCCGAGTAAGCCAGTCTGTCATTAAAATGTGCCCCGATGTAAATCCTAACTGCGTTTTCCTCAGCTGGTGATTTTCTTTCTGGTCAAGTAACTCCACTGCCCACACAGGAGAATATTTGTGGTGGTGGTGGCAGAAAACTGTGTAAATAAAACCAAACCACAGCACCAAGAAGTAGGAATTATTGAGGCCAGCAGGCACTGGATCAATACTGTTGTTAGCCATTCTGAAAAAAATAAA